>RXPK01000169.1:1529152-2030247 GCA_004143645.1 Protaetia brevitarsis | reverse complement strand
TAACGCAACCCCTCCTTGTGCATGGTTGTTAGATATAATTGATTTCAACTTCGATTAAAAATGACACGGCGGTTTGTTGTGTGTTACGCTTAAGTCTAAGATGAATAAATTGTTATAGAGAAAAGGAAAAACTTCTTGAATCAAAATGCTTACGGTTTTTGCCAATCTGCACAGTTTTCAACTTTAAAAATAAAGGGATTGAATTCTTGGATATCTTCTACTTAAAGAATTAACTGCTTCAATGAATATATTATTTCGAGAATGCGGAATTTAAATATATTTCTTTTTTCAAGGAAAACCAAATCATGTTGGTATATGAAATGCTAACTTTTGGTTTAATGCGAATTCTTTAATGAAAGGATATTTCTCTCTGTGTAGAGACTCTGTTTTCGGCATAATAAAATAATTAGCGTTTTGGCGTTCGCCGATTGCAGCATCACGGTATAAATAAAATGGCACATATGTTCTCTTGGTCAAAATGAAGCACATTAAAGTCATTTTGTATAACTGTTGAAGGACCCGATGCTTATTTGGTATGCTAGAATTGATTTTGTTGCTTCAACCGTTTCTTGGAAAGGATCCTTGAAATGATGACGCAATCAGCTGATATAGGATAGCGTATCTCTTACTCTAGCTCGTACTAATATTCGCCAGATTAATTTTGTGTTATTGTTCACCATGCCCGGAGATAATGGTAACTACCTTATTGTTCTAAAAATTGTTTACTTATAATTGTGAAGGAGAAGAGGACAGTCTCGTAAATTTCTTATAATAACACAAGAGTATCGTTAGTTCTTTAATGGAACATAGTACTTTAAAGAAGACAAAATTCTCCATAAATGGAATAATTGGAATTTCATAACATTTCATCTATATTGACTCAAGCAGATGTGTAATTAAAGTAAGTGTGCATATTTATTAAAAAACATAATAGTCTTATTGTTGTAAACTTATTCTGAATATCGACAACGCATTTTTGTCACTCTACGCAAATTTGTCGAGAATTGGTGATAGCGGTCTTTATTTATCACAAATGACTTTTCAATAAAAGCATGAAACAAACGCCACGGGCCGCAGAAAGTGCGTGCATATAATGGATTTTTTGCCTTGAATTTAGTAAATTTTTCTTACAAACCTCTGCTTGCTTGAATTAAAATCTATTAATGGGTTATTTAATTTTACCACATATTTATATGATTATACACAGAATATATATTTCTTGATACAGGGGTAATCGAAAAAAATTAGAAATGAATCTTTTTTGCTATAATAAGCGACTTATATGATATGCTTATTTGAAACAAATTTATTAATAAAGAATTTTTAACTTAAAAGTGAGATACTTACTCTAGCGTGTTTATATTTTGACCTTCCGCGTACCATTTAAATTTTCGCCAGATTTCATTAAATCTGCAGAAAGGTCAAAATATAAAACTACGCTAAGAGAACGTATCTCACTTTTGGGTTTAAAAGATCTTTTATTAATAAGTTTCAAATCAACGCTATATCCAATGAAGTTCCTTAATTTAACAAAAGGTTTATCTTTTTTTCTCGAAATTACGTATAACCTGAAAGAAGGCCTCAATGGGAGTTATTTTGCTGCATAATCTGTTTTTTTTGAACACTGAAATATTAAACACAGCCCACATTTCCAATGTTTCTTTATCCAAAACTACCAACGCTTATTCTTTCTCTTCGAAGTTATTCAAAAAAAATCCTGGCTCCAAGTCGCCAGACCTACCCAATGATTTCTTTTTTGTGGGCTACATAAAAATGTTTAGAAATTTCGACCATTTAACTTAGTTAGACAATGTAATTAGATTATGTATCGCAGAAATCAAATCCTATTTTTTTTGCGGAAATATTGCTAAGAGAATTTAATACTAGATCGATAAAATGTTTTGGAAACGGATATAGAAGTTCGATTGTTTATTCTTTACGTTAATTAACATCTGTTGGTGACATTATTGCAAATGCATTGTGTCGTGTTTTTTTTTACTTGTGGTGACCAACATTAACACCTACATAAAAAAAAATATGAAGCTGATGATTGGATTTTAACAATTACTACAACTAAATTTCAATTAGATGGTATTACTTTGTTTCATTTGACAATAAAACATACTGTGCAGCAAAAATAATTCTCTTTTTGAAGTTTTCCTGTTTAAGGCTATAACATTTTTTGAGACTAACTAATTTTAGTTAGTAGTACGCATGTTTTCTGTCAGGAAGTTACACAGGAATAGGATATGACAGCTGTATGCTCTCGATCAATTTTGTATACAGGGTAATTCCGAAAACACAATTGAATTTCATTTCTTGCTAAAATTAAGGGAAGCTTCATATTTAGATATGGCTTTGAATTTGAAACAACATTTCTTAATGGAAGAATCCTCTAAATCCAAAAACTGCGCTACTTTACTCTTAACGTAATTTCATATTTTTGTCTCTGCCTTGTATACAGTTAGATTCTCGGCAGATTTGTTGAGTGTTATTTTAGTTTAAAGACATGCAGAAATAATTCGAAAAGAAAAAGACTTACAAAATTCAAAGACAAAAGAATTTTCAATGTGCTGCGCACTTTCTGCCGGTCACTGTATATCTGGAAACTATAAATAATATTTGTAAACGGTTATATATGTGAATGAGTTACAGCAAAAGATATGACAACATTATTTTACACCAAAATTGTATACTTTCCTTATGGATTCTCCCTCGTTGAATTCGAAAATCTAGTTTTGAGATATTTTATTTTTTGTGTGTTCTTGAGCAACATTCAAATATACAGTGAAAGAGCCTTCTGGTTATACCTATATACTACGGCATGTACGGGAAAATGCATACCCATCACTAATCAGACTCTACTTTGAATAGTAAACACCTTCTGAGCTAGCATCACTGCCTTTAAAATATATTATGACAGCGAACTAATAATTTATTTGAGGTTGGGCATGTATTCGTTCAATTCTTGTCAAAAGTAAACGAATTTAATCTTTCAGTAGCGTATCTACATATTTAAGCAATTAATTATAATAGTCGATAAATTTTCAAAAATTCGACATTTTTTGTAAGTTAATTTGTTCCACCAATTGTGTATTAACTAGCACTATATATTAGTTTACGTTGTTTAGTTCAAAAACAATAATTTTTCTTCTCGCTTATAAGATTTTATAGAAAATATTGTTTATATTAATGATCATATCAGTGAGTTGTTTTTCATTTCGTGAATACTGCTGTTCTGATATGGAAAAACGATAGATTTTTAAAGTTGTAAGATAAGTATCTTATAATAATCTCTCCAGATAGGGAAAGAGAATTTCACTTGAAGATAAATGCTAAATAATGGGAACATTATTGTGTGTCATTTCAACAAACAAAAAATACATTCAATTCTTATTCTGTAAGTGAAAAGATTGATAAAATTTAGATGAATTCTAAGTGGAATAATGCTTGGAAATTATTATTTGATTAAGCTGATATTTGCTTTAATCATTTCAATTTGTTATTAAGTGACACTTGAAATGTTATTTTACATTTTGCATTTTATATGTATTTTATGATATACATAGTCACCGCTTCATTTTGAAAATCGATCTTTATTGTAAGTAATCGATAGCGGTCGTAATTTGCATCTATTATCTGCGGCATCATAATTTTTGATTGTATCTATTAGCCAAATATTTCTTACTATTAACACAATGTTGCAAGCTTATTTATACAGGTAGGTAAATAAAATCGATATGATTTTGCAACATATAATAATAAAAAATATCTGAAAACAAGTAACCTTTGCATCAAGTATATTACGCATAACTCCTAGTAATATTATGTTATTTACCATAATGAGTTGATGGAGTGGTAGCAACCAGGACAGAAACAGGCAAAAATTTCCTAAAGGAACAGAGGCCTTAATTTACTAAGAATCTACAGTGTAAAGATAGGAACCCTGTCAAAATGGTAGTAGGTCTGTTGACTGATGATTGTATACTAATCGGCAGATGATGCTATTTGCAGATTCTGCCAAGAATAGAAAGAAACACTAGTTCATGTGCTGTACTAATCCGATGGCCTGGCGAGAACAAGGTTTCTAATACAGGCTGTGGAAAACCACACAGCTAACAGCTATATGAAGCAATCGTTCTCAAAGATGATAGGTATAATTAAAGAAAGAAAATTAGAGAACGCTTTCTAGCACAAACAGTGCTCTGAAAAAGTCGCAGTGAAAGGGATCTTATAGCCATCCTAATCTGATCTAACCATTGAACTTAAATATGCCAAAACTACAAACTATTAACTGTTTGATGAACATTGCGCTTCATATTGCCCTGCCTAACATTAGTTCGTTATTTGCACTTTCTCATGTTATACATTTCATATATAAGGCACATGTGCCGCTGTAAAATAAAAATACGTAAAATATGTTTCAATCTATTCATTTCAACTCATTTTAATGTAATTATTTTTAAGTCTTATGAGGGAGGGTGCCATTTATCGAAGTATCTTCATGGCACTGAGAGTGGAAAATAAATCCTCTAGTCCAGTAAATGTCCTTCTCACCTTCTCTTCGCCATAACACAACATGCACTTATAAACAATTATTTGAAATATGTTAATGATTAGATAATCTCCGCATTACTTATCAGCATTTATTTATACTAGACAAATATCCTATAACACTTACAATTTCCTATATGCTGAGTATCAGATAAAATTAAGGGTTTAAGTGTTGCATTATATTATTTGTGTCGTTGAAGTACCAAAAGTACCAATTTAAGAAACGTGTTTTAATCCTCGAAAAAAAGAACGACGCAGTATTTCCGGAAGTCGATATTATATTCCAACAGCTTTCCGTCTTTGAGTTAAATGGAAATCAATAATCTCCCCCTTTCGTGAGAAGAGAGAAAAGTAGCAGTTATAAAATATTTTGTGATTGTGATATACATTATACTTAACCCAATCCAGGATTGCGAACAGCATAGGGCCATCATTGGATCAGATGTGCTTTATAAAAATATTATGAGAGCTACATAGATGTTTTATTAGAGTTATTACCCTGCTATAAGTGGCTGTAGACTTACGATGTAAGAAGTCGCAACAAATTATTTTTCTTGATACAATGTATGCTCGCAATAGAGATTAATGGAGTGTCATGTTCCAACATCATGAGTTAATGCGTGGTGTTAATATTGTCATATATAATTAATATACTTTTCCGACTCGAATGTCCACAATATAAAATCAACCTGCATTGGCACTAGTTTGGTAATGATTAAGAAGAATAATCACTTATGTTGAAAATTCTGAAAGAACTTATATTATCAGCAAGCTAATTAGAAACGCGATGGAAACTACTGTCTTCGTCTACGCAGGTTTGTATAACTTTGTTGAAACTCTGAGCAAATTTATGCGCCACCTGCTGTTCTGGCAGGGATGCTAAAGAATAAATAAGCAGCATAAGTTAAGGAGAAGAAAATTTACCTGAAAATTTATTCGAGCGCCAAGAGAAGTTAATACAAATAATACAAATACATATGATTACAGTTTTAATAATACGCCAATACTTTTAAAATAGTTTCGAAACAGTGTTTGCTTGCATATATGTCGTAAAAGAGGTAATAGAATTAAAGCCAAAATCATACAAGCAAACACAAAAACTGCAGTTCCAAGTAGAAAACTTTAAATACTTGAAAGCTGCTGCTGTGCATTTACACTCTGCTTAATTCGACGATTTTCATGAACCAAAAATTTATCACATACCACCTATTTTTATTCTAATTTCAGACTCTAAATAAAAACATAATAACGCTTTATAAAATTGTAAAAAGTACATTTTGTTGTAAGTAAATAAATATGCTAGCTTACCATAAACTATATACGTCTCAAAAGTGGAAGAACTATTGCAAATAGCAAAGATTATTGATTAATTTGATTCAGTATGTTGATACAAAATATGGAGTTGTAATAAAGGAAAGAAGCTGTTTGAAAACTTGGAAGTGATATCATAGATACAGTGTTTGTTAACCCTGTAGGTACTGAATTATGAGATATAGTGAATAAATGTGATGAATAGAAGTAGTTTGTATGAAGATTAATGCATGTTTTTTTTTTCATTCTATATAAAACATTTCATTAAATATGTGATTGTCCAAGAATACCAGAAAACATCTAGGTAGGGAACATTGCTGTCAGGTAATGAATCAACCTCTTGAAATGCCTGTTCGAACATATAGTCCGAAATATTATTATCATATTTATTTACAAAAACAAGATGTATATACACTATAAAATTTTAATTTATCTTGCCGTTTTCAGAATACTAAAAGACGATATTTATCTCCTTTTTTTATTATACCTTATAACTTTCCTATTATTCAACTTTAAAAATAGTTGAAATATTTCTTACTTTTCTTTTGAAATTCGGAGATAAAATTGATTTTTTAGTATTTCATCAAATTTTTTGTGTAGTGACGTAACATTGTTTTTCTTTTTTAATAGAAATCACATTAGCCTATAGCTTTGTTCGCTGTGCAAATCAGAACTTAATTGGAAACTATTTCGGTTTTTCCAGTGCGCATGATTCAAAAAGGGATTGCAGTTTGAAATTAGTTTGATAATTTGCTCTGCGAACACATCCAAAACCGACACTACTGCCATCTGTGTCCAGCAATTGGAATTTATATGTCAGCCGGCGGAGCACACGGCGCAGTGTATCTCTCTCGTTTAGTGCGCATGAGCGAATTTAAAACTCCACAAGAAATCCGTGAACTTTCTGATTAATCACAAACTGTCACTGACTACAATGTGATACTGTGCGAACACCAAATTTTAAATTACCAACGGTCGAAATACGAAATTGTTGCACTGCGAACGCACAGCTGTTATTACGCATGCGTCGTTCAGTTGTGGATAATTTCTGATTGCACAGCGAACAAATCTTATGTAATAACCAAGATTAGATTAGATTAGGATTGGGGTGGCCTATCGACCTTTTCACCACGACCTTTTCAGATCTATTGTGATCCCCTTTTTTCCTAGAGGACGGTCTCTAATTTTGCCCCCTTAATTAGGCCTATCATCTTTGAGAGCGACTTCTTTATGTAGCTACTAGCTGTGGGGTTCTCCTCCCCCATTACTAGAAACCTTGTCCTCGCCAGGCCTTCACATTGGCACAGCACATGAACTGCCAGGCCTATGTTGTACATATGCCTATTCAGTCTACAGTGACCAGTCAGCAGACCTACAATCATTTTGACAGTCTTCCTGTCTTCATTCAGTAGATCTCTCGTGAATTCAGGCCTCTGCTCCTTTAGGAACATGTAATAACCAAATAATAAATCTTGCGAACTTTACAAAAGCACTTACTTATATAACACTCAGTTTATTTTAAATATCAATTTCTGATGATGCATTGCCTGTCATGTATACGACAGCTGTTCGGAGAAAGTTAGCAGCGTACCAGGATAGACAACGTTCATGTTGAACCTACATCACAACTAGGGTGCGAACTTAAGGCTCTGTACCCTTTTACCTCTGATAAGGCAGCACGATCAAGCCACTGGGGTGGGTGTTTGGGAGTAACTTATGGCAAGTTACTCTTCAGTGACGATTGATGACCGTCATTTGAGATTCTAACACGAAGCTAATAAATTGAAGTTTTACCTCACTTTAAAGGTGCTAAAGGCGATCGGTAAGCTTAAAACGTTAGATGTTAGTCTAAGGAATCATCTAGACGTCTGACTCGAGTAAGAGGAGGTCGACGATCCTGGAATACCACGACCGCCTGAAGCAAGGATTTTAACAGTAACAGTGAGAATCTGCTTAATGAACTCTTGGGGAGTCGGAATTTGCGGATCTCGATGAATCCGCTCATTCCTAGCGAACCAAGGTGCCTTCGATGGACTTCAACCTGGTGGCGGCCAACCGCACTATGTAAAGGCAGGCCTTAAAATGGACTTGTGGAGTAGCAAGTCCTTCGCCCTAACATTGGGAGTAACGAGTTGCGGGCAGCGAGAAAACGAGATCTGAGCTCGGAGCTCTGTTTCGACCAGGTGAGACCCCTATAGATATGGATTCCTAAGTAGTTAACCTGTTCCCTCCACGGTAACCTAACGTTTCCCACGTGGATGCGTGTCTCAGGATTACTTCTCCTCCCCGAGAATCCAACTGCAACGCATTTGGATTCGTTCAAAGGCTTTCTCCATCGAGAGAATCAGCGAACGAGGCGGTTTGTGGCAGTTTGGAGGTGTCCACAAACCAACCTCTCGCTCCTGGTTCTTGTATAAATGACGGTGTCATCGGCAGAGATAGCTAGGTGCGTGCAAGGCTCCCGAGAGACATCTGCCAAATAAACAAGAGACAGGAAGCCAAGAGATTTAAAAGCACGGATCAATCTTTTATTATCAATTACTTGTAGCAACAGTTTTGGCTTAAGCCATTTTCATGCTTAAAGTATGCAAGCAAAAGCATTTTAACAGATATCGATCTACGGACGCAAGGAATTTTTTATTTACAGTGCAGCAGGTGTTATTTACAGCGTGAAAACTTTTCAGTTTAAGAATCGAAGTTGAGTGGCTGATTATTTCGAGCGCTGTAAATAACCTAACGCACGATATTATTTGTATTAGATTTTTTGCTCGAGAAAAATATTTACTTTAACAGTCGGTAAATGTGGATTGCCACTGCTGCATTTTGACAACTTAACACAGGCTTGCATGTCAGAGCAAATGTTTTAATGATGATTTTTCGTCAGTAACAATTAAAACAACAATAAAATTACAGATAAGTGTGCGTTTTTTAACTAAATTAAAAGATATTATCTATGCTTATTTTATGTTGGAAATAACCGTGAGAAGATAGTACCTTTCTAGAAGAGAAATAAATATTCTTTCCCGCAAGAAATAGATATCTTTATCTATAATAAATATAGTAACTTAAGATTGATATTGCTACTTTCTTTACTGTGATGAAAATATTTCGTTAAAGAAATTCCTTTTATCAGAATAAATTACCATGACAGCTAATACATATTTATGTAGATATATGATATCAAATATAAAATATTCGAAGAATACAGACAAAAGAATATGAATTTTATTTCCCAATTGTATTATTTAAATGGTTATTGATTCGCCCTTAGGGAATTTACCACCAAGTTACATATACACATTACATAATACACATATGTAATACTTGAGCGAGCAATGAATAGAACTGTAAATAATTTTGGTAGAATCGGTAGATCGGCTTTATACCTCTTCGGCCGCATGTTTCACAAAACCTTTCGAATTATTTATTTATCGCGCAAAAAAATGTAAATACAACGCCCCTTAATGATTCACTCGCTCAAGGAGATACTATGTGCACAGATATTATATAGACGCATGCAGTGTCTATTAGTTTTCGGAATTTTCGCTTTGCCGCTGCATATTTCACTAAATTTCTCCATATGGCAGACACTGTCAAAGAATGTTTACCTACTTAGAGTCCTCGCCAAATCGGATGGATGTAGGGCAGAACGTGACACAAACACCGAATAATGTGTCGAATAAAGGTGTGTGCAATGAAAAGAAAGTAATAGCGTTAGGATTGGGCTGTCCAACAAACATACTGTTGCGCCATCTTGTTTGTTTACATTTTTCGCGGTGCTGTTATTTATTTCTGTCATTTGTGTTTTTTGTATTTTTTTTTATTTACATTGATGCTGTTGTAGAGGAACTTACAGGAAAAAACCCTTGGCAACATTTGAACATATGAAGAATTAAATGTCGACATACCATTCCAACTAAAAAATATTTAGTGCATGACTTCTACGAAGAATTTTATTAATATTGGTAACGGGTCCCGTGATGATGATTTTTCTTTTCTTTTAGATGGTGCTTAATTGTTATAGTTTTTATTATTCGTTTGTAATTTAAAACATCGTAGTTCCATATTTATATTTCTTATACAGTATATAATAAATATGTTTTCTTTCATATTCTTTTATTTTACATGTTATTTATTAAGTTCGTATGAGTAATGCAAAAATAATTAATCCAGCAAATAGTTGTAAGCAAATCTGATGGCTTAATATTCTCTGATATTGCATTCTACAACTATTTTCAATTGCAAAGTAAAATAATTCGCCAGCTTTTCTTGGCTTTTTTAATTTTTAAATCTTGCCGTTGATAATTAAGAGAACAAATACATAATAAAATATGTTTTGATATATATTACTCAATTACTATTTTATAGTTTGACAATTTTAAAAGCAAGTAAAAGTCATAATTTACAACAAAAAAAAATGATCTATACAGCACCGAAAACCAAAACGAGCTTTCAATTAGATGTTTGACGTTTTGATGCAAGGTAAGGCTGATAATGAAATAGAAAATGTGTGTAAATTACACATTGTCGCATATTCAAATGCCAAACGATCGCCATCGAACATTTAAAAACACATGGAAATCTTTTTATTAAAAATCATGTAGTACCTATAATTTCTAACTTTTGAATTAACCTTTCCTGTGCTATATTTTTTTGAATGGATAGCAGTTTATGACATAACACCTTCGCGCTGCTTAAAATCCATCTAATTTGGTGAGTGCTTTACCAGGTATATAGTAATACGCACACTAATATACGGAACGGGGAATATGGGTGGAAGTATGGCTAGCGTAGTCGCATACTACAACACCCTGGCTAGCGAGAAAGTGGGGTGAACTTATTCACACACAAGGCAAAGCACTTGACATGTGAATTCTTCAATTTTATTGTTATTTGTCCCTATTTCCTATCATAAAATTAAATAAAATACAACGTGAATAGTATGCTTTTAATAAAACGAATATTTAGAAAGACAAAAATATTAAATATCTCTAAAATAATGCCAAAAATAAATAAAACTAAAAGTGTCTCCGGTATTATAAAATAACGTAAATACCTCCTGATTAAAGCGACACTTCAGATATTCAGAATTAGCTAAAAGAAATAAATAAAAGTAATAATCCAAAGAACTAATTTAAATTTAAATGCTCGAATCGGCCTCCTCCTATTTCCAAATAAAGAGCTACTCGATTATAGAAATCCGGCCTAACATTGCCGAGTACGTCTGGTATAATTGATTCTAAACAATTAGTAATTTTTAATTGTAATTCATTTAAATTGTTGGCCCGTTGCTCTTCAAATGTGCAAATTTTTGATTTTACATATCCCCAAAGAAAAAAATCATTCGAGGATAAATCAGGTGATCTGGCTGGCCAACTAATTGTTCCTATCTTTGAAATGATTAGATCACCAAAAATGGCTCTAAGATATTGTCGTGCCATTATGCTGTTGTAGGTAGGGCAGCCGTCCTGCTGAAACCATACATTCTCTAATTCAACATTTGGTATTTTGCGTAAAGAGGGAATAACATTGTTTTCCAACGGCTCAAGGTATTTTTGTGTGTTTAACGAGGCGTCTATAAAAAAAGGACCAATGATATTATTTTCCAGTATACCAATCCACACATTTAACTTTTGAGGGTATTGTGTGTGTGGGCGGTGTACGTAACATGTCGATTAGCACGTGACCAATATCGCACTTGCGCAGGATTATGTGCATCATGCAACGAAAATATTGACTCCTCTGTGAATAGAATATTTGTTACAAAGTCTTGGTTTTGTGCAGATTTTTCGATAATGTTTAGGCAAAACTGAATTCGCTCGTGACTGTCATACGGAAATATTTCGTTTGTTTTTTGAATATAACAGCGGCATTAATTTTTTTTTTTTTTGAGAACCCTCCCCACAATTGCACGCGACACACCTACTTGTCGACTTATTTGCGTTATTGTTTGTGCAAAATTATTTTCAACGCCAGCCCATTTCATCACGTTCATTAGTATTATATTTTGGTTTCTTCTTTCAGATGGTGAAACACATCGGAATTTATCAAAATTATTTGCAAAGCGGCGAATTGTATCAATACAAGGAACAGGCCGATTTTCAAAATTATTTCCAAAAAGACCTACAATTGATAGGGACGAGTGACCTTGACGATATCACTTTACGATTTGTACTTTTTCCGCCAGTAGCTTCACCAACTACATGGTCTATTGCCGTCAGCTACTGCAGTTTTCCATCAATTGATGGTTTAACTAATAAAATATCAAAACGTTTAAACAACATAATCTTATTATTCCTCCCTACAATATTAAGCCGATTAATTATTATTTCAGAAGCGTAAAACTCCCACCCCTAGATTATTAATATCAAGTATTATATATTGCATACCTTGTAATGACTGTGATGCCATTTATATTGGCTAAAGTTCTCAATATTTAAAAAATAGACTAAAACAATACCATCTTGTACCATTGTACCTACAAATCAACAAAAACTGCGTTAGCAGATCATTATACTAATAAGGATCGTAGTTCCAATTTTGAAGATATTAAAATTTTACATCAAGAACCGATGTAGTCAAAACCTTTACTTCTGGAAATGTATTACATTGTCAAACATAAAAAAGCGATTAATTTTAGACTGATATTTGGCAATTTGAGTAATATTTGTGCCTATTTGTTGATGTTTAATCCACAAATCCAACAACTTAATGTAGTTATTTCTTTTTGTCTTCTTGGATCAATTAAATTTAGTCTTTAACTTAACACTTTCAATAAGAATTTCGCGGCTTTTACGTCAGTCTTAATCTCATCATCTATCCATTTGGATTTCTGCCAGGATTTTCACTTTACATTGTAATGTATAGTTCTATTGAGGATGTTCCTCAATTTTAATGTGTATTTTAGCTTGTTTAAGATTTTTCCATGTAAGTAATCAGGGGTTAATGTAGTTTCATGTATTTCTTCAGTAATATTGTAATTCTTATTTTACTATTGTAGTAATTGTCTCTGAAAAAACAATAAATTGATTGCGAAAGCTTAGACGAATAACAAGGAATTTCATTCATTGTTCATTGGTTGCATACCCCAATAATACACCACAGCCCGTATTTACTACTTTTAAGTTTTTACTGTTTGATTTTGAGGCCGCTACTACACTCGAGCCGGTTTGCATAAGCCTTTCCCGGAATCCGTTTGTATTTTAACATCCGGCGAGCAATAGAACTTTTTTTTGCGAAATACCTCGAATTGTGTGTACGCGCTGTGCGTTAATATACAATGCATAATTAAACAAGCTCAAATAGCGTTATGCCCATTGGGCGTTAGTTCCACCAAATATGAATTAATAAATATCCAACTATGTTCTCGGTGAGAAACAAAGCGCTCAAATAAAAGTTAAATAGCTTTGCCTCTATAGTCACTCCACGAATGCATAAAACTGTAGGTCTGTGTGTGTTCGAGAATCATTTCCAACCGTCCATCGATGCCAATAGCAGTGTTATTGCCCTATTCAAACACGTCGCTGAATTTATTACGCAAGAGCTGTCAAAAGACCGACATGAATGTACAAGTATGTATGCCTGGGTTATGTATAGCTTGTATTTGTGTACATACAAACTATGTTCTTTCGCGCATATATTGCCCACACATTCAAAACATAATTATTTATGTGTTTATTTTACGTCTACGATGTTAGATGTAGTGTATATGTATAAACGAATTGAGTTAATGTAACAAAACGGAGAGTGCGTGTCTGAAAATTGTACGGAAATGATATTTTATCCTTTGTTTGAAATAATTTAGTAAAGAAGAAATCGTTTACACGCCATTCCTTGAAAGCGTTTCGTTTGTTTCTTATTTACCGATATTCTGGCAATTTTCTCACTCTCTAACAGTAAAGAGGTAAATTATTTATGTGCGCGCTAATAGCATATTTCATTTTTGTATGAAAGTTCAAGCGAAGAATACATTGAAGCGTGCAAATGCCAGAAGCTATAGTCTGTAACACGTATTGCTTGTATAGCACATATCCTTTGATAAAATTGTTCAGTACACTAGTATCCAGGTTTTTTTTCCCATTTTCCACGTGGTCTATGTGATTTATTGATTACAGTAAAATCTGATTGTTAGTTTTTCAAAGGGATATTTTTTTCAATATAATTTTGTTACAAAACAAAAAAAACGCTATTAATTCGCAAAACGTTTCCATACAATTTGTGTCTTTTTCAATTGCTGAACATATCTTTTTTATTATATTATTTATATTCTAATACAATAGTGAGTGTTTGGTCTTTTTTTTTAGTTTGCACTACTAGATAGTATAATTTTCGATTGTATATCCATTATATAATAATTGTAATAATAATAATAAACGTTATTGTGAAGTAAATTAACAAATATAAGTAGTTTACAACGATAAAAATATTATGTTCACATTTATTCCCAAATCGCGAGGCGTGATTCAGTAAATACTGTCGTTTCACCTAATCCCAGAATGAAGAATGGAAATTAATAATTAACTCTTGCCTAAATTTTCGATGGGTACTCTTGATGTTGTGAGAAAATTTTGAAAAGGAATGTGTAAATACACCATCTTGCCCCACCATGGGGGCAAGATGGGGTTCCAGGTGAGTTAAGAATGGATCTACCATAAATCTAGGTAATAGGTAAAAAAATAGATTCTTAAAATATTCCTAAAAACATGCAGGAACAAAGTTTAAACTCTTTAAAGCTGAACTACTTAAAATAAAAAAAAAAAATACAATAACGATAAGAATATTAAACTTAATCTTCACAATTGAGACAATAGAAGACGAACTCATCCACGTTATTCGCACAGCCTCCGTGTACCCAACCTCGCCATCCATGGCATTGTATCAATACCTCCCCTTACAATACTAACATTGAGCGTCATCTTCCTCAACAGAAGAATTTGATTATTTCCTTGACGTTTTCTAAAAATCTCTTTGCTTTCCTTGCAAAATTCAGCTTCTTGATTTCTTCTGTTTTCTTCTTTGTAATTTTTTTTTTTTCCTCTAATTCTCCCTCAGCACTTTTAGCTGCCTTAGGGATTCTCCAGACTTCTACTTTCTTGTAGCAGATTTTTATACGTAGTGCTTGTAAGGATTGTTGTCTTTCCCTTGTTACGCTTTGATTGAACCTGTACTTTGTTCCTAACATAAGAAATAGGCATTGTGTCTTCAAGAAAGCATAATGGCATATCCAGGCATAACAGACCAGACTGAAGAGTGAGATAGTGATGTCCCCATGTTGCTCCATACCAATAGCTCCATCTTGCCTCTTTGGACATTTTCTGGTTATGTTATAGTAACATAATATTTTAAATAAACAAATAAGGCACTATAGAAAATACATGCAGTGCATGTCAATTAATAAGCACAAAAAAGTGTAGTTGTAAATAATTTACTTATGCTTCCGATACTGACCGTTGAACTCACCATCACAAATAATAACGAAATTCTGGAAATTGCAAAGTTCATGCACAAACAGCAATAACTGTATTATTACGACTAGCAAAGTTTCCTACAGTACAACAAACATAAAGCAGCACTTGTCAATATTAGGTCTGCTATTATTTGACAGATGCTTACTGCCGTTTCGTAGCTGATGGTGTCCCCATCATGCCTCGTGGCCCCATCTTGCCCTACCCTCCCCTACTCAAATCTAAAATGATTATTTTTGTGGTGAAAATATTATATGTCCATAATGATTTTACTATATTGATTACATTTGAACTAAAAAATTGTTTCGTCTAACAAATTCACGGGTTTGGAAAACTGAACAAATTTTATTCTTAATATAAATACATCATCTTCTTGCTTATATAGGAAGTTATGTTATATTAAATGTGATGCATTTATATTCAAATTGAGTAATTATTTTGCTATAATGGTTAAAGTTCAAAATTAAAATAAAATAAATTTGGTGCGAAGTAGATAGTCGAATTTATATAAAACTTGCAAAAAAAAACAGACATTAAATAAAGAATAAAACCCATAAGTCTAAACGAACAACACAAAATTATTTAAAATAATTGTAAGCACTTCGAGCTCAGGAGATGAAATGATTCTGGAAAACTTGAGACAAAAATTTAAATATAAATAAGGTAGAAAATTCCAGAAAAATACAATAAGCTTGTGTCATCTATTATACTAAACCAAACTAAAGTTATGTTGTGCTTAAGACGTAGTAGAATACTTGAAAACCATATATGTAGAAGGTTATCCATCGAGCAAAATCGCGTTCCATTGTTGAATATTTACCTAAAATAGTACATTTATTTAAAGTTGTAAGGTTAGAAATTTATCTTCTACTCTCAACTTACATCGGGTATTTTCACCTTATTGATGAGGAAACATTTTTTCTTATTTTCGACAGATCTGCTGCACCTATAAACAGAAATTTTATAGTTCAATCACATTTATTGAATCAACACCAATGTCTAATAATAATATACACCTACTGTAAATTAGCTGTAGGCAAAATCCAAATATCTCTAATGGAATAGTTTCATAATCATTTATTCATTGATTAATACATATTGATTCAGGAGTTAATTTGTACTTGTCATACTCGGTTATTCGTTTTGACTATAATTTATATTCTTAGGTTGTTACATTATTCTTTTCACCCTTTAATTTTAGTTTTTTTTTTTTGATGTATTTGGTGGTGGCCCAGTTGGTATATTTTGTTAATTTTGTTGTATTAGTTTAGTTTCTTATTTCTTTATTATTGCTTTATATGACTGATTTTATAATCATTTTTGATTTTATAAATCAATAAATTACATCCATCTTCCATCCCTTAACAATAATTTTGTGATTATGAGTTATGTATAATTTATTCGATTTGCCTGTCACTCAATATAGGTTTTCTTTCATTTGATTATGCCCACGCCTACTGTAAATATTGCACTCGGCATGAAAGATGCATGATGATGTATAACTTTAATGTAAAAGATATATGAATAATATAATCCGTTGTGACTCTGTGTGAGTACATAATTGCAAGTAGATGCTGGTAAAGAAAACAACTAGGTGCCATCTACTTGTAATATTTTAATATCTATGAAAGCTCATTATTTTTATATATAATCACACCGACTTATAGCATGCTTATATTACGATATGTGAATGTAAATATTTATAACTTATACCTAGGACAAATGCGGAAAATATTCATATACACTTCCTGTAGATTGTAATTCCTCCAAAAGAGTTCTCTAAAAGTGTTTAATACATCCATAATGCATCTTCTTCGCACATAACTTTAAATGGATCTTAATTATATGTCTGCTTATTATGAATATTCGATCTGTATATTATCTGGCATTTTAAATGTTATAATATCCTTTTCACGGTTATGAAACATTTAAAATAATTAAAAAACGTGCAACGCCAAACGACGCGACGCTAACAAATTGCATGCAAATATCAAAATGACGTCAATAAATAAAACACAAAATATGCGCACAAATGTTAGTGAAAATTCAAAAATAAATTGAAATGGAGCTACGTCAGTACAGGAACGAGAAACAGTGGGCGTCTTAATAGGTTTCACTATCTAATAAGGAAGTCGTACCCCTCTGATTATGTTCTTTAACGTTCCTTTTTTATATTTGACCGTTTAAAAGCAAAGAAAACGCAGTTCTATATTCTATCCTTAAATTTTTATTATATTTACGATATTACGTTTCGGACTAAACCATTTTCAGGTAACGTAAAACCTCAATGGAATTATGAAGCTACGTTATTTGAAGATGGCCTAGCCCGAAACCGGTCGTAAATATAATAAAAATTTAAGGATTGGATGGAGAACTGCGTTTTCTTTGGTTTTAATCGTTTAAATTGAATCCACCAATCCAGAACTTACAATGATTTAATGATTTTATATGATTTTTAATAAACATGTAACAGCAACTACTAGACGGGGCAAAAGTAACGTCATAATGTGAACATGCAAAGGACGCCAAACGTCATCGTGCTTTGAGATTTATGTTATAGACAGATCAAGACAGACGGAGAATTAGTTGACAACAACCAAGGAAGCGATGCACACCTGAAGAAGTCGTAATAATTGTTACTGCTTATTTGACCAATTTCCGGTCCAGTTTTGTCGTATTTTCTTCCTCGTCGTTCTGCACCTTGTGCGCGAACAATTAAGTGTTTGATTGAGTCCACTGGAGATGTCGCAAGAAGTGACCGATCCGTATTACTCGCCCGCACAAGAATATCGATACTATGGCTGAGAATGTCATAGAGAGTCCACAAACATCGACGAGACAACGATGCGCACAGTTTGGCATCAGATGTTTGTTGCGTCGAATTTTAGTGAAAGGCCTAAAGAGGTTTCCTTACAAAGTGCAAACCGTTCACCAATTGCAGTTCGCTGACCGTCAAATGGGTTCACTAACATCCGTGCTCTGTTATAACTGGTGCGAGAGGATTGTTTCGCATCCAAAATCATAATGAACGACGATACCCATTTCCATCGAGGAAGTTATGCTAGTAAACAAAATTTGCATTCCTGGGACACGAAGACTCCACATGAAATGCTTGAAGGGCCACTGCATTTCCTCAAAGTGACTGCTTTGTGCGGCATTTTTAGTGAAAAGTGGTTGGCATCTACTCTTTTGAGGACAATTAAAAACACCACCGTAACTGGTGAGTGCTACAAATACTTTACTTATATGTAGCTAAATAATTACAAATCATCCTAACCCTGTGCTCCACCTGAAGGTACTACACGAGGCTACCTATTCTAAGTATTATATGGATTCAAAAAGATTGAAATGTTCCTACTCTAACTAAATAGTTTTCCTATGATTGTTAATAACAAAAATATAATGCAGTAGCCTGTAAATAGTGCTTTATGTGAATAGTTAAAATACGTGAACAGCCAAAAATGTGACTAGTTCGCGAGTCTACTGTAAATCGATAAGCTATCAGTTGTTTTTATATTTGCGCCCATGGAACGACTTTAGTTATCTCCCAGCATTCGGCAAGGAATAAGGGAAAACCATGGCAAAAATCTTATCCCGGGAGTAGGATCTGGGAAGAAGTCTCAGACCAGAAAATTATTATTTTCCTTTTGCGCTACAGACAGGTGTTAAACGAATTTTTGTTTCACTGCAAGTTCCTGAATTGGATCTCGAGCATTCCTGCAGAACGAAGCAACTACTCACACAGCTCGGGCAAAAATGAAAATCTGAAGACATCAATTTTCGGGCCGAGTGTTTTGACGATATGATCTAGCCGGTCAGAACCGTCAGCGCTAGACTCTTTCTTTTGAGGTTTTGTAACCTCGCGTTTAGCACAATGAACCAGAAACCTTGAAAGTCTTGAATATTGAAGAAGAACAATTTGCAGCCACATGTTTTGCGAGCAACAATTCAAAATGTTGTAAAACGGCCACAAATGTGCGTCAGCTCAGGTGGTGGTTATTTGACCGATATCATTTTTTCAATTTAGTGTCATCAATTTTACATCTTCAAATAAACTTTGCGTTAAAACAGTGCCTAATATTCTTCATTTCTAACAAAACTGCGCCTAATTCTCATTATGCCATTACTTTTGCCCCACCTTGTATTATATTCGATCTGACATATATTCATATCAATAATACGAAGTGCCTATAATTAAATATCGCAAAATAGCAGTAAGTATATCAATTTCCAACATATTGAAAATGATTCCGAATAAAGTAATATACTACTCTTGGTGGAAATTTTATTTCGGCGTCAGATCGGAATCTGTCTGACTTCGACGCTACGCATCTCCGTTATTCCGTTAAAGTCGGGAATTTAAAAATTATATCAAAATTATTTCATTATAGATTTAAAAATTAAATTTGCTCAGTGTCGTGTGCACGCTGCCATGGCCTCCTCCCGCATCCTATTTGCGAATAAATAACGCAAATAATAATGCAATAAAATAATTCCGAAAGCTTAGAATTAAAAAAGATTGAGTATTGATTCAAACTTCGGCTGACGTACTGCCAATAATTCCTCTTGAACCTAATTTTGTACAGCCATTACTTATTTGCAAATTTTTTATATCGCATGTAGTACATTAGTATATGCATTAGTAGTTAATTAAGAGTATTAGAAAATGAAGAAGGCTTAGTAATACGCATCAGAAGAAGCAATTAATAACTTATGTATAACACCTAATATATCTTGCGCATACTGAAACTGCTGGTGAGTTTGTATATAACGATTTTCTTGGGTTTGAAGTTCGGAATTCATAAGATGCTTGAGATTCTGTGAGTTCATTAAGCGTCATATTTACAGGTATAGCATGAGTCTTGGTGGTTTCCTTGTGTTATATGAGAATTTCTGTTGTGTGTGTATGTAGTAATGATCCTTTGGTAGGTACCGTAGTATTACCTACGTAATTACTACGTTTAATAACGTCAGGCAGCCATAAATTTTAGAATAGAATATGCTTATGCTTACGTTCACGTAATCTCGGAGTAGTGGTGCTTTCGTGAACGTAAACTTTTGCAATTGTCTATTTATGTTAAAGATAGATACTTACCGTAATATATTATTTAAACGATGTCGAACTGTTTAATATTTCAAGGAGCTTCCAGCAAAACGTCCTGGATTCATTTTCCCGATTCAGTTATCGTCGTTGTAAACATTTTAGTACATTTATTGAGAGCAACTAGATATTTAAATATTTGTGTTTCTTTTTCCAACGAGCCAAGAATAAGAAAAGTATTTTAACATAAAATGTGTTCTAATAAGATGTAATGCGACGCAATCTCTGCCCCACACGTTTATGCGTCAGATTGAAAGGGGTCGTTAGTTTACTTATGACTATTATATTTTTTGTTGGGCGCCCTAAGATTGGTAAATAATAATATCTATTAATTAATTGAAATAAACCAAAAACTAGCATGAGATTTCTTTATCAATCAAAATAACCACTCCTAGGTCGTGCGGTTCACAGTTTCGAACACATGGCTTTTTGAAATGTTATTTAATGTTAAATTAAAAAAAAAACACAAAATCACGTTTGCTTCTCTTTTTCGTGTATTTTTTCTAGACGTTCACAATAATGTTTTTTTGCGATTACAGCGCAATCTGTTACGAATCGAAAAAAAGTTTCAAGCAAACACTGCATACGTGATGGCGTGGAATCCGAATCTGTAATACAAAATGGGGGTTCCCATTTAAGATTTCAAAGTTGTCCCCCCTCTCAGTCTTGGGGGGGGGGGGTGGTGAGAAGGGGGATCGAGTTCGGCACCATTCAGTGAGCCCCCTACATTATAACAAATCGTATTAAGATCTTTTTTTTGATTTGATGCAGTGTTTTAGAGATATTCCGTTGTCTCAAGATAAAAAAACTCACCCTGTATAACAATGACAATATAATATGTAATGTGTTTTGCGTGCACTTAAACAGAAGTTATATAGGCAATACAAAATATAAATCAAACTGCAATGCAATGACACCGCAGTTAGTTTTCATACAGAATAGATAGCTAGCGCTGCCAAGTATTACAAAAAAAAAAAGAAATCCTACTTTTATCATTTTCAGCTAATTATTGTAGACAACCAAAATTATAAAATAAGATAAGATATACTAATAATGAAAATTATCATTGGCAATAAACAAAGAACTCCTTGTGTTTAATTTCAATTAATTTTGAAACAGATATAAATCAACAAAACCATATTGTAATACTCTACATGATATATAATACCTTTAATTTATATTATTATATTCAAATTGTAAATATTATTCATACATTTTTATTATTATTGTTTCATATCCTGTTATGATACTGTAGTTTACCTCCTGAAGAAGTCATAAATTAAATGAGGGAATACTGAGGCCCTAAAAAAGCAGTTTTATTAAATAGACCCCATTACCCAAATAATTTTATATCGTATATCGTAGTATTCGCGCTCATAAATAAATTTAATTAAAAACAAATAAAAAATAACTTTTTATTTGCTTCCTAATAGATACTTATTATAATATACAAACAACATAATGATGCAAGTCAGATTCTAAGCCCAATAGGGAAGAGTATTTGCATGCAATGCAACATTAATAACATAAATCTAAGAGCACCGCCAATGCGTAGGCTATTGCGGAAACACAGCTGTTTTGCACTCTTATCCGAACAAACAAGTTAAAGAATATCCGCATCATTCTGCATTGAAATATTCCACGTGATTTACGGAGGCATATAATTCTTAAACACGGTAATGTGAATCATACCAGTTAAATTCTACTATAGAATTTAAATGGAAAATCGGACAACTCTTAATAAGTTCTCGCATGTGCAACTTTTCCATTGTCATAAAACAGTAAAAGTGAATAGTTCCTAAATTGTCTAAATAATTAAAATCTAATTGTTTTAATAATAGCATCCACACTTAACTTTTTAATGACAATTTAAAAACGCGCAAATGTGGACAGAGCTGATAAAGCGGACTTGATAAAGGAATCGATGTTTATGATATCCCTAGAAGATTTGTGTTCGTTTCAGCTTGTCTATGGCTCCTCTAATCCTCTCCCTTGATCATAGGTGTTGTTCCTGTATCAGATGCTACCATCCTTCCAAGTTTGTTAAGATCCTCAATCAATCAAGGGCGATACCTTCATTTGTTATCTTTGTATTCACTAAGAGTCTCATATTAATGCTCTTTTATTCCACAGCTTGTAGTGGATGTAGTGCTTAGTATAAACAGGATCACACTAAGCACAGGAAAAACCATGGACAACTACGGTTCTGAATTATGTAATATTTACGAAGTAGTCTAAGTGAATAGTAAAGTAGACATTTTCTCGGTATTATACGTAATGTAGCTATCTATTAATCATTAATTATAACAATACATTTTCATTTACAGCAACATTCTTTCATAGAATTATTATGATTTTAATTCAAATACGTATACTCTACTAATATTCGTGTTTGCCAAATGCTGAGTACAGAATCGAGGGAAACCTTTTTCATATTACTTTAATAGATTACTTGCTTCGTTAACTTGGCAGTGATGGATATACTCTGATAAGCGCCGACAAATCACGCAATTCCAACACTCCACGAAATATTACCCCAAAATATAGATTTCTTGATTACAACGGTTTGTAGCCGCATGTTTAATGAAAGGAACCTCAATGTATGAACGCTGGCCAAAACCAGTTTGCTGAAATCTACTTTTTTCCCCTAATCTGATATGTAAATGAGAAATATTTGCTATACACTTCAGGAAATAAGTTATTGTCTAGAATAAATTGCTTAGTCCTTTGGTAAAAGTTCAAGAAGTATATGTATATTTGAGAAAAATCAGTGAAGCACTGTAAATTCTGCTATAAAAATCTTCTTTCTCCTATTCCTGTATATAAAAACCCAAACTTGCATCTGTCTTCGCGCATTGTGGGTATTCACTAATAGTCGATTTCCAACTTTCCTCACATTTTTATGGCCTGACACGCATTCCACTTTCTTATTCGTTTTCAGTGTTTCTTTTAATTTATTTTATTTAGTGAGAATGGAGTTATCACATGAAATGCTTACTTTAAAGCTTTTCTTGTTCATTATTAATATATTGAATTATTGTTTTATTCTCACGATTTAACACAAACATATTTAAAATTTCTATTGTATACTACATAGTTTAAACTATTAAATTTGTCGATTCATTTTTCTTGAAATTTATGAACCATTGCATTCAGTGGTAAATGCAACGAGATGCGATTTATAACAGTGTTTGGTTTTTGTTTTTATTGGTCATAGTACATAAAAAATTATTTGTATCTTTGTGTATGCATTTAATTTTTTATTAAAATCTGTATATAGAAATATTTCAATTGTTTTTTACTAGCAGGTAATAGACTCAAGTACAGAAAAACATGCCTACATATCAAGTAAAAATAAGAATGAATATAACTAAAATCACATCAAAATCACTACTTTCCACCGTATATCAACTATACGATATTTAAAGCTGTTTGCCTTAGCGCGCGCCAACGTAGTGATACAATACCACAACTTATTGTTTTCTTTCATGGAATTACACAACCTTTACATAAATACGTGCATTTTTACGAAATCATAGCAGTATATATAGTGAATATCAATAGCTTGATATTTTAAATATTCGTACACAGTGTTACCTAAAAGCATTTTCCTTTTGTTGTTTATTGTGCACTTGCTACCTACCTTGCCTGTTTTGGCAAGGTTTGGATTTTACAATACACTTCGTGAGGTTGATATCTTATTTTCCTTACTGTGTTCCACCAGCAAGAAGTGCTGCTTAATCCTTTGCAGGTAAGTGGGGCTTATTTCTGTAACCACCACAGATCTCTATATAGGTATCCATCTTAACTTTAAAAACCATTCCTATAGTTATAGCGGGGATAAAAGAAGACGCTCTCATTTAAGAACTGAAAAAACTACTAGCAACAAACTCATAAAAACTCCGAATAATGAAACCATTAAACAATATAACAAACTACCAAAAGAAATAAAAGACTTGACACACACTAAATTCAAAAAAAAGCAATAACAACCATGATAATGCAACACTAAATATAAAACCGAAAAGTTGACGGATTGCCACACCTACAACATCGCTCTCGATACCGCTAGTCCGAGGCGAGGCAGGCCAGCCTCACCACCTTGGATGAGGACAGAGAGCGGGAAGCCAACAGCGGACATGAACACATGACTGTATACATGTATTGTATACATTTTACCTTTTTCATCTTTTAATTTTGTTATATACATGTATACATATTTGTCAAATAAAGAACATTCAACTATAATGTTGGGGGCGTGGTAAGGGGATAGTTATTATGTGTTGCATACGTAATAATTTTACTTTACCACGCCCCCAACATTATCGCCGCTATATTAATAAAATAGATTTGTACAATGTCCTATTTTTCTATTCTAGTTTATTAATGTTTTTAAAATGTATGAACACTTTAAATTTTAATGACATAGCTTTAATTTCTAGTTTGACGTATTACGCCTGAGGATAGCCTAGAGCCGAAACCTGTTGCTAATAATATTACATTAAAGGATTGGATAGAACTAATTTCCTTGTTTTTTTCTAATACCAAACTTCAATACCACCAATTCAGAACTTACAATAACTTTTCAAGCTATATTTCGTGACCTCGAACGTCATCATATGCCATTTTGGGGAGAGCAATAGTCAGGGATGGAATAAGCAGAGTTAGTATTTATACCAGTATCGTACTCAGGTAGAAAACGAGAAATATATTCGTTAACTCTTTAATTACTGTTAAGTAAATTAAACCAAATATGCTTCTTATTTATAAATGAAAAAAAAGTGTGTTATAATATAGCACTTGGTTCCTTTTCAACAAGCCCCATCCATATGCACTAACCAACTACTGACGTAGGATTACAAATAATTAATGTGCTCGTTCAAGTTTAAAGAAAACGCATATTGCTATTCACAAAGCCAGAATGTATGGGTTAATTTATGTTACGTATGCACATACAATACTCATATCTAATATGATTGATTGTCAATAAATGCCAATCAAAAATCGTTACTTAATATATACTTATTGTGAACAGAACTGGTTTTGTTGCCATGTATTTCAAATACCACACAATAATCGAATATTAAGAATTGAATGATCTTCAGTTGCACACGTAATATTAAAAATCAATTAGAATTATTTTGGCAAGTTCGTTTGTGGTTTATGAGATATTTATTGGAATATACCCCCAAAATCAAATTATTGCACGAAATTCAGTATCAAAATTGTATGCAATTGCTTTTTTCAGTAACTGAATGCATATCAAAGATTCGGCAAATAAATTTTACTTCTACCGTAATACCAGTATTTTACTTTGGTGCGATAATTGTTTATTTACTGTGTTATTTTGTAAATAGGTTGTAAAAAAAACGATGCAATGTACTCATCTAATCTAAAGAATGAAATAACTATATGTCCAAAGTTTAAAAATTCAGAACTATTCAAAAAGGTAAACAAGCGTTAACAATGCACAGTTACAGCTGCTCGCTCTTCGAATGTAGTGAAGTAAAAGCATTCTTTAGAATATGGCAAATTTCCCGCTTATGCGAGTGAGAATTCCGTTTGTTATGCTATTCTGTGGTGCTGTGATAACCGAGCATCTTAAACGACAATAATTTTTTGAAGTTTTGGTGTCAGAGTTTTTTTTTCATATTCAGATTTATTTTCTAAGTGTAGAATTACGTACGAATTATTCTACCTTTCAAAAGGCCATGGCAAGCTACTCAATTAACACAGCGATGCCAGAAAGCGAAATATACAAATATACACAAGGCTAAAAGGAGTGTTTCCTCGACCTTCTGAGAAAAAAACAATCCAAAGTAGATAAGATATTTTCGCTTAATAGGTGTAGATGGGTGTAGACGAGCGACTAGAGACTGCAATTTCTTCTGGAAATAACAGTCGAGAGAAGTAGCTCAACTCGTTTTAAGCTATTGGTGCTTTCGAACGGATGTCTAACGCTTTAGGCACAGATGCGTATATCTCGTATCATAAAAAGAGTATTAAGTTTCGATAAGAACCCACCGGAAACAATAAAAAAGGGGAAGTTAAGTATAAGGATATATAAACGACACGAATTTATGTCTCGCATTACCATAATTCGGGATATTTATGTTGTCGTGCGAAATACACGAGGACGTAAAAGTATTCTTCGAGGTATAAGGTAACCGGAGGGCTTTCTGGAACGTCGTTTCCAGAAGAATACGTGCGTTACGACGTTGCTATGTACACATACACATACTCCTCAGTCTCAGCACATCCTCTTACCTCCGTAAACGTATTCCCGCTAGAATGAGCTAGGCGTCTGTCCGTTCCGCTAAATCTACATTATTATAAGACTTTTTTAGGCAGGAGGTTTCCTACATTATTTTACAATTTATGGCCGCCGAACACGCTTTATTATCGATCCGCAACGTATTCTCGAATGTGTCGCCTTCCTTTTCACTTTCCCCGCATCTTCGTTTTGCTTCTATGAGATCTCGCTTATTTCTCGAGAATGTCCTACTCGATGTTCCTGGAGTAGGATCAACCTCTCCGTCTGCGCTCAGTACTCGTGGGCTCGTAACAAATGCGTTTTTAATGCGTAAACAGAAAATCGCAAGGAACGTATATCATTTAAAGCACACAGAGGATACAATTTGCAACGTGTAGGATGCTTTTCGAGGGACGGGAAAATATATAGCGTGAAGTATATCTTCCCTAAATTTGGTACTCTAGCATAAACCTAAAGTGTACCTTTGGCCTTTAGCAGCAACTTGAATGCAAAACCATTAATGAAGCAAGATTTATTTTGTAATTATTAGAGTCTGCAAGCCGTAGTTCCTGATCGTAGGTGTTCGACTAGAAAGTAGGAAGCGCGCAGCCTTGTTTAAGTACAAATTTACAATTAACATGATATACGAGCTGTCTCACCTAGCTGGCGCATTGGGATATTTCTAACGCTTAGTAGGAACCGAATTTTGAAACTTTCAATGTAGTCGTGATCTATTTAAGGAAAATATTTTCAGATTTATAGCCCTTTCGGTATACAGCCTTGTGAATATCAACTTCAGAAACTCACCTCGAATATCTATACCTTTAAAGCTGACAAAACTTTCCGTTTTCAAATGCAACATGGCATTTTTTATCACAAAATTGACGTGAAATTCTACAACGTACAGTATTACAATATGGTATACCTACACATTTTTGAGTTTTTTTAGATATTAGCACACATTACATAAATTTGCTTCAAATATGTCTAAACTCCTACATACTAAAAAAACTAATTTTTCTTCGTAAAAATCAGTTTTTTTTTTGGATAATTTTCCGCATTGAATGGAGGTAAATGTGCAGAAACTTAAGAAAAATGTCTAAATGTTAGAAATTTTCCCGTATTTGGAAAAAAAGCCCTGACATTGTAATATTACCAAGAAAAATATTAATATCTCTTAGGAATAACTTAAAATTTCTTACAATTTGGAAAATCACAATTATAAATACAGTAATTTTCATGTGATAAGGAAACAAGCAAGGCGCGCATGCGTTAATTTAAAATGTTTTGCCAAACCAAATCGTAGGCACAAATGACATGGTGTTCGGCAACACTTGGTTCTATTTTCTTGTTATTTTAAAACTATTATACTGATTGTTAGTACACACTAAAAAATTTTTGGTAAAATTCCTGTACCGTTTTGGTGCAATTTTGTCACCCTAAAACCGTGCATGAATTTTACTGGCGCAAGTAAACTTCCTACTCTCATGTAATTTTCTGTAGGATTTTTCCATAGAAAATTTCCAGGTGTTAGAAAAATTACGAAGTATTTTTCCTGATATACTGGGAATATTCACTGGGAAATTTCAGTTATAACTGAAATTTACACAGGAAAATTCAGTTAGAATAGAAATTTCCACATGAAAATTTTGTTAAAACTGAAATTTCCACAGGAGAATTCAATTAAGATTGAAATTTCCACAGGAAAATTCAGTTGAAATTGAAATTTTCACAGGAAAATTCAGTTAAAGCTGAAATGTCATTAGAAAAGCTACTTTTTTTCAGAGTATTTTTCCCGAGCAGGAAAAGTATGTAAGAGCTGTTATTTTTGCAAATTTACTATTGATTTGTGCTTTCGGAAAAAGGTTATTTCTAACTCAAGAGTCAGAAACAGTACACAGAATATAATTTTTAGATTTCGAGATAGGTTTTGCATTTTTATTTTGGTATTTGATGATCAAAAAATTTGATATAAATTAATATACGAACGTAAAAGTTAAACGCAAGGTATTAGATTAAAAAACAGCATTTTAAGAAAACTGTTTATTTATTGAGTATCTATTGACAAAAGCATGAAAAACGCAACTTCTTTATAGTGGACCACTAACCTGAAAAGAAACCAAACTGAATACATGTCGATTTGATATGGAATTTGGATTTGTAATAGCAGAATATTGGCCGAATTTATAAATTTCATTGAATTTATCATTTAAGAATTCATATTGAACTATTGCTAATTAAAACACATTTGAAATGATGCAAATCTTGTTACAAAAAGAACACTCTACCTGGTATTAAACATACATGACAGCGCTGTTGTACATACATTTCCGTGTCCGTTGCTTGATGTGGATAGATTTTTGGACATGAGCCGTGTCAAATATGCATAATTTTACCAACAATTCGCTTACAGTTCCATAGGGTTCTCTGTAGACTACTATATGTATGTCAGCAACATGTACAAGAAAATCCAGCAATCTACAGAATGTTCTGTGCAGTTACTTTACATTGAGTAAAACTATTTACGAAGCTGTAGAAAGAAATGCATTCATCTAATGAATTGCTTGCTTCTTACATTGTTCAAATTGCAAAAACCTTTCTGTTCTATACAATAATTGCCTGTAACAATCTAAATAGTGACCTGATATATAATAATCACAGTCATACTTCTGTACATATTTAGAAAATATAATCTAGGTACTTACCTCTGAATTTTCTTTCCTTTCCCACTGATATCGCAATTATGGAGTCCACATAACGACTACAAACAACTACTAACGACTATGTAGGATTTAACATGATCACCCCATACCACCAGTGTGCGCATGCGTTCACTTATAATTTTACTTTTACTTGGGAAATTTCCCGTAATTGCCGCAGTAATTTATGAATTTAAATGTAGTTTTCAGGTATTACTAAGAATTTTTAAAATTTTACTTAATAAATTTCCGTAGAATTAAAAAAAAGACTCCTATAATTGAGGTAAATTTTTGGAATTATAGAAAAAATCCCAAATTTCAGTAAATTTTCTTTCACTTTGTTACTTTTACTTCTTACCAGTAAGGAAAAATTTTACTTTTTGCAAGGAAAATTACCAACTTTTTTTAGAGTGTAGGTGGTATCGATTCATACTAGAAAATCTGTTTGTTGTTCTTTTAATTTAAAATCTGTTACGCACTCTGCTGTAAGGAGTGTATACCGGTTTACCGGTTAACCCGTAAATTCACCAAAAAACGTTCGGTACACTTACCGGCAAATTACAAAAATTTACCGGTAAATGAAAAATCCATACCAGAAATTTTTATGTACGAAATATTGTGTTTATAGATATTTAAAGGTCTAAAGGGGCATTAAAAACAAACAAAAAAACAGGTAAGTGTAAGTAACAATATACCCAATTATTCATTTTATGGGAAATGTTTTTTATTTAATTTTAATTTAAACTTTCTTAAGATTGAGAGCCGCTGTAATGCCCTATAATAGAGAATATAGAAAAGAAATTGACTGATTTTTTTGATTAGAAACGTCCATTACTAACCTCCATTCCACTGAGTTAATCAGGAAGAGAAGGAATCAAAAAATTCTCAACAAAAAAAAGCAAAAATTGAAAAGAAGTCGTGTAGAAATTAAAAGAAAATAAGTCTCAAACGAGATGGGTAACGAAAAGTAACGCAAAGAAAAGCAAGATTAATGTTCACTTGTTTCTAGGACGGTAAGAAGCAAAACACCCCACTTTTCCTACCTGCCTTTGCCAACAAGTGCAATTTTAATTCTCTCATTTTATGGTCCTTTTGTGTGGATTTTATTTATCTCTGGAAAATAGTTGAGTTAGCATATGTGATTTGTGCATTTGCGTTTTTTAAGATTTTTAAAAGTTTAAAATCGTTTTTCTTAAAGAGTAAGTAAATGTCTCACATTTTCATATTTAAAAATAATAATATATAAGAACAACATTTTACGTATTTAAATTAACAGCAATTTTTGATACACCACACTATGAGAGGACGTTAATGCAACATTATTGTAAAATAACATTAATATTTTAACCTTAAATATTTTTTTACTTCTAACAACTGTTTAAAATAATTAAATGCAATTATTTATTACAAAATTCTAATATTATGCCTTAAGATTGTGCGAAATATGTATTAATCTAGCCTAACTTCTAACCCTATTTTTTTGGGGAATCCCCATTAATGTCACACGTGAAAAAAAAATTACGGATAATTTATTTTCATTTTCATTTACTGAATTACCGGTAAACAAAGAATTGGTAAATTTACCATCTCTACTCTGCTGTAATTTGAACATGGATTACTACATAATATTCTAAACATATGACAGCAAAGTTTTCTGGCCTATAATAGCAAATACGTTAAACATATTCTACAAGTACAGAAATTGACGTGAAGATGGCGGTCCTCCTATTTCACTACACTAACTTTCCATACTTGATATAATTTTTCTACATGGGAGATATAGTTATCAAATATTTATCTATTACTTGCCAGACAAATATTTCTTAGGAATTGTTGTCACAGCAGTTGCCCGATTGTACACGGTGACCTTTGATTTTTTTTCGAATTAACCGTCAATGTGGAGAGACAACGGGTAACTGATGTGCAGTGGTTTTGAGTAAGCATTAGAAATTATCACTACCGTCTAAATTATACTTCTGAGTATTCCAGACTAAATCAAAAATCTTGAAAAAGTTACCTACATTTCGAAATTTTCCTATGAATATTCCAGGTTACATGAAAAAACCTTCGAGAAATTATTTATATTTGGAAATATTACTCTACTATTAACTATCTGACATCTAGTGTTGTGAGTTTCCGAATTAAAATATTCGTTGATTCCCGATTATTAAAATATTTGGATGATTCCAATTCGGAAGCGCATGATTCGGAATCGGATGATTTCGAATCGGATGATTCCAACTCGGATGATTTCGAATCTGTAAAATTTGTACAACGATTTTATATCGAATGAATCTAGGTGTTCGTATACGTATTCGTATAAAATGTGTGATTTTGAAAATTCTCAAATTTCCGGTTTTGACTCGATCGTCCCAACCTCGTTTTTCGAACTGACAGGCAGTGTTTGTTGTGACGTTGTGCACACTTAAATCACACAGTCACATTCACTCAATACATATATTAAGAATCTGCAGAATTTTTATTAAGAAAAATAGTAAACGTTTGTTGTAAATAAGTTTAATAGAGATTTAGTTACGTATAAAATAAACACGAAAGATGATCCCGTATTCCACCGCGTTTGTTGAAATCATCCGCAATTTCTTGATAAAACATGTATAGTTTCTCATCACCATAGTACAGCTTCGTCGTAAGTGAACGGTAGAAAACAGGCAAAGATTGATGGAAATTTTGGACCAGTTACGCAACCCAACCTACAGCCAAGCAATTTTGGTCACCGAGACCGCAGGCGAGTAAGGGCGTAAGCCGTCGCCAATTCACCACGACCGGAGTTTTTACAAAAAGCAGTCTCATATTTCACATCCTACTACCATGCACAAATTTATTATTATGGAATTACAGATGCTGCTACACCACTCACTTTAGGTTTGTACCTGTTTTAGGGGTTACATCGAATTTGGGACGATCGTAGTTAGCAATACGTCGAGGGGATATTAATTCCACAGCTCTCCTTGTCAAGCACGTATTGAAATCTAATAGTAATTAGTATGAGTATCTTGTATTGCCATCGATATGTTTGCTTGTTAATAATTATGGCTTTATAGTATTATATATAAATTCGAAAATTTCACGCTTAGGTCCATTATGGTGGCCGGTTTTTCCGGGGTCATGATGATAGTTATGCAGACCTTAGACGTAGCGACGACCCTTGATACGTAGTATAATTAGCTCTTACCTACTGCTTAAAAAGGTATTTTTACGAACCCTTTTGATTTGTTTTTTAGGAGTATAGTATAAAAGAAACGGCTAAATTTAAATGTATTAGAATGAAAGAAAATGACCATCGCCGAAGATTTTCTTTGTTTCAATTCAAACAAATTATTACTTTATAATAAAATTTGTATCGAACAAAAAGAATTATTTTAATCAAAAGCTTAATTTTTCGATGACAATAAATGTTTTTTAACTGAGAAAGGATAAACCTTGATTAAAAGCAAATTTTTAATCCTGTTTAAAATCCACACTTTTTCGATTTAATGAAATATTCTTTAGCCTTCCAGTACCCACGTAATATTTACAGTGTTGCGCGAAAGCTGTGAGAGTGTGTGTATTCTTCTCACATACAGTTTAAAAAATTAAAAAATAAAATAAATTCAAAAGTAAATTGTAGTCTTCATATTACAGCTTAATACAAGAACACCTATAAAACATAGAAAATAACAAAAAGTAAGCACCATTACATGTATAAAACTTCTAAGATAAAATTAAAACAAAATTATCTGGATTTTAAATAAGAATAATTATTCTTTTATTAATTTATTTTGCCGTCTGTGACACGTTATCTCGAAAACATTTATTTAATTGGGAATTCATAGGGATATAAAAAAAATGTACGGAAAAATATATGCACAGAACTACAATTTGTGTTTGTGAATGTTTGTTTTAAATATATGTGTAATTTTAATGACAAAAATTTTAAAATGTTTATTGACGCACACTAACTCACAACAATGAACACTAATGAAAGGTTGACTAATTGTATAAAAGAAAAACACAAGACTATAAGGTAATTTTACAAATTAATATTTGTTTTTGAAATTTTATATCGGTACAATCAATTTATAGGAAATTTGAATAATTAGGATAGGAAGAAATGTTTGCTATGAAAGAATATTTGAAAATGGACTAAAAACAAAATCCGAAATGTAACAATTTATAAATTATCATCCATAGCGTTTATGTTGGTATAATTTGGACAGATGTGTGTAAAATATTCTGTGCGGACAGGAATGGCAGTTTTGCTCATTTCTTTTTTCTAATACCCCTTGGCTTTAGAATGTATTTAGTTAAGTATAGTGTATCTGCATTTATTTCCAACATTCACAAAATAGCAATTTACATATTTTACGTAGGTACTGTATTATTTTCTTACAGTGTATAGAATAGTAAAATTCTTCAGTTAGTTGCGTGGTATTAGCAGATTATGTTTTATAATAAAAAACACAAAATGTATTTTAATTGTTTTTATTGACGTTCGCCAAAATGCACGCCGACTTTATAAAAAAAATTAATCGATAAAAACTGTAAAGAATTGTCAATAAATATTTCAAATTACAATACATTAATGTTTGTTTGAGAATGGCTTTATTCTCCAACGTCAACAAAAAAAAAATCAAAATACTTTTTGTGTTTGTATTATGAAATATAATCCGCTAATACTACGAAATTAATTGAATAATTATAATCTGCACAAGTACGTATATGTAACAAACACTAGCACACAGATACTTATTCATACAGCAGTGTACTAAAATTTATGTATTATTTCGTAAACACTGCAACAAAAGTAAGAAAAATTTCAACAAGATGTAGATAAATAACACAACATTGTGTAAAACTTTAGTATAATAGGTAGTTTATCTCACAATGTTATAGGTATATAAAGAAAAACGCTGATTGTCCAATTCTTTTGTTTCACACAAATTGTAAGAATTATTACTACAATTTTACAAATATTGTACTTGTTCCTATATGTAGTACAATGTGTAGTAAATAGTTAGAACTTAAGTTCTAACTAAAATTTCGTACATTTTCTGTGCTAGCTCCTTGTTAGAAACCATTATGAAATAAAGAGGAATCTTACTAAATTATGAAAGAAAAGCACATAGCTCAAGCGCTAGTGCTCCAGCATTAAATAAGTAATGTCGCACTTCAAGTTAAAAAGATAATTGAAAAAGAAAAATCTTTCATTATACGTGTTCCTTTTGATGTAAGTAATATCTTATTGAAATTGAGAAATATACCTAGTAATATTTCTTTGCATTAAAAAAATCCTTCCTATCGGTGTAGTAAATGTAATGTAGTAATTTGTAGCAACAGCGCGTTTCTTTCATAAGTTCTTAATAGCTTTTTGCATCTGAACCATCTGTATTTGGATTATACTGTTTGGGCTATTTCTATTGTTTGTAGGATTTTGATGATCCTATGTTTCGTCAGTTTATCTGCCACCATCATCAGGGTAGCTCCGGATAGGACTGTTTCTTGCCAAACTATTACAAGTAATTTGACAAATATGTCCGATTTGACAAATATATTTTACTCTGTCTTGTGTGAGATTCGAACGCGGTCTCGAAATTTCGAATATTTACTAATCTGACACTTAACCATTCAGCCAATCGAGGGGATAGATATTGCTACCTTGAAACCTATATTTAGGCTACAGGTATATGCGCAAGTCTGCATGCGTAGTTATTACTATTCTGTCTCCGGGATCGTTAGTAACCAGACATCTTTGATTTCCAGGCTTGGTGTGATTATGGTATTTGGTGTTATGGCAATGTATGCTGCTTCTATCAGTTTCCTTTTTGTGAAGTTGTCCTCTCTTGCCAGGATTGTTGCTTCGTCCCATTCAATCCTGGAATCTTCTTCCCAAGCATGTTGAGCCAAGCGAGATTTATCCGTTTCTCTCAGTCGAACCAATTTTTTGTGTTCTTTGTTTGGATGCATGGGTCTACTTGTTTGTCCGATGTATGTTATTCCACACTCACACGGTACTCTGTATATACATTCTTTCGTTCTCTAATTCATGTTGTCCGGCTTTGTTTTGGTTGGGGTTGATCTGTTGGTGTTCGTCGTTTTTATTGCTGTTTTAACGTTGTAGTTGTTACCCATTCTCCTGATTTTCTCCGATAGGCCTTTCACGTATGGAATTACAGTTCCGTACACCTGGGTCCTGACTCTGCTGTGTTACCTCACTTCTTCCTTGCTAAAGACAATGTCTTGTTTGTATATCCAATTTATTAATGTGTGGAGTTATGTTATTGAACTCCTGTTTTCTGTCTTTTTCCTCTGAGCAAATATTCCTGACTTTATTATATAGACACCCAGCTACTTCAACTTTCACATTGTTTGGGTCGTTGTAGTCGAAGTGTAAGTATTGTTCTGTGTATGTTGGATTTTTGTACACTGTAGTCTTAAGTGTGCCATCTATATTCTTATGTACCAGAACATCCAGGAACGATATTTTGCCTTATGCTTCCATTTCTATGGTAAATTTTATGGAGTTTTCTATATTGTTTAGATGTTGTAGGAATTCGTTCAGGGCTTCTTCACCATGGAACCATATTACGAATGTATTATTTACATACCTTAACCACATTTTTGGTTTTTTGTTGTATGTATTTATGGCCCTGCTCTCAAATTCTTCCATGCAGATACTGCTCAGTATGGGAGACAGTGGGAACCTATCGCCCATACCAATTTCTTTCTGCTAGAACTTGAAAATACGTCGTGTTCACACAGGTGGACCAGCAGTTCATAATGGCACTCACACTCGATGAAGTTCTTTCGTGCAATGTGGTATCTGCGGAGACTGTTTCTCGTTGCTGCCATGGTAGGTCCGGTTGGTACGTTAGTAAAGAGACTGGTGACGCCAAACCAACATGTTCTGTTCCTTAAGTTTCAGATTTCTAATTTTTTCTATAGAGTGTTGCGTATTAGATATTGCTGACTGGGTTTTCTTTCCGCTTAGGTGGATAATATTCAGTAGGAATTTGCTAGGGGGGTGACAGGAAGAGTTCTAGACTGACAATTGGTCTTAGAGGGATGTCCGGTATATGGATTTTTGATAAACCGTATAGATATGGTGGGTGTGCTCTAGTGCGATGTGGAGTTTATATCTAATATTTTAATCTGGGAATTCTCTCCTATATTTGAGCAGTGTCTTGTACATTTTGAATTCTACCGACGATGTGGAGTCCATCTTTAATTCCTTGTATGTTTGTAAGACATCCTGTATTTTATTATAGTACGTCTCCACATCCATTATTATTGTTGTGTTGGCTTTGTCTCCAGGTAGTATCTTGATTGACTTATCTTCTTTAAGCTGTTTGAGACTAAGTCGTTCTGCTTTCGTAATATTGTGTTTCATCCTACGTGATTGAGCATTTTCTATCGCCGTTCTGGTCCTCCACCTGTATTCTTCTGCCGCTTCTGGGATTGTATCTTTTTTTGCTGCAACTTCTATAACAAGTACCACGTCCAGGAATCTCGAGACCGAGTTTCGAATCTCACACAAAACAGAGTAAAATATATTTGTTAAATTAATTGTCAAATCGGACATATTTATCAAATTAATTGTAATCATTAGTTTGGCAAGAAACAGCCCTATTCGAGGCTACCCTGTTAACGACAGTAGAGTAACTGCCGAAACGTCAGCGTCGGATCATCAAAATCCTACAATAGATGGAAATAGCCCAAACAACAATGCAAGTATTCATCCATCGTCAGCAAGCTTTCGTCATGAGTGAACGATCTGCATGTTACATTTAAGATTTATTAACTTAACAAGATCTAATTATACCTTCACGTCTAAATCTTTTCACACTCTGTACCAGACAACAATATTTCAATTTTAATAACATATTGAATTATGTAATAACTAGACTGCGGATTTCTTACCGCCTCTGTTGTTGAAATGGGATGTGGAATTCGACTCGAATATATGGCTCTAACCACCATATCACTCGCGGGTGTTCACATGGTATATTCATAGTATGTTTTCATCGATATACCTACAGTCAAAATAAATTTGTCTTTATCATCAGCGGGAGACTAAAGTTTTACGTCGTTCATATTATTTTAAAACTTCGAGCGTGCCTCAGTAATAGAGGCATTCCACGGGCGAATTTTGCTCTCCCACGAAACATTATCTTATAGCGGAAAACACACAAATTTTCCGCAAGTAGACCCAGGAGAATAAAACTTATTACGCGGGTTTCTCCTGCGTGATATCACAACGAGTCGTGAAGCAATACATAATATACCTTACAGAAAAGGAAAAATACTTCTTTGTTTGGTCTGGTAGGAAATATTTTTTTTTTGTCGAGTAGTTAAAGTAACAGTAGGTGGTCGATGAATTGGAAACCGTCATTAATATATCGTGAGTTCGTTTTTTAACTGGGAACATATAAGGTTACCATTTTCCTATGGTCAGTTTTAAATGGGGTAAGTCAATGCATTGCAGATAATTGTACAACATATAAGTAGAAGTGATATAAAACAAGTATTGGAATAAATGTGAGGTTTTTATTTTAATAAATCAATCAAACTATCACTTCGTAATTAAGACAATTCAATTGAATACAAGTAGAAAGTACAAGGGACACAATAACATAATAATATCTAATTTCGTTGGAAAACAAACATAAAGATGTTACCAGAGTACAACGAGTAAGAACAACGGATGAGTCATTTCTATGCCCAACTTCACTTCAAACAACAGCTTCCCAATGTGGCAGTTTGTTATTGTTTACATTCGTATCTACACAAATTAATTTACTCATCCATTTAATTTAAATGATTTACTTGTTTTATTTATTTCTTTTACGTATTTTATTAGTTTTGAATTACCCGTGCAGTTTTAAAAACATTTAATGAACCATGATATTCTTGTGTAAAAGATAAGATCGGTGGGCAACCATATCATTTACATACTTTCTTATATATTGTATTGTTAGGTTTAAGTGAAGTAACTCAAATAACCGTGAAAGAAGACACCAGTGGGGATCATGTTGTAGTGCCAGTCACTCTCGCAAGATAAATTTTGATGCTAACGATGATCGCACTTTCTTGGGATTTCCAAATGAATCTAATATATATGACACGACAAGAATTAAGAAACTACATGAATAAGAAGAATTATTGTTGGTGTGCAGAGATTCCTTGGTCCCATTAAATCAATTTATTTGTTAGATACACAGTTTGAGCTAGATTGCTATTTATTGCTATAACTAACCTAATTCATTGTATGCTCAGTTTTTAAAATAATGTGATTTTGGTTTGAACTGCATTATACTGGTATAAATTTTAGTCGCATTTAATCCCATTATAGGCAATTCGGGGGACCCAATCTCTCCAACGCTATTTAATTTGACGCTTGAAGGATCAATGAGAAAGGCGAAACTACATGACAAAAATATCATAGAGAATCCAGTGCAAGTAGTAGCATACGCCCGACGATGTGGCAATAATAGCACCAGTCTAAAAATCTGTGCAAGCAGCTGACCGACTAGAAAAAACAGCAAGAACTACGGATTGGTGATTAACGAGGAAAAGACAAAATACATGAAAATAGAAAGGAAGAGGAATAAATTACTAAAACGCATCAACATACATTTGAAGCAGTTAAGACGTTTAACTATTTTAGGGTAACAATAGGGCAGAAGCGAGAGATAGAATAGAGAAAGAATTCAGAAAGGATATCAAACATATGGAAGGAATAAAGCACTATTTGAAAACCAAAGGTTTAAATAAACAGAACAAAATAAAAATATACAAGACCCTAATAAGACCAGTCATCACATACGCCATGAAACGACAGTGATAAATAAGAGAGAAGAAGAAGGAACTAAAAGTAGCAGAAAGAAAAATAATGAGAGCGATACTGGGCCAGATAAGACAGGGAAGGTGAGAAAGACTAAAGAAAAATAAAGAAATAGAACATGAATTGAAGAATGAAAATATAGTAAAATACATAAAGGCATAAAGACTTAATGGGCAGGACACATTATGAGGAGAAGACCGACTGAAATAATTAAGAGAATAACACAATGGATCCCATTATGGCCAAGAAGAAGAGGCAGGCCGAGAAGGACCTGGAGAGATGAGATAGGCGAGGATGCACGTGCGCTGGCGATAATGGACTGGAGGATGGAATGCCGGGACAGAACGAAATGGAGAGAAATAATCAAGAGAGCAAAAACCAGGAAGAAGCTATAAAAATCGAAAGAAAAGAAAGGAGAAACGAGGAATAATCCACCTCATTAAGCGGATTTTAAAAAACGCTCTAAGCGTTAGCCATAATCCTAAGGATTGAACGGCCTGATGATGATGATGATAGGCAATTCGATATTATATAGTCTAGGTCTGAACTCTATCCACTTGTGCACTCCCGGACATTATTGTTGACAAACCAGTGCAGGGTCGGATGTTAGAAATGAAGTAGTCGAATAAAAAGGAACAATCTTTGTATCGTACAGAACGATAGAGTCATAACTCTTGAACCCTAATTAAAAGTTATTGTGTATTCGTGTTAGAAATTTGAAAGTCCCTTCCACCGAAGCTGTTGCATTTTTATTAATTTATTTGAGAAAGAACCACAACATATTTATTCCTGGCAGTTGTACCACAACTAGTTGTGAACAACAAAACTATTGAGTAAATAAAAACATTCTAATCATGCTTTGAAATGATCTTCTCGTTTCAAGGAATACGCTAAACGACTAAACTATAGAAAGCTTGCACAAAGTTGCTTAAAAAATGGACTCAATCCAAAGAAATAAATCATCTGGTGTCAGATGAATGTAGTGGGCAAGCTATAAGGCTGAACCGACCTATCCAGAGATAGGAGACAATTTCATTAAGAAATTGTGTAACAGCTACAGCGGAATGTGGTAAAGTACTGTCCATTTGAAACCACACATTTTCAATGTTTAAATTTTGTATTTGAATAATACCTGTTCGAAAAAACATTTAAGCGGGCAATTATACTGGGTATGCGCAGGTTATGTATGTCTTCGTTTATTTGTGACCAATTCTTGTTGGAATAAACAAAAAAATAGGATAGGAAGGATAGGAATTAGAGAAAATATTATAATATTTTCTCTAATTCCTATCCGGAAAAACCGATAGTTTTGGGAATTTATGATGCGGTTCAGAGGCACTCCCGTAAAAACTATTTCTTTCTAAAATACTTCAATTTTCATTCAATATGTTAAATATGACATCGCAAAATCAGGTTTCAATGGAAGAACAATTCAACTATTTTAGTTGTAATTGAATTGAATCTTGTTTGATTGATCCTCTTGTCTTGATAGTGTTAGGTGCATAAATTTCATTTATACGCTACTTTATATTGTTAGGAGAGTAGAATATATATGTATGTATAAATTTTTGTGGAGACTTGTAGGGTCATTGTGTGTTTCTGAATTTAAGTTTATATAATATGATTGCATTTTGAAATAGAGAACCAATAATTTTAAAATCAGGAAAAAAACATTGCATGTTTTATTTTTATTAAAAGGTAACTATTTTATAATATACATGTTATAGAAGTCACAATGCTTAACAAGTCATTGTCTTCTGCTGATATTGCAGACATTATATTTTTTACAAGCATATATTTAGATTGTTACACTACTAGTAATGTCAGTTGTTTTATTTTTGTGCTTCAAGAGGGTAAATAAATAAATAAATAAAACTAACTAAATGTATTTCATTTTATGTTCACTTGTTAAAATAATGTAATTTTGGTCATACTAGTATAAATTTTAATCCCCCACATTTCACATTTATTTACATTACAACTCGGTATTATTTAGTCTGCGCCCAAAACTCCTATCCACTTGTACATCGCCGGACATCATTGTTGACAAATCACTGCAAGGTCGGATGTAAGAAGTGAATTAGTTGAATAAAAGGGAACAGTGTTTGTATTACACAGAACTAGTCATACGTTTTTAACCCTAATTATAAGTTGGTGTGTGTTTGTGTCAGAAATTTGAAAGTCTACAATAAAACCCTTCCACCGAAATCGTTGCATTTTTATTAATTTATTTGAGAAAGAACCACAACATATTTATTCCTAAAATAATATTTTATACTATAAATTATATAAATAAAGGTTTAGTTTCACGAAAAGGAAAGAATGTGAACTCAATTATTGTAACATTTGCAAATATATTTAACACTTAAACACACATTATTCACACATGGATTTGGACCACCAAAGAAGAGAGGATTTAAAGAGCCGTTCTTACTGGTTTATACTTTGTGTGGCGAATTCCACGAATTAAAGTGGTTAAGATTAAACAAGGAGGGAAGAAAGGCGCCATTGAAATAGCGAAGAAGGTATTCCATATTATAAAAATGTACCTAAAAAAAAACTATCAAAAATCGTAAGGCATAGAAAGTATTAGATTTTAGGCATCAAGGCTGGTCGAATTCGTGAAAGTAGGGCGTGGTGAAGCGTTGCGTGCGTGGTAGATTACTCTTCGCATTAGGATAGAGGAACGTCTCCCTTTGTCAAATGGCGGATTCACAGTCACAATTAATTTAAGTTGTCGACCCTTATCAATTGGCGAAACCGCCGCTACCGCCAACGCCGTAATGTTATTTGTATACAAACGTTGAGTAGCTAAGCGGGCCAGGGGATAATTATCAACGACTTTAGAAACGGCCCGGCCAGCTGTTTCTGACAGTTTTCCGCTTTTGGCTCTCGATTTGTGTTCTTTTTGATTTCGGCCGACCCCATGTTAACATGAGTGCGCTTTAAGTTGAATACGATGACCACTGGCGGTCGTCCGAAAAATTAAATTTTACTGGTAATACTGCGAGTTCTCATGCGAAGCTGTAAGTTAGGGGTTAACGGAAATCTTAGATCTTTACTCAAGTGCATCTACCGATCTTGTATTAATCATGGCACAACAATATAAAGCAATTTCGGTAAAAAAAATCATTAAAAGTGATTGCGCAAAGCCTGCCCACCACACCCATACTTTATATAACGTACACTGAGAAAAATAGATTGTAGAAATTAAATTATAAACCTCTTTATGTTAATTAGTAGAATAATTATTATGAAAAGATTAATGTGTTGTTTATTAATAGTAAAATAAATCAGATTTTAAAATATCTGTAATAAGAAATACAATCTAGATTTTACCATATACATTTAATGAAAATAAATATTAACATAGTACTGAAACCCTGTATAAATGCTTGAATTATACAGATAGGAGCGTTATTGTCTGCAATATTATCTGGTATTCGACGCATATCCACTTTTTACCATAGATTTTTATAACGCGTTGTCCACCCCTTGCTTGATTCATCGTCGAACTTTACCGATGAAACTGACGAATAACCGGCATAGTAAACATGGAGCAAATTTTAATGGATTGGAGTTTGGCACAATTAATAGTACCTAATAGATAATGTGATATACTTCGTAGTGGATGCTTATGTTTTGATAGAAAATTAACCTAACACTTGCGTACTTGTGATGGTTTTGTTTCATGGCAGTGAAGTAATCCACGTTAAAATTTTGCAAATTGTGTTCTTGGTTGTTAGTATACCATTAGGGATTTTCAAAAAGTACAATTAAATTGATCTGATAGTGATTTTAAGGTCCGAAAACGAGCTAGATCAAAAGTGTCTGCGTTTGATTCAATGAATCGAAGTGATTGGTGTGTTGCTTGATTGTAATGTGCAACATGTTAAGTAAGAGTCATAGTTTGGTTGAAGAAGCTACAAGGGATGTTGTGTGGGATAATTTTAATGCGAGGATTTGAAAAGAATTAAGAAAATGACAGTTTTAGAATGATTTTGGAGAGATTATCTGTAAGTGTACATCTTGTTGTAAATTTGTAAGTTGTAACAAAAACTTCCTTTAGAGGTTTTACACATTCAAAATGAAATTACGTTTCAATTAATGTCTAAATTATTTTATTAATTAATTTCAATTTATGTGTACATAATTTGAGAAACTGTTTGTATTTTTACTTTATTAACTTTTTTTTTAATAAATGCTTTGTTTATTTATACTTTTTCTCTTTTAATGATACCTTATATCGTATGGATTTATTGCCACGAATCGGCCTTCAAGCGTGGTGATAGCGCTAAGTTATATAATTATTGTAATTATATTAAATGAGGACTCTCTCTGTAAAGGAGACACTCCGCGAGGAGGTTCTCCGACAGGAGACTTCACAAGGTAGTCCCCGTGGGGTCTCTGTTGATAAAAAGCTAAAGTGTATTGGTCTCTTGGTTGATTCCTGCCCCTGCAACTCAAGGTAGGGGTAATTATTATAAGTATTACCTCTGAGCTACCCCGTCACGCCCCAACGTGACATTTGGTGGAGGCGCCGTCTATATATAATAAATATTAACTGGCTAAGCGAGTACCTACCCCGTGCTTACCCCCCATCACACGCCCCAACGTGACGTTTGGTGGAGGACGCCTTGCGGTCGTAATGTTTATTATTTTTTTGATAATGGCCCCGCTTAAAATTTACTTTTAATCAGAATTTTTATTTATTTAAGCAATTTGCTTGCTGAAATTTTTGTTAATTATTAAATTTATATATGACAAAAAAATTAATTTAATTGATTTAGTTAAATTAAATTATACGTTAATAATAAGTATCTACATATTTTTTTTATTTTTTTTTATATTAATTGTTGCACTCACTTGTTACATATACATTTCGTTATTTTAGTACAATTTGTCAATGAATTAGTTGTTCATTTAGTCATTATTTGCTTCTTATAGAAACATATTTTGTTCACATAAGAATATGTTATCTGCTATAATTTTTGTAGGTAAATTGCCTTTCTTAAATAAAATCTAGTTTTTATGGTTAAACAAGCTGTGAAAACTCGCACATTTTGCTTGCGTTACAACAAAAATAGACAATGCACAAAATTCCTTCGGTTCAGAATTTGTTTTGTCGTATTAATTGTTGTATAAGTAGTTAAATATTGAGTTAAGGTCTTTCTTTCTTCTTCGACAACTTAATTTCCACTCATTATAATATAATAACATTTATATATATTTGTACATTGGATACAAATGTTAACACAAAGTGTGTTCCACTGAAACGACATGCTAGTATCTTCGGTAGATAAGACTATTACCAGTAAAAAGCTTGTGCCGTTCAAACCTTATATACAGAATCATAATTGCGGAGGGTAATATAAGGAACATGGTTTCTCGAAATTTGCACATACAAGTAGTAGGATGACGTAGTTAAAAATAAATACAATGTGAATACAATAATAGCTCTGAATAGAAATAAAAAATAAAATTAATATCATAATTTTCATTGTGTAATATCCTACTCTCCACATGCGGGAATTGCGAAATACCCGGTATAGTACTATATTTTACATTAGAGTTAAGTATCGATACGTAGCGTCAGCATATGATATATTATTACTCATTATCTACTATTTTAAGTACTAAGAAATGAGATTACCTTAATACAAAATAACATTATAAGCATTACAAGATTATATAATAAGTTTGGCAACCATGTATTGCACACAGTAAAATATTGCATTAGAGAAACTACAATAAAAATTTTAAGCGTGATTATTAGAAATTATCAGTGGTATTGGGCACTTATAATAATAATTAATAGCGTAAATGCTCAAATTAATAATGCAAGTATATACACTTTCTCTACTATACGAGTTAAACCTAAACACTATTAACAGAATTATACAAATATTCTCAGCGGTAATATAAAATATAATTGTTTCTTCTATAGAAGCTAAAAATATATTAAAGCATAATATATTTATATTAAAGAGTACAATCTATTTCTCTCAGTGTATGTATGTATATTCCATCCCACCAAAAATACCATAGTAGCTGTTTCGTGAGGAAAGGATATTCAATTACAAGACCATAAAATATAATGAGTAGGGAATAGATTGTCCTTATTCTAGATAATAAGCTCCACTGGAATAAATATGAGCTACCTTGAAGTATTCCAAAAAGCTGAAAATGCCTTAGTGGTGTACAACAACTTTTTGGCAAAAATAAGAAAGAAAACGCAGAATTTCGCGGTAGTGAAGAGTCGCGTACACAATGACTGGAAAATAAACTTTTAGACCTAAACCTCAATCTCGTGAAAGTGACCAAGCATGAGACATGCCCCGGGATGACTTCGCAAAAAAAATCAGCAATAGTGAGTGTGATCAGGACATTCCCTTGACACTAACTAGAAATGCCATCATGTGGTGCACGCATGACTCCAAAACCAGACGTCAATTTTTAATTTCCTGTACGTGCAGTTTAAAGACTAAATAATTATATAATTCCCATGGAAATACGTTAGTATTTATATTTAGGTAGATAAGTATTCCCGATAAGAACTTAACATATTTTTCATTTTGAAGTGGTTTCTAAATTTATCTACATTAAAGTTTTTGTGTCGGTATTATTTTAGTTAGGGCCATTATTACAATTCGGGTTTAAACCGTAGATCAATAATCTTCTGTTTGAACTTCACTTTAGTCTTACAATCGATTTAATAAAAAAAAAAAATAAGCTCGACCTTGCCATATTTAATCCTTAAATCGCGATTGTAATAATGGCCCTTAGCAATCAGTGAGATAATAAATTACTACAAACTGAGCTAAACTGATTCAAAACTTTGTAAAATTAATAAAATGGACGGGGTAGGGGAGAGGAGGAAGTTGGGCCGTGATTGGACCCACCACTCAATATTGTCACGAGCCGCCACTAATAGAATATGCATATTAAATTCATTTGATCACCAAATGTGTATTAAATGTATTTTTTTTTATTTCAAATTGATTTGCTGATTTTATAACGTTGAATTTAAAACTTTTTGATATTGGAAATGTTGGTTTTTGAGGCTTGTTTGTCATATTTTAAATGTATCGAATATTTTTTCCTTGGTTTATATATTGTAAAGCCTGGTCTAAACCGTCAAGAACTACAACAATCCGACTAGAAACATTTAAGAGATAAATAATTATACAGGATGGGCCACCACATTCGCGTCGGTTTATATACGAAAAATGGTAACATGTTTTCAATTTTTTTTGTTGAAGGTTATATAGGTTCAGAAGGACCACATTTCAAAATTATTTTGAATTATACAGGCTGACTCAAAGAAAAGTTACACAACAAAGTTGACAAAAATTAAATTGATCACCCTGTATATTATGGCATATTTTGATAGCACAGACTAAATAAATGCAAGTTAGTGTTATTAATAAAGCACGGACAAACGCGTTCGGAGAAGCGGGGAAGCGGAAAACTCAGTGGCGTTGCCGACACGCAGTCTATGCCTTGGAACTTGCATATGTACCTACATAGTTTTGCGAAGTCTGTAGAAAATATTATGTAAGGTTCTGTACTCACATGTAAGAGAACTTCATATTTACAAAGGAAAATCTAGAAAGTATTATGTGGTTACAAATTTTAATAACTTGAATTACAATGAAAAGTAACAATAATTAGCATAATTTAGTGAAAAGAGCTCCCCTGTTTTTTGGCCTAGTTGCATCAATATTTTGAATAGAGGTCCTGAGGTAGGGGCATTGATTGGATTTATTAAGATTTAATACATCTTTTTGATAATCGTTTTATTATTTAATTTAACGTGCCGCTAGATAAAACAAACTTACCATCATGTTCAAATGTATTGTTGTGGAAAATTACAATGTTTTGATACTAATAACACGTGAATTATTTCTAATCAATAATAAAAATACTTACCAAGTTTTTATTTTATTATTTTAAATAGTTAGTGACTTTTTATTCCTGTATCTTTTTTTATATAAAATACAAGAAATAAAGAAAATGTCATTATTACCTATTTAAATAAGTAATACAATTATATATTTTATCTTGTTACGGTGCTTAAAACGTATTCAAAATATAAATTATTTTAGTAATTCTTACTTTTCAATGAAAGCCTGAACGGAGATATTTGAGTGCTGCACAAATATAAATAAACAGCTACATCTAAGCCGCCAATGCGTAGAATATTGCGAAAACATAGCTGCATTGTGGTTCATTCGAACAAACAAGTTATGTATATATGCGTCATCGCTATGCATTGAAATATTCCACGTGATTTACGGGCGCATGTAGTTTTTATACATGGGTGTGTTTTTCTTACTCGGTCAAAACAACTAGAGGATACGGACAATCGGGTAACTTTCTATCGACACCCGTATGTGCGTGTGAACGAACGCAGATCTCCTTGCTTTGGTTATTAAGTGTTATTAAGGTTTTTTATACCTAACTCAACTCGTTTACGAGATAATTAACTATTCTTCAAAATGTAGACTAAAATTTAAGAGGCATGCTTGACATGCATATTTAAGCTAGATATTTTAAACTGTATTTATTTTTTAACTAAAGCTAAAGGCTTGATAATAAAATAAAAGTAATGCAAAAAAAATTATACAGGGTGAACAAAAACATACTTTTAATTTTCGCTTTTTATTTTAAATGGAACAGCCTATATTTATTACCTTATTTAGATTATAATTTTAACGGTCTTTATGATTGTATTAATGCTTCCTATACCGATCTCTTATGGTTTCTTAGCAGTCATTATTCTTTTTTAAGCCTCCCTCTGACAATAGTTCAAAGCTTCTCTCTTTAACATCAATGCCACTCCATATCCATGTTTATGACTTTCAATTTTATCTGTGTACTAAACTACTTTTCCATTGCGTAGGGCGGTTTTCCTATCTATCTGATTTCACTGGTACAGTTAGTACTCCACTTCGTTTGCATCTACATGCCTCATACTTGGTTTTTTACGTGCTAACAAAAGTTCTACTAAGCATTACTTCTGCGGCATTAGCCGCCATAATTGAATTGGTTCTCTGGGTTATACTGCTTGTATTTATAAGAACGATTTACTGTATGGTTAGATGAATCCATTTTATAGACGACGCCTTCCTCTGACAATATCTTTTCGGAATTAATTATTGTACTGTTGACTTCCTCATTACCAAACTAAACAAGCCTATGAAATTAGAAAAGGGTTTTTTTCCACCTTGAATAACTCGTAAAAGATTAAGAAGTTATACGCATTAGCTGAAGAGAGAACTTCATTTATTCTGAAAGAAACCATTTTCTATTTAGGAGTAAGAAGTATTAACAATATAGAAAACGAATATTTCATTGCCGAAATATATAAAATTCTTAACTAAATATGAAGAGGAAGTATGTTTTAACTCTATTCCAATATAGAGGGTGAGTTTTTATCTTGAGGCAACGGAATATCTCTAAAACACTGCATCAAATAAAAAAAAAGATCTTAATAAGATTTGTCATAATATAGGAGGCTCACTGAATGGTGCCGAACTCCCCCCCTAGCTAAATGGCCCCACAAACAGAAGTCCGGGTAGTAAGATCTGGCGATCTTGCAGGCCAAGACACTGGACCATCTCTTCCGATCCATCGACGATTCTAGGCTCGATCAATACTTCTCGTGCTATTCTTGAATAATGTGCTGGACAACCGTCATGTTGGAACCACATTGTTTGTCGTACGGCCAAGGGAAAGTCTTGAAGTAACACTGGAAGTTCGTTCTGCGATGTTTTGATATTTTTCACCATTTAAGTCTCCATCGATGATATGTGAACCGTAATGCATGTTGTGCCGATTTACCGTACCGTGATTTGTGAATGTCGCCTCGTCAGAAAATAATACTCGAGCAAAAAAATTTGCATTATCTTGTATCCGTTGAAGCGCCTATTGACAAAATCGCACTCGCTTTTGAATATCACCGCTATGAAGTTCTTGATGCATGGAAACTCTAAATGGATGATATTTCCCACGCTTCAATATTTGGCAGATAATGAACCGCGAAATTGCTGATCCGCGAGCTATTTCTCGAGTACTACTGTGCGGATTATTAACTACTGCAGCTAATACCGCGATTTCATTATTTTCTCTAGCAATTGTTTTTCGGCAATTACGTTTTCTTGGCTGTACAGCTTCCTTCGCTAGAGAACTGTTGAACGACTCGGTAAAAAGAAGCGCGCGATCGCACCTTGTCGGGAAAACGTTGTGAATAAAGATTAACAGCATCAGCGATATTCCTACCATTTTCTCCATAGCTGTAAATCATTTCAATTCTCCCTTGTAACGTTATAGCCTCCATTACTGTTCAAATATTCAACACTAACTAATTTGTATTGAATTATATTTGGATACTTGATGGCGTAGAATCCGAATCTGCAATACAAAATGGGGATTCCCATTTAAGATTTCAAAGTTGTCCTCCCTCCCACTCTGGGGGGGAGGTGGGGGATTGAGTTCGGCACCATTCAGTGAACCCGCTACATTATAACAAATCTTATTAAGATCTTTTTTTTGATTTGATGCAGTGTTTTAGAGATATTCCGTTGTCTCAAGATAAAAAAACTCACCCTGTACTTCAAGATATTAAAAAAGAATTAGAAATAAAAAGAGTAAATCACGCTAAACAGTAGGAGAGCAATAAAACATAGAGGGCTCTCAGTTACACGATAGCTAATCAATTCGCTTTTGACCGACTACAATGCAATCATATATAAGCAGACATTTGTAATCGATTATAGATGCTTTGCTTGAGCGTGGCAAATTTATGATACCACATAAACTATGATGTCTCTCGCTGCAGACAGATGCGGTAGTGCTCTAAGGCGAAATCTAATATTTACACAGGGAAGGTATGGATGGTTAATTCGCTAATTATCTTCGCTAATCTGTAAACAGCGACTCAGTATACATATACGTACTCGTATGTGCTCAAACACATCCATGTTTGTATATACCTATTACGTGCATAAGGTCAAAACAGGTCACCTTGAAATATCTTCAGTTATAGTGACATATTTGCCGATTTACGATTACATCATTATTACTTCGTATAATCTGACAAATGAAGTAGCAGGTATAGCAGTAAAAATACTATTTATTAAATTCCACAAATCTAGGTTGTTTTTAAATTCATCATGAAATAAGTACTACACTTCAGAGACTACTATTTAGAAGCTAGCAAGAGCTGAGAATAATGAAGAGCAGCGTATAATAACAAGATGAATTGATATATACTACATACATTTCGAATGAAGGTAATTCAAATGTAATAAAAATCTGGATGAAATTTGCAGTAGATGCTGTCCGACCGTTTTTAGGTGTTAGGGTTTGATAGATGTTGGTTTTCAAAGTAGACGTGAAACGTCCAAAAGGTCATTGAATGTAATTCATCTACTCTCGTTTGTAGGCCGTAAAATCACTCACTTCATAATGTAGAAAAGTATATTGGTGAATTTCAGGATTTACATTATGGTTGAATAAATAGAAATCAATTATGGTGGTGCCAAAATAGTTTGTAGAGTGTGCGATAAACAGTTATTATGCTGGCACAAATCGGACTACACATTGGTGGTGGTCCATCTGATCCGTTATCTACCTATAAAGATATTTCAATTATGCGTGTGTTATATCCGTAGATGTTGAGCGGTCTTTTTCAAAATATAAGCATGTGTGCATCGCGACGAACGCGATTTAGTGAGAAAAATCTTGATACACTTAATGCTGCAAACTTCTTAGTAATCCTATACTATTTCTGCTACTTAAATAAGGTAAGGGGCTTCTGTATAATATTTATAGTTAAATAAATAAATAATTTTGTTCTTTCGCGACACTGTAATGTATACTTGTGTTAAACGTTAATGTCACATATATGAAACTTAGTACTCACCTGGCGCGCAGACGAAAGCTGACCACTCTAGTCGTTATGTATACATTTTCAATTCGTAATCAACCTCATTATTGATAGCAGTGCGTAGAAGGTTTAAAGTGCAAGAATGCATTTTAAACAGGAATTAGTTTTTTTGCTCGCTTAGGTCAGCATCAAACCGTTCATGGCAAATCACGTTTCTTTGCAAATACAATACACGACAAAACACGTTATAATAGTTGCTTGAGAATTTGAAAACAAAAAACAAATAATATTGTGGAACATATTAAACCTAGTGAATTAGTTAATACAAGTGATTTAAATGAACTGTAATTATGATAAATTACCGCACTATGCACACCAAGATTGCAGAAATACTAATGAAACAACAAAGAGTTATTGCCTGACAAATCAAAGAAATATATACCAAAATTTTATCATTATCGTGTTAAAATAAATTTACGTTTTTAAGGTAAAAACGTGTTTTACATTGGACTTGAGACTATGATTACTGCATTTCTAATTGTAATTGTACTTTATTGGCCAAAAGTACTCGTCTTGTATATATTACAGTAATAGTATTTTATTTTCCAACAGGTGATAGACCAAATTATAGAAAAACCTAAATACATATCAAGTAGAAAATAAGAATAAATAAAACTAAAAAAAAATACTACTCAAGAACTACTTTAAAAATTAAAGTTAACTAAATATAAATCAAATGAAGAAAATGAGAATTGCATAAGCAAAGAAAACCAGCTAAATTTTCTTTGAATGTCCCTTGTCTTTCCTTGTCTTTCTTTTAGATACACAATTCTGAACGATTTTTTGCACTGTTCTATAAGACATATCCATTAATTTCGATGTTCTAACAATTGTCTCTGCTTTAGTCTCATCATTCTTACTCTTCAAATTATGGTATACATTCAAGATTATTTGCTGTGTTTGAGTGCTCCAGTGATTTCTTACACTATCAACATCGTCTTCTATCGCATCACTTCTTTCACTTTCACACCGAAATATTACTACCCGCGAATACATCGTTTCTTCAATATTCACGAGTAGCCCACGGTCTTCACATGTTTTTGTTGTACAGGTTTAAACATCTATACAACTGTATTTCAACTATATTTCCTTATTTATTACCTTATATATTGTTATATTATCATTCCATCATAAAATTTCTGCCCGGGTTATAATTTTTTATTCACATATTTTTTTTTGTACAGCTCCTACAAAAAAAAAGTTAACGACGTACGCGAAAATGTATGTGGGGAGCGCATTTATGATGGACTATAGCTTTTACTATAGCTCATACTTATCGGTGTAAACAGATGCTATGTATGATTCGTTGTATATTTATCCGACACAGGATTTCTTGTTTTTATAATTTAGTTTTTGTTATTAAGACATAAACAAGCACGCGTTGAAATAATATTTTTATGTATTCCTTGGTAAAATAGATTTTCTGTTTCTCAATGTTCTTATTGATTTATTAGAATACCTTATTTCCCATATATACGGCCAATATATATAGTGGATAGACAAGTTTCTTTCTTTCATTTTCGTAATTTTTTAATTGCAACATTTTGCAATAAGTGAATTTGAATATAAATAAGATATATGGTTTTTAATAGTAAATGCAAGGACATACTTTGCTAGTAACGTATCATACATATACACATGTGATACTGTAATAACAAAATGTTCTCACTATAAATTATATATATTATTGTTTTATCTAATTATAACATTTGTATAAATTCATTTCTTGAATCTTGAAGCATCCAATGTCTCCAGTCCCCATTATTTTCGATTACTTTCTAGAAGTTTCTCATAGTTTATCTGCATTTTCTGGAATGAAGTCTTTATATACGTATAAATAAATATTCTGCTTTAATGTAGCTCAAACATTTTCAATAGGACTTAAGTCCGAACTATTTAGAGGCCAGGTCAATACTAGTTAAATAAATGTTTGCGGAACGTATCCATTCTTGCACAATTTGCGATTTCTACACGGAACAGTTATCGTGCTGAAACACAAAATTGTCCCCATATTTACCGATGGCATCATCAGATTTATAAGGATGCCTTGATTTCTGCAACACCTACTGTTTTCATTTCAACTATTCTGTGCTCTAATTTTTTCACTATTAAAAATATAAGAGAGACCTAATATTAGTGTCGAGATATGCAATTGCAGACAAGAGTTAATTCTAATTTATTTTTCAGTATTAGGTATGTTGTAAAAAAGCAATGAAAAGCTAATTATTTAGGAAGTATTGAGAAATAATAAAAAGAATTAAAGTTATGCAAAATTTTAATTGAAATGTTTTATTAATTTTATTATATTGCTATTATTGACCGTAACTGTATGTATGTCAGTTATGCGAGTTCCAAGGAAAAAAAATATTGTTATACATATTTATAAGAGCGAAATCAAGATAAACACAAATGCTTCCCTTTTGCGTTTTTGCCGCAAAACGTGTTGCGCCTTAAACTTGAATACCCTTATTGGAACCAGTAATAAAAATAAGTCGTCAAAACAACTTTATAGACAATTACCAAATGAATACGGACATAAAATATGAATTTATCAAATACGAGTAAACATTACGTGTGTGGGCTACTCTTCGGCTGGCTTGAATAAAATTACCTCCAATAAACACAGTTGCGTGTATAGTTCAACCTGAGAATATATAATCAAGATGGCGATTTAGCTTGTTAACCTTTTTGTGGGAGGAGCTGTACATGACATCTCAATTGACAAATCAACATAATTTTTTTCAAACAAAAAAAAACAATTAACAAAAATCTCGGTTGGGTGAGTTCACATATTAGATAAGAATATATATCAAATTGTCAAAATTAACCCTGACATTTATTTACGCCAAATAGGCCGCTTCTTTTTCCTATTTCCTAAAGATAGCCGAAAAATCATGGACTCCAGCTATGGGATTTTATCTTACAGAATTTTTCTCCTCCCGTCAAGAGCACACACATTTCACCACTAAATAAAACCTCTGCTGCAACCAAATTTGAACCCTGTATACCTGTTTAATATTAAAATCCAAAGTATGCCACAGCAATATGTTACTTTGCACGAATTAAGATCACTGCATACGTAACGTGGTACTAACGGGGACGTGACGTGCACGTGATAAGCTCGAACATCGTTCCATTAGAAACATTTGAATAAATGCACACGTACCGGGAACACAGTGGTGGCCAGAACGGGGCTAGCAAAACATCATCGGCGGCGATGATTTTGCACGTCCCGTACGGGGCGGAATAATACTTCTATATGCGATAGTTTGTATTTCCACGAACATACACAATTAAAAGTATGTATTGGATAATTTCGTACCACTAACTATCAAGAATTTGAAATGAACCTAATATATGTTACACTTATTACATTATTCCTAATTTATCGTTACTGATATGTTTGAGGGGCATTTCGCTTATAATTGTCACCGTATTGATAACTGAAAACGAATATTTTTGAATAAAAGCGTTTGGTTTTCTATAAATTTTCCAAGTGTAATTTTTGTGGGATTTCCCGAAGAATTTGGCATCCACTAGAAATAAAAGATAAAATTTGTGAGATTACACCCACCATTATACGATATTAGAAGCACAAAGCACTTAGATACTAAATTTAAAAGCTGTTTATAGCGTAAGATAGATAAATGTGCCCTTTTTGCGCAAATAAGGTGCTAATTTATTTTCTAGTTCGATAAAACTTGCTTTGGTCATGCGAAAGTAGCGATCTTGAAGTACCTTATTAAGAGTATGAAGCTCTCCTTCTTCATCCCTTTTTTGCCAAGTAGGATGTACGAACCATCTCTTCTTTTTGACGGCTGTAGCTTCTTCACCGTCCAAAGTTATAGCATTCAACGCTAATTCTTCATTTGAAGAATTATTTAATAGCAATTTGCAAACTGATCGTCTGCGGCGCTTGATATTGTAATAAACAGGTCAGTCAAACAAAAACATTTCAAAGGAAAGTGTATATGTATATATATTGTTACGCTACACAGTAGCATACAGCCCGGTTAAAAAAATAAATTTTAAAAGAACTACATTAATTAAATTAGAAAAGAATCAAATTTTATACATCCAGTGTCATCTATCTTTATTAATTTTGATTTAGAAAGTGTGCTCTCTCACCAGCCAGATGGCATGCAGGGCGAGAAATTTCCGATCGAGGGGCGGTGACATAACAAAAATAACAAATAGCTCGTTACTCTCTTATATATTTCAGTAAGAGTAGAGATAGTGAGTGAGGATGTTGTCAACAAATGTCCTCTCCTTCAATTTTACTGTTAATGACCAGTTTAAATGATATCATAGGCATGATAATGTTGTGCCTCAATAGTAATCAATCTCTTATGTAAAATTAAAACATTTAACTGTGGATAAAAGTGATTTTATTTAATAAAAAAATTCTAAATGTGAACTTGTTTAAAATCACATAAATCTTTGGATAATTATCTCAGGTAAGTACGTGAGTCCGTTTAATTAATAACACTAAAGTTTTATTTAGTAATTCCACTTTTTGCAATTCAAATTCATAGTTTCGAACGTAAATACGTTTAAACTAAATTTCAAAATTTCCGCGTTTTCTGACCGTTCAAACGGAGTTATGTTAAGCTTAAAGAGACGTGTGAAACAGAATAGTCAACCTTGATGGTAAATTACTGGATATTGGTTCGTAACGTAAATACATAACAAATACTTATAAACCTATTTACACAAATTTCCCAAGTAACTGCGAACGGTTTCGCAGACGATACAAACAATTTTCTAACTCAATTCTTTCTGAACCGAATAAAAATGAAATTTCTTATAAGTAATAATTAAATTTGGATTGGAATTGAAATAAACGTTTATTTTAGGTAGATTTGACGAGGAATACCTTCTACGAGCATTGGAGATGTTCGAATGTCGTATCAGAGCCCTCGTACATCGTAGTCACATTAGATCACGGAAAGTGGCTCGTTCAGGACAGGAACATCAGGAGACTCAGGAAAATCGTCGTTGAAGAAAAATTACCCAAAAAGGTTGCAGGTAATTTGGATAACATTTATGTGAAAAACTTTTGCTAACAATTAACAATTATTTTTAGGTTGTGATTTGGGATAAAATTGGATTTACGAAATAGCCGTTAAATTTTTCAAGAACAAGTTGAGATAGGTTTGCCTCGAACAAAGCTCGGTTAGTGAATGGTTCGAATTGAAAATGATTTAACTGACTTGAAAGCGATTGTCTTCGTCAAGGAGTCCAACTGTCTGTGAAAATCCGTTAATATAACCGAAATGAGGCAACATCCATTGTTTTATACATGAGAATATCCATGTGACCGAAAGAACTGTCAGATGTTTAAGCGAAATGAAAATAAATAAATATACAAAATCTGGAATAACCTTACACTTTTAATATAATGAAGGTAGGCGTCAGTAGATCATGAGAAAAATACATTTGAAATTTTTAAACGCTTATTACTATGTAAAATTAACAATCTTAAAATTCATTATTGCACCTAAAAGGTAGGCAACCATTTATACACATAGAATTGTTACAGAACTCAATTTCCCACTCATGTCTCTATGCTGACATATCAAAGCAATTGGACTGCAAATGCATATACAAATGTTATAAGACTAAATTTAACTGACATAAATACACAGTAAAAATAATAAGAATGTTCATTTGAATTGAACTTAGATCCAATTTTGATCTGTCAAAATCTATTGTAATAGTATACTATTCAAATTCTAATTTTTATTTTCGATGTGTAGGTATATCACTGCTGATCATCTTGCTTCCTGAAGGGAAAATTCTAAAGGAAAATGCCTTGAAGGCCAAATGCAGAGATTTCCTACATCACCTGGACATCGTTTGGCTGTCTGCTGCTACATATTATATCCTTTTTCTTATAATATCTAATTAGTTTTAAAATATAACTGAGTAAAATAGTAACATTCCCTTTTAAATAATCGTAGCATATATTTGCCATCACAATATATTTTTTTTTGTGCGCTGCTCCTACATTCGTGTGTTCTCGATACAAACATAGTGAAGAACGGCCCATAACAATTAATAATAATTAAGATATTTAAAACAACACTTTCGAGGGACGAATCTTCCTTCGCCTTAATGTTGTCTTCACAGATCAGTATCCAACGTCTTTATACGTCTCAACGTCCGACCATTTCCTGATCCGACTACTTTTCAACAGCACCAGCTCAACTCCAAGATGAGAGTGGTGGCCCCTCGAGCGGGTTCACACAGAACACTCGCAATACTAAATAATATGGAACACATCCATTATATAATATGTTATACACACAGTACACATCCAGTATATAATATCGTATACATACAGTCCACATTAAAAATGGAACACATCCAGTATATAATATCGTATACACACAGTATAGATTAAATATGGAACACATCCAGTATATAATATCGTATACACACAGTATAGATTAAATAAGGAACCCATCCGGTATATAACGTCGTATACACACAGTATAGATTAAATATGGGACGCATCCAACATATAATATCATATACACACAGTATATCAAATAATAAGGGACAATTCAAAAGTATTTACTTCTACAATAATAAGGTAATCCGCACACAGCGACCGCGGCCTGCATTGCCCATTGCACACCCTTAAGCCCTAAAGCACTCTTCTTTTTTTCTTTTCACGGCAGTGTGCACACACACCCCGCGTTCGCTCTTCTCTGCCTCAGCCCTCGTTGATGCGCGACTATCATGCGCTCCTCCCTTTAAGGTGCCTTACGCGTAGCGCTTATTTTAAGTTATGAATAACAAAACAAACCCTGAACCCCTTAACTGCATTTTAATAGAACTCCATTAATATAAATAAACTAAAATGAAATATAGGAAGAAACTAAACATAACACAATAAATCCTAACAATATATACAATAATATTTTTAAAAGCACGTCCCGTCCTCGTTCTGTCTTCACCACGCTCCGCCACGTGTCCGTCCCGTCTCCGTCCGCATCACGTCGCCGTTGATACCACGTTACATATGCAGCCACCTTTAAGGGGTGTTAATATTTAAAGTAACACTAATTACAAATATATATAATCTGCCAAAATTTAATTGTTTACTTTAGAATAATTAGATTTAAATTGTAAACGGTAGATTATATTAAGTAAAACGTAATTATTCTGTACTTAAGTGAAATCCAATTTCTCCTAATACGGCCCATTACCTCATTTGCATAATCTATCGGTACCTGTCCGTAGCAGGTAAGTGGATAATGCGACCTTGAATTTCACTCTGGTTACTTACTGTAACCTGTTTTTTTTTTTTACAAGGCCATAATGATGATTAGGAGGGAGATTTGTGCGGGTTCTTGACAATCAGTAAATTGCTTAGGTTTTTTTTACCTTAAAAAAAACATCTTAAGTCAAGTAGATGCGTCATTACCTTGATTACACTAAACAAATTTCATCCTAACAATTAGGCTATGAATCCATACCCAGGCTTATTTAGAGTATAGATTACAATGCCTACTGACATTGATCGGGATTATCATGTCTCCAATTTTGATGCTCTCTTTTACGAAAACTTTTGGTATGAGCAAAGAGCAAATAGATGATATCTTCGTGCCGAGGACTAATATACGCCATTATAAATGTCCCAGATATCCGCCTTTCACCATTTCTACATATACATAGCCAGCTATCCGTCTTTTTCCGCTGCCTACGTTTTTAAAATGTATGATAATTCTCATAGTAAAAAAAAAGCGCAGAAAGCGGGGAAGAACGAAACCCTTATATATTTCTCGTACGTGTGTACGCTTTGTCTTATAGCTCCGTGAATATGAAAACTCCATTTCCGCTATTCGAATGAGTTCGCGGAAAGTTTTCCTCTCGCGAAAACTTTGATTTTATTGCTTCTGACGTCGCCTTTGCAAATGGTACTTGGGGGATATTCGTCGTCGTTTTGTTCGGATGCAAAACGAAAAGAAAGAAGGGTCGACTGGCAAAGTCTCTTCTAGTTCTCTGTGTTCACAAAGGATCGCCGATCTTCCTTGTTATTATCATTAGACAATATAGAGACTCAATAGCCGTGCGTGTGCGAGAAAGACAGAAATACGAAAAGATATTTTAGAGGAATAAATAAATTTGTGGTATCCGACAAAGCGTTTGTTTTTCTGAATTATTATTGCTTTTACTAAACAAAATTGAATGCACAATTAGACTAACAATAATATTTACATTATCTCCGTGAAACGTCCTTAATTTCGCTTTCATTTATTATTTACCCTTTGCCGACAAAATAAAGGAGGTGCGGTATAATTTGTGAAATAAACACGGAAATACATCTCATATTTCTTGAGAATTTAATCAAAACAGATAGAAGTTATTAACTTATCTTTTCGTAAGCATACATAAAGCAACATGCAGGTCTTTGTAAATAAGTATACCAAAGAAAAACCAGATTAAACACATGGTTCACTAGTTAGTTTGCCAAATGATTACGCTTCCGGTTTGAAGCTTGTTAGGAAGAAAACATAGCCTGCACTATTAGCTTTGTCTAAAATTGAAATATGCATTTCTCCTTTCAGGCCGTGTTATTTTTATTTATATTCCTACATTTCAAAGCGCTTAACATCACAACTATCACATAAGGCGGTGGTCTCCAATTCTTACGCCATGCGCTACGTCTAGCGTTTGCTGACGTTGCGTACGTCGTTAATACGCTACTTGTAACTTCATGTGGTCACTCTTATTTAGCTGCGACGCTAACCCACTGCTGTTCAGGTATGCCAAGCGTGACATGCAAGTGTGACATGCGCACTCAAGGGGTTAAAAGTTAAGGGTAATCTGCTTCAGTCTAGTTGTTGTGCTCAAAAATGAATACCGAAATAGCTTTAATGCTTGTTCTGCTAGAGGAGGAAGAGGATGATGATTACCTTGCCCGCATATCATTGGCGAAGAAAAGACGAAGAAACCACGAATTATTTGTGAAGAGGAATAGAGAAGGTTGCTTTAACATGTTGCTGAAACATTTAAATAATAAAGTCATTAAGTAATGAGGGTTGTAAATCTAATTAAAGATGATATATCAAAAGAACCATCCAAAAGGTATAAGAATCCCATTTCAGCGGCAGAAAAATTAGGTGTAACATTAAGGTAAGACATTTATTATTTATTATTACTTTGTTCTATGTTTAAAACAAAACATCAGCATATATATTTACAACCACGTGTAATTGGAACCGTCAGACGATGGCAATGTAGTTGCAAGTTGGACCTCGGTTGAAAAAGAACTTGAATTTCCAACACGTTGTTGCTCTGGTGTAGTAGAAAATAAACTATTTGTCAATATTGAAGGTGCTACATATGATGGTTGAAGCAGTTTAATTTCAGTTTCAGTCACTGATTGACAAACTTTAAGTCTGATAGCAGCCTGTTCGTTTGGTGGAAATGTAAATGTAATTGAAAAAAAAAATGGCGGCCGCGGATAGTATACGTTTTGAGTCAGCTCTACAATCAGAGTTGAATAAACTAAAAAAGAACGAAATAATAGAAATTCTCATAAGCAGAAGTGTGCCGGAAGGTAATAACTATTCGTATGCTAGTGAAATCATACAAAAAATACTTTCGTGATTGTTTAAACTGACGTGCCACAACAATCGTTGTAGTGAGCGCAAATTGAGCGGAAAACAACTGCAGTCGACGTTGTATTTCAAAGGAACTTTCTTATTGTGAAAGGTTGATAGTGAACTTGAAAGCAGGGTAGCCGAACAGACTCTAGTTATAAATTATATGTGCAAAAAATACGAACATTTAAAATGAATTGAATAGTTCAGGAGTACATAATACTACAAAAATCAAAGGTTAAACAAAAGTAAGATGCAGATGTTCGACGTGTGGATAGTATACACGAAAAATACCGACGAAGTAAAAACAGGTAAACAATTGCAAAACATAGACATAAATTCAAAACATGTAGAACCAAAACAACAGCTTAAGGAAGTCACACAAAAACCTGAGCTGCATAAACGCAATAGGATAAATACAGGACAGAACAAAAGTTGTACTTTAAAGGCAGTAGAACACGGAAATGGATCTTTATTTTCGATTATGCAAAGAAACTACACCTGATAATCTAACCAATGCTTTAAAAGGTTACGGAATTAATAGTACGGAGTGTACAAAATTGGAAATAAAATCTCCCAATTATGCTGCATTTAAATTTAGTATATATGAGTCTGACGTGAATACGGTCTTTGATCCAAATATATGGCCTGAAAACGCTCTTGTAAAGTATTATAGACATTTCAGTAAGAAGGAATCTTTTTTAGGGAAACGGAAAGTGTAAAGAAACACAGTCCGATAGAAATCTTTCATTTGAATATACAAAGTGTAACAAATAAAATTGACGAACTAGAAACTTATATCAGCGATTTAAAATATATTGTAATTTGTTTGACCGAAACTTGGTGTACCGAATATAATGTTAGTTTAATGACTATGGCAAACTATAAATTGGCTGCGTATTACGTTAGACCAATCATGCACACGGGGGCACGACTATATACGTTAGAAGAGATGTAACGTATAAAAATATTTCTGGGATAAATGGATTAGCTATTGAAAAAATTATTGAATGTGCTGCGGTTCTTGTTGAGTTGGGAGGTTGGAAAGTATGCGTAGTTTCTGTATACAGGCCACCTTCAATGATATTAACCTATTTATTGACACTCTAAATACTATATTAACAGTTGCAGCCGGCCTGACTCATCGCACGGTATTGTGTGGGATCTTAATATTAATTGGAACGTAGATAGTACACCATTGAAATTAGTTAAGACCTATTATGTTGCCATGGAATGAAGAACATGGTTGACTTTCCAACGCGTATTAGTAATATTATGGGATATACTACATGTACTCAAATTGACTATATAATAACGAATATAGCTCAAAATATGACAAAATGTATGGATATTGATATTGATATATCTGATCATAGAGGACAGTTGCTGAAGATATGGTATAACGAGGAATATAATAATATTAATCAAGATAAAACTACAAAATGGACGTCTCGTACAAAGGATTATAGCAACTTCGAAAATATGTTAGCGATAACAGACTGGGAGTTTATCAAGACAGGGGAGGTAGACTCATCTTTTGATAACTTCATTGAACATGTTACCTACTGCTACGATGTTTCCTGTCCTATAGTAACGCGATCCAAGCAAGACAAAATTACAACTCCATGGATAAATAGCACCATAAGAGAATCTAGTAGAAATTTGAGACTAATGTATGAAATTGCAACTACTACGAGAAACTCGTTGTATATGGAGCAATATAAACGAGAAAAGAAATTACATAGAAGAAATATTGAGGAACAGAAAAGGGCTTACTACGCAAGAAAAATAGAACAATCAAACAATAGAAATAAAACTATATGGTCAATAGTCAGGGATGAATTGGGAGTAAGGAAGAACAAACAACTTCTTAAGCTACAGCAAGGGGATGGCGTAGAGTTGACCGACAAAAACATGATTGGTAGTAAATTTGCTCTACACTTCTCGGTAGGTGTTGAAGAAAATATAAAACACTATTTTAGTGGCAGTACAGGTTTAACGTGTACCACAGTCGGAATGCAAACGCATAGTATGTACTTACGAAGCATAACTGAAAATGATCTTAGAAGAACTATAATGGCTATTAAAAAGAAAAATGTGACCGGCCCGGACGGTCTACCATGGAGTACGGTGTTAGAGCGGCATTCCTTTCTGATTCCACCTTTGCTATATAACATTAACTTGTGTCTGCAAGAGGGGCGCTTTCCCCGCTCTTTGAAGTGTGCAAGAGTAGTTCCTGTTCCAAAAAGCTCGGATAGTATGCTTGTGGAACAGTATCGTCCCATTTCGATACTAAGCATATTTTCCAAAATCTATGAGAAAATTCTGTTTGACCAAATACACAGTTTTATAATGAAACATAATATTCTACATGATGGACAACATGGTTCAGAGCCGAAGATCCACTGAGTCAGCTAGTTTTGAAACTTCTGGAACATATTCATAAAAGATTGGATGAGGGAATGATAGTTTTGGGCTTGTACTTCGACTTGTCCAAAGCTTTCGATTCGATAGACCCGAGGTATGTCGAAGAGAAGCTGTACGCCATGGGAATTAGGGGTGTAGCGCTTGACATAATAATTTCGTTTTTGTCCGATCGAAGGCTATTCGTGTCCATTGATGGAGTGTCATCTGGGGAGTACCCGCTGGAGTACGGGGTTGCGCAGGGTTCGACACTGGGTCCCCTGGTATTCCTATTATATGTGAATGACCTGTACGAGCATGTGAAGGGTGGACTCATTGTAAATTATGCAGACGATATTTCGTTGATAGTATCAGCAACGCAGCAGAGCGAATTGGAATCACGAGTTCGGGAAGTAGTTCAAGAAATGAATCAGTGGTGTGAACGTAACAGATTAATACTGAATCACAACAAGACGGTTTATGTGCAATTTACCTCCGGAAAACGCCCTCAGCGAATGTTTAATGATTTTGTCACGTCTACATGTGTTAAATTCTTAGGTTTGATGGTGGACTATGATTTGAATTATGAAACTCACGTGAACTCTATAACAAAAAAACTAAATAAGACATTTTATGCGATACTAAAACTAAAGAACAAAGTGAGTGTTGACGCGTTGTTGGACATTTATTACGCTATGGGGTATTCCTACCTTTCGTATGGCATAGTGACGTGGGGCGGTGCTATATCTATGACCAGTATGGAACGACTTCTAATTGCGCAGAAAAGATTAATAAGGATAATCTTTGGGATTGCTAACACAGACTCATGTAAACCGGTATTTAAAGAAAAAACTATTTTAACGGTACCTGGGATCTACATTTACAAATGCTGCGTGAATATGTTTGATAACTGTAATCATTACCAAACAAATGGTTATGGTCACGAGTACAGCACAAGGGGGAGGAACGACTTGCGGGTGCCGGCGCATATGACGACGTTATATGAGAGGGGGCCTGGATTTTCGAGTGTATCTGTGTATCGCCGCTTGCCTGAACACATAAGGAACTGTAAATATATTGGACAATTTAAGGTGAAACTAAAGCAATATCTGGTCAATGCATGTCACTATACCGTAAAGGAGTATTTTAATGATTCACATTAATTGTATCTGTGTGTTTTGTTCTATGTGTTCACCATTACCTTGGTTTTTGTGGTGATACTTTTGTATTTCATTTTAATTTGTTATAATTAACTTGACTTGACCCATGTCACTGTCTGTGATCTAGAGGTTAAATAAATTATTATTATTATTATTATTATTATTATTATTCACAATATCAGCCATCGAATCAAAAAAATTTCTTATTGGCGTTTGTACTGGAAAGGTTGGAGAAGTATTTTCCAGAAGCTTCTTATATCGCTTCTCCGGTGGAACAATGACCTAAGTGCAATTTTTCATTTTGTTTAGTTTATTATTATTAATTAAGTCGTTGAAAAAAACAAAAATTTAAAACATCATTTTCTCAAAACTTAATAATTTGCACTTAGGACGATGTTCTACTGGAGAAGCGATATATGAGAGATCGTTGGGTTTCTCTTTTATTTAGTAAATCCAACGCTGGATTAGTCTTTCTTTTTTTATATTTTTGTGTTTCGGTTTTTTGAGAAAATTGTTCACTTGCATGTGTCTTTTGCGTTAGGCTTTGAGAATGGTCTTGCGTATTGCCAACATCAACTAGTAAGTGCTGCTGTGTGTCATCTTGTGTGTCGTCTTGTGTGTCGTCTTGTGTATCGTCTTCTATATTATTTTGTCCATACTCTTCCTTGTCGTCTGTCATAGGCGATGGTAACTGCTGACTTTCCGATTCAACACTTGTTATAGTTACCCTACAATAAGCAAAAAGTATATGTGAATGATACTAGGCCAGACAGTAACATTTATATTTTAAATTTGGCTACAGTATACTGTGCTAATAACAAAAGTTTATACCTTCTATCAAATACGCTATCAGATAAAAATGACATCAGCGTTCCATATTCCCAACTAAGGTTTACTCCTGCTGAGCTAGTTTCCAAGTCTTTCCTCTTTTTATTGTACTGATCCCGCAGACTTTTCCATCGCTTTTTGCACTCTGAAACTAAATTTTTTTTTTCAGGTATTTAGCTACTGGAGAGAGCATGCGATCGCTAGCTTTTCAGTTTCGAATATCACACAACTATATATCAACTATAATAAAAGAGACGTTGAAAGCTTTGTGCGAGCACCTTAGACCCATATACCTTCCTAATGTCACGGAAGGTATTTTGAAAGATGTTTCAGAAAAGTTTATGACAAAATGGAATTTTCCTTGTTGTGGTGCTATTGATGGCAAGCACTGTCGCATCAAGTGTCCTCCTAATTCTGGATCGCTTTATTTCAACTACAAAAATTTTTTCTCTGTTGTTTTGTTAGCCATAGTAGACGCCGACTATAAATTTCTATGTGTGGACATTGGTTCCTATGGGAAGGGAGGCGATAGCGGAATATTTTCTAAGTCAGCCATGGGAAGACAGATCGAAAATGGAAATTTTCCGTTTCCTCCAGACACTCGATTGCCTGGAACAGATATATTCTTACCTCAGTTTCTGGTTGGAGATGGTGGATTTAAATTGCTGCCACGTTTGATGAAACCATTTCCCTTTACCCAAAGCCAACACGATATTGAAAAGAGACAAAACTATCGGCTTAGTAGAGCTCGTAGAACTGTCGAAAGTGCTTTTGGAATTCTTGCAAACGTAGTCAGAGTTTTTCACACCCCTATATATATATATGGAACCAAATACTATAGACACCCTTATTATGGCATCCTGTTGTCTACACAATCTGCTCATAAAAGATAAAAATATTTTCCATTTTGATAATCTAAACAATATCAACAAAGAAATGCCAAATGAAAATATGCAACCTTTGAGGCGAGCAGGAGGAGCTGAGGTTGTTTCAGCAGTAAATATTAGAAATGAATTGAAACTATACATTTGTTCGCCACAAGGGAGATTAATGTGGCAAAATGAATATATATAGAACATTTATAGAATTATGTATTTTATAGTGAATAAAGCATTTTCTTAAAACTTACCTGGTAAAGCAACAGCATCGCTTACTTTTTCCCAACATTTATGTTTTTCTATGTTGCTCTTGTAGTTTTTATCACTAGCATCATATAACGATCTGAAGTTTTTAACCATTTCAATTAGCAATTCATCTTTTTCTTTATCAAATTTACTCATTGCGCGGCATGACTGTGACGTTACAATACTCGAAAACAATTAAAGAGGCCGCGTACAGTGTCTACACGCGATGCGTAGCACTCGAATGCGCGTAGGGCGTGTAAGGGAGACCATACCGACAGATTTTCATTCACAGCATTCAGACTCGGCGTAGGGCGTGACGCCGTATGCAACCTACGACGTTTTTTGGAGACCACCGCCTAACATTTATATGTATAGAGCATTAGAATAAGAAAATATGAAAAAAAAAATATAATTTTGTAAACATGCAGTCAAATCACCCCTATACACAGAATCAAATAGAAAATAAAGTGATTATAATCAGTTTTTTAAATTCGATCAAATAAGCACAGCATATGCTTATTGTAACGTTCTGTATATTAATAGCTATACCACTCGAAAGACCTGCCTAAATAGTGACAAGTACGCCATCGAAACTTAAGTCGAAAAGTTATTTTGGATAAACTGAATTTGGACCGAACTTCAAAGTCAAATTGCACCCCCAAAGGTTGAAGTTCCGCAGCAACAGAAAATGCCCGTGAGTAACCGTCATGGGACAAATCGTTTCAATGGAATCTGTGATTTACTGTTCCGGAGGTTCTTTTATGAGAAAAATGAAAAATGGTTTCAAAATTTTTCATAGTGTTAAATGTTAGACATTGATCTAACCCTTAGAAGACTAAATAAATGCAGAAAACTGTTAAACCAAGATTAAAATGATATTTTAAGTGTAGATTTTATATTAAAACGAATCGCTCATCTTTAAAAAGGAACACACTGAAAAAGTGAAGAATAATTGAATGAGAATTTAAGATGGAAATCTTGTTATTAACGTGAACATATTTACTAAATTGTCGGTCTGAAACTACAATATGTATCTATAAAGGATAGACAATAATTGTAGGACAACTTTAAGCCACTAAACATGCGTTAATTAACTAACGCTAACTAATAATTAGATCACATTAAAAACAACAATACAATTAACATTCGGTTGATACTAGCACACATGTTTCACCTAACCAAGGATCTTGTGCTCTGTGTTACTGGTCAACCTAATGTATTATACGGAGAAATTCGTATACACATTCGGCCAGTGAACATTTATAATCGGGGAATAAACCTATGCATAAAAACTCACCTTAGTTGCCGAACATTGTGAAGCCCAAGCGCGTGGAGGGGATTGGGGAGTACAAATCGGTACGATTTGGTAACGTGCTAATAGTAATACATGGGAAGTCACATTCAAAGTGATACAATTCCATACCCGTATATACTTAATAAGTGGAAGAATAATTGAATGAGAATTTAAGATGGGCATCTCATTATTAACGTGAAGATATTTGCTAAATTGTCGATCTGATGCTACAAGGATAACAATCATTGTAGGACGACTTTAAGCCACTATAGTTGCGTTAATGTATGATGATTAAAATCGTGTGTAATACTCGGTTGATATTAGCATACATATTGCTATAGTCTGGCACCCCGGGTTTCGGAAATTTAAATGTGTATTTTTGTTTATTCCATATCAGTCTTGTCAAAACAATGTTAGAGTTTCCACTATTCTTATTGTTGTAAATTTTGTTAAGAATTTTGATTTTAATTGTTTGTATCATTTTATTTGGTCAGTTGTGTATAGTAAATTTCTTTTATTTGTACATTTTGCGTACTCCTGTATATAGTTTATTTTGCTAGTTTTTTCTTTGCGTTGCGCTGTGCGTTCATCGCATGAAATTGTAAATTTGTTATATGTACGATGTTATCCCTTGGAGGCCCGGAGTTCTTTGAGTGATGGAGGCCGTGTAAGTACATGTTTTTTCATTTTTGTTTGCTACCATGTAGGTAATTTTATTTAATTTTAAATCTTTGTTCGGGTATTTTGATATTAATTCATCCATCAAAGAACTCTTTATTTAATTATTGCTGTTTTGTTTAATTGTGTACGCATTTTGAATATTAGATCAGTAATTATTGTAAAATGTTCTAGAAGATTTCGTGTTTTTAGTTTAAAAAGTTTAAATTTTCCGTTTTCTTTTTTGCTGATTTGTTATTGTTTGTTAATCACCACGGGTAAGGTGAAGTGAAGCTTTGTGCTGTTAAAAATTAAATTTCAATTTAAATTTATATTTGTTTCTCCACGTGTAAAATTTAGTTTGGTTTAAATTTCGTGACCGCGTGGATATTTTTTGTGGGTTTGAGATTTATCTTCTGGAACAAATCCTCCATTTTGTTTGCTAAAGGATTTGCATTGTCCTTTTTAAATTGTAGAATCATATATTCATGCTTCGTAATTTTGTTTTTTTTTTATTTGTAAACTCATGCAGTCACAGCATAAATTTTTGTCGCCCAACGTGCGAGGCACGATATTATTGCATTTTTTTTAATTGTAAATTCTCATGCAGTTTTTGAGTATATATTTTTGTCGCCCAACGTGCGAGGCACGTTATTATTGCATTATCCCCTCTTTAATTTTAAATTCTCATGCAGGTTTTGATTTTCAACAAAGACCTTCTGTCTTTTGTTTTTTTTAATGGAATTGCTTCGTCCGTTTGTCATTTTAGATTCATGCAGTTTTTGAGCATATATTTATGGCAATCCCAACGTGCAGCACGATATTATTGTAATTGTAATTAGTAAGATTAGGATCCCGTGTTTAGAATTTGTGAGAATTTCTCGTTGCGTTGACAAAGCTGATTTTCGTGTGTTTAAAAACTTTTTATGTACACCGCTGCGAGTATGAAGATGGACAGGACCACGAGGGATCAGGAAGTGGACGTTCCTGGAGATCAGAGTTGGCGGAGCCAAGGAACTCATGGCAGGAAGGAGTCGGTTGTGGCAGGACAAAAGGGAAGGATGGACGAAAAGGAAATTGTGGCAGGAACAAAGGGAAGAATGGACGAAAAGGGTATCCAGAGAGATGGAGGAAGCAGGACTAACAATAAGGAAAGTATTAATAGTATGAATGAGATGATGGCAATGATGAAACAAATGATACAGAAATATGACAGAAGTATTGAGAAAATGGATGGATGGTTGAAAAAAGATTACAGTGTTGTTGATAAAGAAAAGAAAGAGATTCAGATGGAAGGGGATAAAATCAATCGGGGTTCAGATACTTCTAATGAGAAGAATGAAGTTGAAATCAATTCTAATGAGAAGTCTGAAGCTGAAGTCGAGGAAATTTTCAACCAGAATGTATCCTTCGAAAATAAGTTGCCCATTATTGTTATCGATGATGAACACTCTCTTCAGGTCAAGTCAAACCCTGTCAAATTTAAAAATCCCGTCCCTGAAGCCATGTTGGAGCACAATTTAAAAGAATGTTTCTGTTTTTCGAGTTATCCTTCTGGAGATACAAGCGAGAGGTACATCCATGGAGTGGAGAAGTTCTTCATGATGCAGACCCACCACTGCCACACCGACTGCCACATCGTCTGCCACACCGACTGCTATGCCGATTGCTGTTCGAAACTGGATCAACCGGATGGTATGTTGGACTCTCCCACCACGACCCCGGGTAGTTTTCATCACCCGGAAGTGACGTTTTCACCCCTGTGTGCGGAGATACGGTATTGTTCGTTTGGTGCGGGAAACTTTAGAATATTAATTTTTCGTGTGCGTACAATTTTTAAGGAGAAACACTCAATTTTCGTTGAAACTTTCGTTTTCTCCTCAACAATTGGGAGATGTGCTATAGTCTGGCACCCCGGGTTTCGGAAATTTAAATGTGTATTTTTGTTTATTCCATATCAGTCTTGTCAAAACAATGTTAGAGTTTCCACTATTTTTATTGTTGTAAATTTTGTTAAGAATTTTGATTTAATTGTTTGTATCATTTTATTTGGTCAGTTGTGTATAGTAAATTTCTTTTATTTGTACATTTTGCGTACTCCTGTATATAGTTTATTTGCTAGTTTTTTCTTTGCGTTGCGCTGTGCGTTCATCGCACGAAATTGTAAATTTGTTATATGTACGATGTTATCCCTTGGAGGCCCGGAGTTCTTTGAGTGATGGAGGCCGTGTAAGTACATGTTTTTTCATTTTGTTGCTACATGTAGGTAATTTTATTTAATTTTAAATCTTTGTTCGGGTATTTTGATATTAATTCATCCATCAAAGAACTCTTTATTTAATTATTGCTGTTTTGTTTAATTGTGTACGCATTTTGAATATTAGATCAGTAATTATTGTAAAATGTTCTAGAAGATTTCGTGTTTTTAGTTTAAAAAGTTTAAATTTTCCGTTTTCTTTTTGCTGATTTGTATTGTATTGTTAATCACCACGGGTAAGGTGAAGTGAAGCTTTGTGCTGTTAAAAATTAAATTTCAATTTAAATTTATATTTGTTTCTCCACGTGTAAAATTTAGTTTGGTTTAAATTTCGTGACCGCGTGGATATTTTTTGTGGGTTTGAGATTTATCTTCTGGAACAAATCCTCCATTTTGTTTGCTAAAGGATTTGCATTGTCCTTTTTAAATTGTAGAATCATATATTCATGCTTCGTAATTTTGTTTTTTTTTTATTTGTAAACTCATGCAGTCACAGCATAAATTTTTGTCGCCCAACGTGCGAGGCACGATATTATTGCATTTTTTTAATTGTAAATTCTCATGCAGTTTTGTGTATATATTTTTGTCGCCCAACGTGCGAGGCACGTTATTATTGCATTATCCCCTCTTGTCATTTTAAATTCTCATGCAGGTTTTGATTTTCAACAAAGACCTTCTGTCTTTTGTTTTTTTAATGGGATTGCTTCGTCCGTTTGTCATTTTAGATTCATGCAGTTTTGAGCATATATTTATGGCAATCCCAACGTGCAGCACAGATTATTGTAATGTAATTAGTAAGATTAGGATCCGTGTTTAGAATTTGTGAGAATTTCTCGTTGCGTTGACAAAGCTGATTTTCGTGTGTTTAAAAACTTTTATGTACACCGCTGCGAGTATGAAGATGGACAGGAACGACGAGGATCAGGAAGTGGACGTTCCTGGAGATCAGAGTTGGCGGAGCCAAGGAACTCATGGCAGGAAGGAGTCGGTTGTGGCAGGACAAAAGGGAAGGATGGACGAAAAGGAAATTGTGGCAGGAACAAAGGAAGAATGGACGAAAAGGGTATCCAGAGAGATGGAGGAAGCAGGACTAACAATAAGGAAAGTATTAATAGTATGAATGATGAGGATGGCAATGATGAAACAAATGATACAGAAATATGACAGAAGTATGAGAAAAGGATGGATGGTTGAAAAAAGATTACAGTGTTGTTGATAAAGAAAAGAAAGAGATTCAGATGGAAGGGGATAAAAATCAATCGGGGTTCAGATACTTCTAATGAGAAGAATGAAGTTGAAAATCAATTCTAATGAGAAGTCTGAAGCTGAAGTCGAGGAAATTTTCAACCAGAATGTATCCTTCGAAATAAGTTGCCCATTATTGTTATCGATGATGAACACTCTCTTCAGGTCAAGTCAAACCCTGTCAAATTTAAAAATCCCGTCCCTGAAGCCATGTTGGAGCACAATTTAAAAGAATGTTTCTGTTTTTCGAGTTATCCTTCTGGGATACAAGCGAGAGGTACATCCATGGAGTGGAGAAGTTCTTCATGATGCAGACCCACCACTGCCACAACGACTGCCACATCGTCTGCCACACCGACTGCTATGCCGATTGCTGTTCGAAACTGGATCAACCGGATGGTATGTGGGACTCTCCCACCACGACCCGGGTAGTTTTCATCACCCGGAAGTGACGTTTTCACCCCTGTGTGCGGAGATACGGTATTGTTCGTTGGTGGGCGGGAAACTTAGAATATTAATTTTTCGTGTGCGTACAATTTTAAGGAGAAACACTCAATTTTCGTTGAAACTTTCGTTTTCTCCTCAACAATTGGGAGATGTGCTATAGTCTGGCACCCGGGTTCGGAAATTTTAAATGTGTATTTTGTTTATTCCATATCAGTCTTGTCAAAACAATGTTAGAGTTTCCACTTTTTATTGTTGTAAATTTTGTTAAGAATTTTGATTTAATTGTTTGTATCATTTTATTTGGTCAGTTGTGTATAGTAAATTTCTTTTATTTGTACATTTTGCGTACTCCTGTATATAGTTTATTTGCTAGTTTTTTCTTTGCGTTGCGCTGTGCGTTCATCGCACGAAATTGTAAATTTGTTATATGTACGATGTTATCCCTTGGAGGCCCGGAGTTCTTTGAGTGATGGAGGCCGTGTAAGTACATGTTTTTTCATTTTTGTTTGCTACCATGTAGGTAATTTCATTTAATTTTAAATCTTTGTTCGGGTATTTTGATATTAATTCATCCATCAAAGAACTCTTTATTTAATTATTGCTGTTTTGTTTAATTGTGTACGCATTTTGAATATTAGATCAGTAATTATTGTAAAATGTTCTAGAAGATTTCGTGTTTTTAGTTTAAAAAGTTTAAATTTTCCGTTTTCTTTTTGCTGATTTGTATTGTATTGTTAATCACCACGGGTAAGGTGAAGTGAAGCTTTGTGCTGTTAAAATTAAATTTCAATTTAAATTTATATTTGTTTCTCCACGTGTAAAATTTAGTTTGGTTTAAATTTCGTGACCGCGTGGATATTTTTTGTGGGTTTGAGATTTATCTTCTGGAACAAATCCTCCATTTTGTTTGCTAAAGGATTTGCATTGTCCTTTTTAAATTGTAGAATCTTATGCAGGTTTGTTTTATGCCAGAATCTTATATTCACGGTTTTTATTTATCCTGTAAATTGTTTCAAATGTTTTTTTTTTTTTAAATAAATCTAATGATTGTAAATATCATCTTAAATAGTTCTTTTATTTTTGAATCTGCCATTTCAATTTTTGGGGATTATAAAGAAAGAAAGTTTTGCAAAAGCCCACTATTAATTTTTAAAAAATTTACTCTGAGATTTAAGAATCTCTGGGCCCTTTTAAATTCACTTTTGCTGAGCTAGCTAAATTAATTTTGTCATTTTTAATTTCTCTTTAGTTATATGCTTGGACCATCAGTTCACAGCAATATGTTTCACCTTACCAAGGATCTTCAGTGCTATTGGTCAACCCAATGTATTATACGAAGAGTAGTGGCTTAAAATCGTCCTACAATTATTGTTATCCTTTATGGATACATATTGTAGTTTCAGATCGACAATTTAGCATATATCTTCACACTAATAATGATATTTTTATCTTAAATTCTCATTCAATTGTTCTCCCACGTATTAGGTATATATACGACTTTCTTCGTATAAAACATTAGGTTGACCAGTAGCACTAAAGATCCTTGGTAAGGTAAATCATATGTATGCTAACATCAACCGAGTGTTACACACGTTTTTAATGTGATACTGAAAAATATTTGCAATTTCTATTGAAAATTCCAGGAACATACTGGGTGAAGTTACAAAAAAAATGCGAAATTTAACAAAAACTGGGTATATATTTTCTATTTTTTGGTAATTTTACCCTGCACGTTACTGGAATTGTAAACAGGAATTTCCAACATTTTTTAGTGTGAAATGTATATTTAGTTAATTGATGAATGGCTAACTCAACCATTCCTTCTCACAGTCGGTGTTAAGTAAATTAACTAGTATTCATACTAATGTATCGTTCTGTAATTTTAGTTTCGGACACATTACAAATTTTTATAGGTATTATGCATTCACTAAAACAAATTTTGTGTGAATGTGACACTGTTTACAGGTTAAATTCTAAGCACAGATAGAAATATTTGCTCGCGAAGGGTTACTCCAGAACCTACATTAAAGATTGAAGGACAAAATAGGTATAAGGTAGTTTGCAAATTAATGCAACATCAAGTAATTAATTAGAATGGGAAATTGTGTAAACGAGGAATAAACATTGCATAGTATCGATGGAGTTAAAGCTGAAACACTTGTTGGGATTGTTCCTTTCTTTCCATCTTCTTCGACAAAGGACTTCCACAGGATTTTATATGTAGCTAGGTCCTTATGGTATCGGTTCTACTCCAGGATAATTTCACATTACTTTAAACGGGAACTTCTTAGAAATTTACTCTGAATCTTTTCCAAGTTATGTAAATTGGAACTCAAATTATGCTAACCTATTCGAAAACAAAGAAAAAAAATGAAAAAGTTAAGTTCATTACTGTGTTGGCCGTGTTCTCACGATCTTCTTAACACAAATCCAAGCGGTGTGTATTTCAATTTACATAATTGATTTATACGCCGAACGAACTTAAAATCACGGTCAGAATGGAATTCGAATTTGTGAGCTACTTGAGAACAACTGTGATATAGAGCGCAGCTGTGTAAATATAGATTTATGTTCAAAAGCAGGGATGGCCAAATCGTGTACACCGTATATCTTAATTCAGCCAAATAAAACAAAAAAGAAAAACTGGAATTTTGAATGAACTTGAGCATATTTCTGCAGTTAAAAAAGAGCACAAAAAAGCGGCGGTAAGTATGAAAACTGCAAATTCGCAGGTAATGCCGTCAATTGTGCATAACGATTAGTGCTCCGGTCAAGGGAAATAACGCCCACTCATTCCAACCTAAATAACGTATGTGTGTGCACTGCCCGACCAAATCAATGTCGTCGCTTTAGCGCAGTAAATATCAAAACTGCTCATCGTCTAAAAAGGCGCACATTCGGGTGCCACCGCCATATGTAGGTACGAAGTTTATTGCATAAAACACTTGGCAATTATAAAAATCAGAGAGAAAAATATGATAATTTACTGTGGACAACGACATTAATTTTATCGGGCAATGTACATAATGAGGCAAAATCTAAATTCATTCGGTTTTACATTTTTAATCTTAGAGATCAAGGACTCACGGTGTTATTTATATTATACCTACAACGTATAATTCAATATGAAGGTCACATACATGATAGAATAGATTCGGAGCTTACGAAAATTGTAATACATTCAAGAAAAGCTTATATGTATTTATTCTTATCTTTTTTTTTATTTTTCGGGTATGATGGTATCTTTTTATAAAAAATATACGCTGTTGTCTTACATTACATTTTATTTTGATTTACGTTTCGAGTGTTTTCGGAATCATTTTCAAAACTTATAAATAACATTTTTATTCTTAATTGTAGATATAATTATTTTTTTTGTATCTTACCTTAGTTAACACATTTATATTTTTAACATTAAACATATATAGACATTATAAACACGTCAATGCATTTAAATGTGTTTATTATAATTGTGAGTAGTTTCTTATTTAACCTAAGTAATATTTAAGGAATGTGATAGTGTGATAGTATATCAGTTTAAAGGGGATTTATATTTACTTGATTGCAGCCAATATTTTTAAATAAGTATAACCGTTTGGCATAAGAAAGTACTTTTTCTGTGTGCAGAATAGTATAAGAAAGATTACTAGAATACAATTGTTAGATTGCGTGACGTGGATGCTGAAACATGATTGCTCAGTAAACAAACACGACAGCAGGGGTGAACACCGAGACAACGAAGAATTAGAGCCGTTTTTTTTTCTGGAAAGAGACAAGAGAAATCAATAGATCATCAAAGAACCGATACCTATCTACGATCGCTCTTAAGAATTTTAAAGGTGCAATTAACATATCGATGAAAAAGCTATTGTTAAAATAACACTTGTTAAATAAGAAATAAGTCAAAGACCTTATTATACTCAAATCATCCCAAGATTTGAATAGCGGAAAGCTAAATTGTGAATCCGAGATCAAGAAAATAGTGCCATGCAATTCCAGAACGTGCAAGAATGATCTTAAAACTTAGTTGTGAATCCAAAAGGAAAGATATCCTTCCCATTCTGAACCACAGCACAAAGGATACCGTATTCCAAACTGGATGATCGTGCACACAATTAAATTAATTAAAGTTAAATATAATGATTAAGTATCCATCTATGTATAGGTTCGTTAACTCACTATTTTTAAATTGAAATTAATCAAATATGCAAGGTGTTTCAGAAAAAAATAGTAAATAAAAAAAATGAAGGAAAATAAAAGGTATAGTAAGCCACCTAAAGTATGCGCGCAGAGAAATGATTCGCCCTGAGATTAGGTGCCTTAAAAAAGCCGTAGAAACTCTTGAAGTATGGCAAGTTGCCCAATCTTGCTAGAAATAAGGCGCCTTCTCTACTTAGGAAGAAAAAAAATCACGAAATATCTTAACGTAGCGCTGTGTTTTAACAGTTACTGTGTGCTCGCCTTCTCGGAAAAAGAACGGACTAATTACCCCGAGTTAGCCAAGGGTACAGCAGCCAGTCACACTTTCAGAGTGATGTGGTCTTTCTTCCCAAGCCGAAAAGACGGCGTATTACCATTGGAAGGTGTTTTCAAGCAAGTTGGAGCAGCTTGCCATTCTTCAAGGGAGCCTCTATGGCTTTGTTACAATAGCTATTCCCAGGGCAAATCATTCCGGTGCATTTATTGGCCTCCACAAACACCTGACCTGCCCTGGGAATATTTTTTATGGGGATACCTCAGAACCCGTGTTTTCACTGAGAAATCCTATACGTTTGCAGAGCTTTCTGCTGTGGTCACCGCAAAATTCTTGCAATTCCGGCCAACATAACAAAAAGAAAACTGGCACTATTTACATATCCGTCTTGATCCATCCTTTTCTTTATCGCTGTTTCTCTTATTTCTTAGTTTTTCTTTTGAGTCTAGTTAGATATTGAAATAACAAAATGGGAATGGTAAACTACAATTGCAATAAATATAATGTCACGTAAATTTTCACAAATGAAATGACTGATAATTTCCTTTAAACTCTTTCTAGCACATGTTCCTGAAAAGAAGACTATGCATTATCCGCACCGATATAGCAGTAGATATACATCAACGGAAAAAAAGCGTAAATATGGACTTGAATTGTATATAAACACGTACTAAATTAAGCTTATACAGATTATAGCCTAGAGATTAGCAAATCTCTTCGCGGTTTAAATATGTTAAAAAAAATTATACTCTAATCAACCGTGTTAATATCCTTTTCCGATCTTCTCTTTTCCGAAGATCGTATTCTTCCACTTGTGAATCCTAACTGAAGCGAAATACTTGGTCTTGGTGTATGGAAGATAGTAGCGCTATGTGCTTGTCTGGAAGCGAAGGGATGATATTAGATCTGCAGTCCACTGTATATCGAGCATTTTGAAAATTGTTGAAATAAATTGCAAACGGTTGTAATTTTTTTATCATATTTTCCTGAAAGGAAGGATAGGGTATTTTTTTGGTATATGTATAGTACTGATCCCGCTACGGCCTTTGAATTTCCAAAAAAAAAGGAAGCAGTTTTTTGTTACACCTACATTAATTAATTCAAAACATCATATCGTATTTGTTGCATATAACAGGAAGCGGAAGGTAGGCTCTCACTAACTATAAATGGACGCATGGAAAGGGAATGATATTTTAGTGATATCGTGCGTTGTGCGAATAAAAATGTATACTAGACACAAGCCTAAAATGTGATCGACATATACACGAAAATCTGTACTGTTTTTCCATGATCGTCTGTTTCGGTATGCTAAAAATAAAGTACACAATTTAAAAAGTAATTGTATATGTTGGTAAATAAGCAATCCTTCGTGCATTGACGACCGTCCTGGTCAAGAAACCTGTGAGTTGTTTACCGAAGCTGGTGCTAATGAAACATCACATGGTAGCAGATGTACTTATTTTGGTTGACATAAACGAGGTAATGTCACCGTACTAGCAACTGCGTAGAAAATAATTGCCTAGATTTGAAATCCCAGAAAAATGAAGAAAAAAGAAGATCTAAATAAAGCTGTCTGATATACAAACAATTTACTATATGAATTTGTAGCTAACACTTCTGTATAAGAATTGTTGAAAATATAAATAAATTTTACAATTTTACAAATACTTAGTTTAAAGTAACATGCGAATACACTTTACTGCATTACTTCATACTTTATTTCCATTAATCAATTAAATTAAAATGCTTTTGGCAATTGGTTGTTTTAGGAGATGTTTAAATCGTATATCATTAACTCCTTCTAGCTGAAATAAATTAAATATTCAGAATATCAGATTCTATGAACTTGTCGATAAGATATCTGAATATAAATAAAATGTAAGATACGGTTGCATATATAATGAATATATGTTTACTAAAGATATATTTTGTTTTATTTATTGCTAATAAATAAATTTCAACATGGCAAAATAATATACATGTAAAACAAATTTACATTTTCTTCACGTAAAAATTTGAAGTTGTGGATCTGAACCAAAAAGTTTATTTTGAAGTATTTTTTTCACTTTCGAGCTTTGCGGGATTAAGAATTTGTTCTTTTTGTAATACATGCTAACAATCAAGGACTTTAAAAACTAACGAAAAGTATAATCGTTATGTGTTCTAATGTAAAATATGCAATTCATTTAGATTGCCTTTGTAAGAAGAATAAAATGGGCTTTGTGTAATATGGTTTTTGTCTACTCCATGCATTAACACAATTACAAAATCCACCATTTTGAACTAAACATAGTTGAAGGCGCATAGTTGAATTCGTACCTATTCGAAAGTGATTGTTTTTACGGACTTGATGTGACTCGAAATGTATTGGGTTAGGTTGTTAGAGTCGGAGTCCAGTTAAACAGAGAAACGATTCTGTACTTTAGTGAGAAAATACCTACACTAAAAATTAATACATGCATTACCAATTGTTGTGCAAGTAGTGTAAAAAGAATATTGTTGCCATCTTATTTAGTGTATGAAAAAAAGTTGATGACGGCTCTTCGGAGCCGAAATATTGTATTGTAAATCTGATTACAATCAAGTTATTTTATAACAAAGTATCTTAATATATTTTTATCATATTTTCAAACCGCAATGTCCTATATATGTCAAAAGCACAAAAACAACAGTTTTTCAGTTATTTTTGTGTATCTTCGGAACCGTTCGGCAATCGTTATGTTTTTCAAATGATTTTAACGCCACTTTTTACTTATTTAACCAACCCTGTATCTCTTATGCTTTGCGAGATAGCAATAGTATCATTACCAAAGCCATCTGAATATCCGAAACGAGTCATTCACGGACCAAGATTCATTAAGATATTTTATTCAGAATTATGTCAGATATCTTTCAATTAACTTTGGTCACTTGACACAGCAAACGTGCACAAACTTTTATCTTCAATATTTTTATTAGTAAAACACATATTTATTAGCATAACATGAACAAACACAAATCAAGGTTAATGCATAATTTGTCGAAACTAGGAAATTTATTAAACAAAATCATAAAAATATTTTTTTTATTTTGCAATAATAATATAATGGTAACAAGCAAATTATCGATAAATACTTTCATTCTTTTATAACATGGTTATATAAGCATAGTATATTATAATATTACGCTATTAAGTAGATCAAATTTTCTTAGCAAAAGTTTGAATTATTTTTTTCTAAAACTCTTAATTATATTTTCCTTTCTTTGGGTCTTCCAGTTTTTTAAATTAATTATACAATGTTCTTAACGTTTCGGAATTACATTTATTCCTTTTTCATATTTTATCCTACAAATCAAAAATATTAAAGCTTAAAATTTAATCATTTACGTATTAGAATCTAAAGTAGAAAATGATGACCAGTATATGTTTACAAACTTACATTTAGTTATTTTCATTATTCCACCTTTGCGGTGTTGTCAATGGAATTTTTTAATTACATTTAAAATTCAAAATTTTAAAATTGTAAAAGACACATTATCACATTTACAAATCGACAAACAAACATATACTAAAACTTGAGGCCGTTCAGATTTGTTTTCAACTAACAGATATTCGTAAAGAAAACAGGCCGTTTTTTATTTAAAAATTTACGCGAAATTCGCCTCTACAGTTTGTTATACGATACGGCCTGTTTTCTTTACGAATAAGTATCTGTTAGTTGAAAACACCGTTGTACCGTGTTGTACCGTTGTACATTAAATGTTTTAAATGATAAATATACCGAACAGTGGTTTTGTGAATATAAAACCATTTGTGTATATCCAGCAGTTTTTGCGTTTTAAAGTAGATATATTATTTAGCCATATCAATATTTTAGACAGACACTTATTTTGCATTTAACTATACTCACATATTATTATATACGTTTAACGCAGAGGTTTATACAATATACTTATACCAAAAATATACTAATATTACGTCGAATAAATTAATGAAAGGAAGTGTGTTGCCTGGGTTGATTCGCTGTGTCTGGGTAAAATGTGTTTCCACTAGCAGTAATCATGACACATTGACTATAAAAGCTTGTCACCCTACGCTGCACCTGGATGTAAGCTACAAATGTATCATCATTTACTCCGTTTGCATATACGTCTGTATTTTGGAAATGTGTGATGCGAATTTTTAACTCATACGTTATGTCCTACTATATCATCACAGAAAATGTGTGTTTTTGCAATTTTTGGGCGGAGTAATAAATAACACCGTACGTGGCAATCTATAGCAAAAAATTGGCATGCTAGACATGTTAACAGAGTTTCCCAGTTCTATCGATTTTGTTTCCATTACTGTTACATACATAGAGCAACCGCTGATGTCTCTGTGATTCGATAATGAACGACTTTTACCCCTTCCTCGGATTAGAGTTTAATTACAGCGTTGCCTAACGTACAACCCTTGCGTCGCGACGGCTTTTCGATACCAGGCGCGCTACCACTAATAAAAGGATCAAATCCGGATTAATTAGCGATCATTCGTCAAAACAAACAGGATAACTAATGGGTTCCGGAACTCGAATAGTTCCGTTATCGGATCGCGTATTATCCGAATCTCGCGACATATAGCGGCACACCGCCTATTACTATCACTAATGCCGTATAGTAATTTCATTGTCAGAAATTAACGAGAATTTCTCTTTGTTATTTAGGAGCAGAGCCATAAGTCATATCGGCCTCTTTGTGTCCTCACCTTCCGCTGGAATTATTTATTATGTCAGCTGGAACCGATGGGATATCATTTGGTAAACATGCTACTCCATTCTGTGGTGTGTCTGATGTATTTCAGGTAAGTTTCTATATGTGTATGCAGCAACTATTGAGAAGTTTTTTTATAAACAAATGAAATTGTAATGTAAACCAATAGGTGTATTTGCTCTACGAATTTGGTCAGTTACGTTTGCTCTGTTTCTAATGAAAATCGATGGTTTTTTTTTTTAATAAAGTGATCAAACTGACTAACCAAACTCACGTCTTTCTATCCCTCTGGTAACCTCCGAAAATCTTAGTCAGGTAATCAGTTCAAATGAACCAAGTACGAAGGTAACCTAAAACGTGAATCTATGAATTTTTTTAATCGGATCTTCTAAATTGGTCAGATGCGTGCGTTTTTTTAAATGTTGCTGATTCGGTCACTTCAGTTTTTTGGTTTGTTCCGGTTTGTTCACTTAAACCAAAGTGAATTAACCAAAGGTGCAAAATGAATACAGTTAGTGGCTCTACTTTGAATCACAAAATTTACAGCTCTTATCCGGATCATAGAATTCAGATAACTGAATATGTATTACAAAGGGAGTGGCTAAATGTCCACCGACAGAATCGTTGTTATAATCAAGGAATTCTACCGGACCATTGACTATATGTAAGAAGACTAATCAAGCTTATGGGAAAAGTGTTGCGCTTAAAAGTGGCCCTTTGGATGGCAAATCCAGATGTTACTAGTGTTTTTACATCCAAAACTGGTGGGGGAAATCAAATGCCTATCTTAGTTCCGAACCGTGTTTACAAGTAATGAATTGAGCAGCATACAAGAGTAGAGGGTATTTAGTTCGCAGATAGCGCGGTAGCATATAATAAAAAAAGGATTTTTTTTTCGATTTAACCCTTATTAATGGTAATTTGTTGCACGTGAGAAAAAGGCATGGCAGTCAACAAAAGCCAATATTTAAACTGTGGGAAAAACAGACGCAATAATGAAAAGTTTTTATGTTTGGATTTCCTATAAAGTAAAATTATCAGATTTTAATGTTCTACGGTGGGACAAATCGATCATGAGTATATGGTATTCGTATTATTAATAAAAATCATAAATAAAAGTAAAAAAAATCAAAGCTTAGTTTATTATAAAAGAACACAAAATGGACATACTTTCAAATATATTTCGAATTTTGCAAGATCAATCAGCATTTCATTTCTTTTGCGGCCGAAAGCGTAAATCATAGTGGCAACTCAAAAAAATGACATTGGCAAGGAAAGCGAATATTCCAATACAGTGGTACCTCGATATACGAGTTTAATTCGTTCCGTAACCTTGCTCGTATGTCAAATTGCTCGTATCTCAAAGCAATTTTCCCCAAGTGTTTTTGAATAAGAAAAATGTATTTACAAGAAGAAACATTTATTTATCAATAACAAATACATATTCTATAAAAACATAATAAAAGAAAAAGTGAAGTGCTTACGAAAGCGCTTAATTTTCGTCACTGATCTTCGCTTTTTCCGTCACGCTTTGCTCATTTTCACCTGCAGATCGTTTAAAAAAACTGTCCAAGGAGGTTTATTTCTTCCTCCCTTTCAGGATATTGCGGCAATGAGTTAGGCAAGTTTTGTTGAACAACTCCGATGCACGACCAGTTGCAACTTTTTCGGGGTGATTTTTATCCACGAACTCTACAACTTTCTCCCACATTCCCAAGATCTCCTTTATATCTCTTGTAGAGATAACGTCCTCCATCTCTGGTTCCTCTTCACAACTAATTTTTCGATGAACCACCGTATGCTGCTACGAATGGAGATCGTGTAACTCCTCGGTTGTTAACTCCTGAGACTGTTCCTCGACGAGTTTGTTCACATCTCTCTCATCAACTTCCAGACCCATGGATTTTCCCAGAGAAACAATCTCCTCTACCACTGACACTTCGGGTTCCAATCCTTCGAAGGCCCTTTCAGCTACAGCCTCAGGCCACAGCTTCTTCCATGCAGAAGTTAAGATCCTCGTTGTAACACCCAGCCAGGCCTGACTAATAACTCTTAGGCATATCATGCACGATGTTAAAGTGGTCCTTCCAGAACTCTCGAAGAGTAAGCTTTGTGTTCTTCGTCACCTCAAAGCAGCGCCGAAAAATGTGCTTGGTGTACAACTTCTTAAAATTAGAAATCGTCTGCTGATCCATGGGCTGCAGGACAGGAGTGGTGTTGGGTAGTAGGTTGAGAACCTTTATAAACTTGAACTCTTCGAGATTTGGTGGGTGAGCAGGGGCATTGTCAAGGACGAGAAGGGCTTGCATGGGTAGGTTGTTTTCCTGTAGATATTTTTTAACAGAAGGGCCAAACACCAGGTTTATCCACTCCATAAAGGATTTGCTCTCGACATAACTTACAGTTTTTCTTTTAAAATCTTATGTGACTTAAAGGCGCTGGAGTTTTCCGAATGGTATACTAGCAGAGGCTTGATTTTGCAGTCGCCACTCGCATTGGCGCAAAGTGCTAGAGTTAATCTATAGGTTCATAGGTTCATAGGTTTGTGACCTGGCATCGTCTTCTCCTCTGCCGTTATGTAAGTCCTATTCGGCATCCTTTCGACTTGCTGTGGGATGTATGGCTTCTATCAGTTCGGAAAACGTTTTGATGTAAACCTCAGCTGCCTTCACATCCGAACTTGCTGCCTCGCCATGCCTGACGACAGAGTGAATGCCGGTCCTTTTCCTAAAGTTGTCAAACCAGCCCCAACTGGCTTTAAACGAGTCTCCCTTGTTTGTGGAAGTGTGTGGGATCTGCTTCAGCAAATCACCGTAAATCGCTCGTGCTTTCTCACACATGATGCTTTGTGTTAAAGTTCCTCCTTGAAGCTGCTTCTCTGTCACCCACACCATCAGTAGTTTCTCCATCTTTTCATGGAGAGAGGTCCGAAGCTTAGAAATGATTGTAACGCCCTTAGCTGGCGTTATACCCTTTATCAACTCTTTCTGTTTAAACAGAGTACATATCATTGATGTGCTACGCCCGTACATCTTCGCCAAGTCAATTACTCGCACACCTTACTCATGTTTTTCTATGATTTCACGCTTTAATTCAATAGACATCATCTTCTTCTTCGGACCCATGGTTATAAAAATAAATGTGATAATGTTTTGTAAATGTAGAAAAAGCAAAAAACGCAAACCCAACTTATCAAAAATGCTTCGAAAACGAGGGAAACAAGCACACAGACTGAGGTCTAGTCTGAGGTGGGAGAAACTGTTGGACGCTGCACGCGACCCCAACATGCGCCCCGCATGTGTGCAGCGGTGTAGTGTGCGATTCCTCGTATCTCAAATCTTGCTCTCGTCTCAAAGCAAAATATCGCTCGCTCGGAGGCTCGTATCTCAAAACACTCGTATATTAGGGCACTCGTATATCGCGGTACCACTGTACATCTACTTCAACGAAATGATCGACCCAGATGTGTAAAAAATGTTATGGGGATTAGTGAGACGCAAGTTTAGAAGCTGCCGGATGTTTAGCTAACAATGAATTTAATTTCGTAAAATTATTTTACTTCTAATTTGCACTGCATTTTGTATGCTAGTCAAACTATACTATGTAAAATGATATGTCATTTATATCGTATTTTTAGGTTTTCAACTATAGCAATAAAAACATTTTTTACGATTTAAATTTTCCTATATACGGTGTGTTTCTTGTAAATAAATGTTTAGAAAAATACATTTTTAATTTATCTGAGGTTTATAGTAAATTGGTATAAGGTAAAGTCAGGTAGTGTGTAACCGGCGCAAGTGTGTAGATTGGCTATATTTATTTTTAAAATCAAAATAAGGATGTTCTCTATTATATTATATTATTAATGTATAAACTTCATACTAGTTTTACAAATAAAATTCACATCTGCTAACGTGTAATAACTTAGATATCTTGTAAATTTATCATACTTATTAAAAACGCATCAGTATAGTATTACACACTTGGCCGAACTAAAGATAATGTTATTAATATATAAAATGCGGAACGATTACACACTTACCCCATTTTGCTGGGTAAGTGTGTAGTATTGACACTGTTTAAAATTTCTTTTTTTTTCTAGTAAACCGCTGATAATTATAAAAAACGTATCTATTGAAGGCTTACAACTGGGCATATATTACGTACTTCTATGTGTAAAATTTATCAAATTGTCTTATTATGGTGACAGTGTTACATTTTCTTCACACTATGCAATTTCTACTACACACTTACCTGACTTTACCTTAACATTTTTCTTTATACTGTAGGCAAGTATATATTTGATAGGTTTGCAATTTTTGCCGATCATTAACCCACTTTTATGTTTTTTTTTTAATTTGGATCATTTCTGAAAAAAGAAATACCTATCTTGTTTTATATTTCTGTTTTCTCAAATTCGAAAAAATAACTACATTGAAAATCTTTTTTTTTAGCTTTATGAACGTAGTATATATTCTTGTCGTTTATTAGTAGTATTAAACATCTAAAATAATATTTTTTTGTTTCTTAAACTATCATATACTCAAAAATGAGTATATGATCCATCTGTGAATTTTCATTTTTATTTTTTTGCAATGATTGCTATATTTTTTTCGTTGACTATAGTAATTCGTAATATTCATATTTATAGAAGTAATGATTTATTTTTGTAGGTAGTTTTAATTTTTTTTTTTTCCAGTTATATTAAGATGTATATAATTGCGGAAATTTCTTTATCAATACATAAATAAGTGTCTACAATCCTTGCATTTCCTTTTTACCTTTACAAATATCAATGCCAATTTACTCACTTACCTAGTTTTTTATGATATATATCTAATTGTAAGTATTAAAAGTGAGAATATTGCAAAACGAGCAGTTTGATAGCTTATTTTGAAATGTTAGGTTATGTTAAAATAAAAAAACATAAAATCATGTATGCTTGCTTCTCTTTTTTTGTGTATTTTTTCTAGACGTTCACAATCATGTTTTTTGCGATTACAGCGCAATCTGTTACGAATCAAAAAAAAAAAAAGTTTCAAACAAAAACTACATAGTTGACGGCGTAGAATCCGAATCTGCAATACAAAATGGGGCTTCCCATTTAGGATTTCAAAGTTGTCCTCCCTCTCACTCTGAGGGGATGAGGTGGGGGATCGAGTTCGGCACTATTCAGTGAGCCCCCTACATTATAACAAATCTTATTAAGATCTTTTTTTGATTTGATGCAGTGTTTTAGAGATATTCCGTTGTCTCAAGATAAAAAAAACTCACCCAGTATATTAGGGACAAGCAAATCGTGTGTTATTGTTTCAGGCACTCTTCGAATGAGCACTGATACAGAATTTTATTAATTTATATCATAGCGTGGTTCTTGCTGCATCTTATTCCTTTTTTACTATTATATTTGGATCCACTATTTACCATTTTTTATATATTTTGTTATTTGTTCCATTAATCTTTTGTTCGGTCTACCTTTACATCTACCCTTTGCTAGTTTCCACATTTTTGGCTTTTTAATTAGCTATCTCGCCATTATCTCTTCTTTTCACGTGTCCGAATCATTTCAGTATTTCTGCTTTTCTTTATATCTTCTACTTCCACTATATAATTTATCTCGCGATTCCATAACACTCTGTGCTCATTTCTAATTTTCTTTGGTCCTAATAATTTCCTTGGTATTTTCCTTTCAAATACCTATTTTCTTTCTCATCCTTACTTGTCTGATCTACTGTTTTCCCGCATATGTCGCTGATTGCTACATTGGACAGTTTTAATTTAGGTTTTCTCTAATTCTTTGATCTTTTACAAACCTCCTCCGTTCTCTCATTTCCGTGATAAAGCATCTTAGAATGCGTAAACCTCTTTTCTTTATCTATTTTCGTTTGTATTCAATTCTTCTTATTTTGTGTTCTTATCAGGTGAAATTTTCTTTACTATTGTTAGTGTTTGTTTAAATTGCTTTCATTTGTTGACTCTTCAACTCATCCTTTTCCGTTTTGCAGTACCTTGTTGCACTTTTTCTTTAGTTTATTAATTTTAATATACAAAGTCGAATATTGAAAAGGAAATTATATGCAAAGATATAAAGGTCTAGATTTTATAACTTATAATATACCAGTTTAGAATGTTTTTCTTTATTTAGCCTGTCTTGAGCAGTGTTAAAATGTATCTAAATTAGGCTTTATTGAAAATAATGAAAACAGTTTTTATTATTTTCACTAACGCCTACCTTCCAAGTATCAGTAGATACCATCAGTGACACTAATAAACAAGTGTATACTACCATTCAGTTGCCTGATAATTTGTACCTTGTCTTAATATGACCGAGTCTGGATTTAAAGTGTTTATTCTCTTAACAGGTACATACATACATATACAGGTACAAGTCATATATACAATGTATAGGCAACACAAATTACATTACTACAACATCTTCCCTTCTTTTCCAAATAAAATAAAATACCATAAAACAATAAATTTGTTTGTAAATAATAATTTCAAATTCTACATAATTGTAATACTACTTATATACTAATTTTAATATTTGAAATTTCTTTAATATTTTAGTCGTTCAGGTGATTTTATAATACGTCCATATCTAGTAGTTTTAGATGGTTTGTTATTATATTCTGCATCCTCACAATCGTAAACATATTTAGCAGTTGGAAAGCTAGTATGAGATTCTTTGGTTGATCTAATGTAAATTTTATTTCTAATTATATGCTTACCATCTTCCTTTACAATTTTATATGTTCTGGGACCTATTTTATTAACAATTTTATCTAATTTCCATATGCTTTGTGGTTTTTCTTGATATCTAATTAGTGAAGTTTTATTAAATACTTTATTTTGTTCTTTTGTTTTAGAGTCATAGTAATATTTGTTTTTCATTTGAGTAAGATTAATTTTTCTATCAAATTTAGTTTTATTTATTAATTTAGGTAACAATAATTTTCTATCTACAGGCATATTATCTCTTAAATATCTAGACATTAATATTTGAGACGGTGTATATAAGTCATAAACACCTATACATGAGCATTTAAGTCCAAACTATCATAAAATTTGTCTTTTAGTGGAGCTCTAGAGAGACTATCTGCAATAATTAAATGTTTACCGGGTTTGTAAATTAAGTCGAAATCGTATTTTTGCAAAAATATTCTCATTCTTTGCAACCTTGCTGGACATTTATTCAACGGCTTCTTAAAAATATTGATTAAGGTTTGTAATCAGTTTTAATTATAAATTTTTGTGCGAAAACGTATTGATTAATTTTGTTACGCCAAAACAAATAGATAAGAGTTCCTTTTCTATATGAGCATACGGCATTTAAGTGTCGGTCATAGTCTTTGAAGCATAAGCACAAGGTTTATTATTTTGAATTAAAACAGCTCCTAATCCATATTTTGATGCATCCACTGATCACGTAATTGGCATGTTAGGATTAAAATATTGAAGAACTTTTTGACTTGCAATACTTTTTAATTCAGTAAAAGCTTTTTGTTGTTTATTACCCATGTAAAAATATTATTTTGTTTAATGATTTCTCTTAAAGGTTGTGTTTTGTGTGATAAATTTTTAATAAATCAACCTACATATGTCAATAACCTTAAAAATCTTTGAACATCTTTTTATTTTGTGGTTTAGGCATATCAGTTATAGCTTTGATTTTATCATCGTCTACAGAGAAACCTTTTTCAGAAAATTTGTATCCTAAATATTTAACTTCCTTTAAGCCAAATTTGCATTTGTTTAATTAAACTTTATATTTTCTTTTTGAGCAATTTTAAAAACTTTTTCTAATCTTTCATCACGTTCTTCTTTTGTACTACCAAAAATTAAAATATCGTCAATGTAAATTTCTACTCCTTCAATTGAAAAAATACTTTTAAAACGTTCTTGAAATGCTTCGCTAGCAATGTTTATACCAAATGAAAGTCTTAAAAATTTAAAACGACCAAAAGGAGTACCAAAATTGCATAGATTACTACTACTTTTATCTAGGGGAATGTTCCAAAATCCACTAGTTGCATCAAGTGTAGAGAAATATTTTGCATTGTTTAATTTATAAATAATTTCATCTATAGTGGGCAATTTAAACGCTTGTTTTTTGATTATTTTATTTAAATCTTTTGGATCCAAACAAATTCTCAAAGTATTATCAGCTTTTCTTACTAAGACATAAGAATTGCACCAATCAGTATTATCATAAACTCTTTGAATTATTTTCAATTTTTCCAGCTCATTTAAATATTTTTTAAATTGATCTTGCAGTGCGAATGGTACAGTTCTTATGGGATTTACAACTGGTTTTGCATTCTCATCAATTTCAATGGGATATGGCTTACCAATTTTTCCAATACCAGAAAAATGTGTTTGTATTTCCCTAGTAATGTGTCGTATCCCGTTGTTTTGATTGAATTAACATGGCTGGTTTCATCACGATCATTGATTTTTATAATACCTAATTTTATTGAATCTTGCAATCCTAAAATAGAATCATTATTTCCTGTTTCCACATAAAATTGTAAATTAAATGATTTATTTAAATATTGTACATTTAGAAAACATTTTCCTACTATAGGTATATTTTCACCTGTAAATGTAGTTAAAATATCATTAACTTTTATAATTTTGTTTGAATTAAATTGGAATTCCTTTAATTTATTCATAGATATCATATTTACATTAGCCCCAGTATCAATTTTAAATTTAATTTTAATTTTATTTTCAACAAACAAGTATTTAAAATATAAATTGTTCCTAAATTCTGTGTTTATAGAATCTATCATTAAATTATCTAAAGTTACATTATTTAATTTATTATTTATCAAATCTACTTTCTTTTTTCGTAATTTACATACCTTGCTGAAATGACTTAGTTTTTTACAATTTAAACATATTTTGCCAAAAGCTGGACATCTATTTAACATATGGTTACCTCCGCATTTTGTACAGTTTTTTTATGGTTTTCTTTTGGGATGTAGTGCGCTCTGGTACTGCTGACCTTGTAGAATATTTGTCTGTATCCATCCTTTTCTTTCCAATGGCATCTATTTCTTTTTTCGTTTTCATATCTTCAAGTTGATGACGAGCAGCTTCTGTTAATATACAGCATTCAATAGCTTTTTCTAAGGTGTCGGATTCGCGTTGTAGAAGTTTTTCACGAACGGAGTCCTCATTAATTCCAATAATTACCATTGTTTTAATTAATTCATTCTTCAATTCTTCCTGGCCAAATTCACAGTTATTCGCTTGATTTTTTAAAGATGTAATGAATTGTTCTATCGTACTTGATCCTTGGCGTGCCGTAAAAAATTTGTATCTTTCGTACGTTAGATTTTTCTTTGGGATAAAATATTCTTCAAATTTTTTCTTTAATGGTTCAATCTTGTTTATGTCTTCTTTTGCGAAAGTAAATGAATTATATATTTCAATTGCATCCTCACTCATGTGGTATAATAGTTGTTGCACATTGTATTTTTTCATCTTTTTTGTTCAACTCTGTAGCGGTGGAATAAATTTCAAATTTTTGCTTCCAAATACACCAATTTTCTTTTACATTTTCTTGTAAATTCAATGCAGGTAATTTAGTTTCCATTTTTCACTTAATTTTTCACTTAACACTATTTTAACTACTTTACTTTATTTTACACGTGCTTTACACTTTTAATACTTGTGTCGCAGCGCCATGTCTTAATATGACCGAGTCTGGATTTAAAGTGTTTATTCTCTTAACAGGTACATACATACATATACAGGTACACGTCATATATAGAATGTATAGGCAACACAAATTACATTGCTATATGTAAGGTTATTCAAACTAACAAAATCTAGTTCAAAACGTCGAAATACAACGAATATGTTTAGCGAGGAACTGATGGGATGTATCTGAATTCTGAATGGTAGATCCGGAGCTAAATAACCGGATAGTAGATCTTAGATTTCAGATCTACAGCATAGTAAGTTATAAAATTTGACATTTTTAGTCCTGATATTTATCTGCCTTTGAAGGCACTGCTCGCCTTTCTTAATGTATGCTTGAACAGGGATTAGAGCTGAAAGTACTAAGGGTATTCTTCCTAAAAACACAACTCATGTACATATTTTACAAACAAAGAAACATTAACAATGGCCAAATTTAGATTTCTTTGAAGCTGTACAAACTGAAATTATTACTTGACATAAGAACAGCATAACTTTATTAGTTGCTAAATCGCTCAATTGCGGGATAAAATTTCCTTTAAAGTTTTGCACCTTTTCTAATTTTTTGGAAATACCATATAAAATTTCATAAGATACCGCATTCAGTTTTGGGAAATTCGTGGACTCCCATTTCCAACCAAAGACCGAATAAAGAACAAAACCTATTACTTCCCTCCCTCCTTTAAAATCATATGTTTACAAATGCTTTCGTATGCTTACATGATCTACTCGTATACCAAAGCTATCGACTCACCCGAAAAGAAAAGCTTTTACCCCAATGAATTAATTAACACTGAATGGTGAGAAGGTGACTTTTCATAATCTTAAGTTCTTCGATTATTTTTCCACACATATGAATTCCTATGTATGTAGTTCTTTTGATCAAGTCACACTCTTCATTAGTTCAAGATTTTCTGTGTTGATGTTACGTCAGGTATCGACTATATGTTGTCTAATACTAGATTGTTCAAATCTCCCACAGTATATGCTGTATGCGGAAACATATTCATGAGAAAGGAAACTTATCTGTTCATTTCTTAACTGAAGCACGGAAGAGTACTTTTGTCTTTTGTTCCTCAACTGGTGCAGTACTTGGTACAGCTTGGGTGGTCTCTAATTCTAATCATTGAGCAGTTGTCACTTCGTATACATATATGACAAACATCACAACTATTAGACAACAAAATAAAGGTCCTAAATAACAAAATAATATCACATTTTTAAAAAAAATACATGTAATAACCGATATGAAAGCCGCATCTCAAGAACATATTTTATTACTTGTAAATAGAATAGTTAGCACAAAAAAAGTAATTCGTATAAACTACCAGTCTAAAATAGTCCGACAAATTTACATTTCATTGTTTGCATGCTACAGTAACAAATAATATTTCTCTTATAAAACTTTCGTTCATTTACTTTCTCTTCTATCATTAGTCTTTAATTTTTTAACGTGCTTTAGAATTTCTTCTCCGCCCTCAGCAATTTCCTACAATATTATTCATCTTAATATTTTGTAAGATCTTTCCATGTTTGAAGTTACTCAAAATCTTGCTTTCGTCTTCTGGCGCTATTGTTATTTTTAGCAGTCTCGTTAGTGAATTTCGAATACCCGAAATATTCAGCGACGGTCCTACCGATTTCGGGTTGCACAATCGGCTGCACGATATTGTTTTCAAGATGGTGTAGACAGTTTTTCTAAACTGTGAGTGTAGAACAAATTTTTAAGAACCTGTAATTTTAGTGCAATTTTTTACTACTCTCGTTTAGTTTTACTTTCTTTGCCTTAATTATTTAACTTTAACACGTCTTGTTTTAATTGCAATAAATGATACTTCTGGGAAACGAAATAAATATTTCTAATGTATCGAGCGCATTAACTCAGTCATTAAAGTGAATTTGATTCAATAATTCTCCATTGTGGAAGATTTTTTTTTTTTTTTGCGTTTCCTATACAGAATATGGCGCAGAATGTGGCGATGCTACAAATTTTAAAAATAGAAATACCGCTGCAGAATTAACTACAATCGGAAAAGTTCCGAAAGTTATGAGAACCGAGGTACAAATTTTTAAAATTACTCTTAAATATTGGCTGCGTTCAGGGAGTTGCGGCACCGCCAGCCCTGAACTCCGCTAGATCGAGCGGCGTCCTGAACGCAACTACAAGTTCCAGCGCTGGAGCTAGCGGAAACAGCGAAAATATGTCGACCGCTAGGTCATCCAGCGGAAAGTGGGGATAACCGGCAATCATTCAAATATGAATTTGTAAAAAGTGTGAACTTCATAAAATTGTCAATCAATTGTGGTAATACTAAGTTGAAGTTGCAGATAAGTAAATATAAATATTGCAAATGTAGGAACTACAGTTTTATAGATCGATTATCGAAATAGTAAAATTACAAATGAACGATATAAACTATATATAAATAGTTCAGAAATACATATGTGAAAAAATAAACGAGTAATATTTTTTTTCCTGAAGTTTATTCGAATATTTATCGATTAGGTTACATTTATCCATTATTTATGCTTAAACAGCAACAACATCGCCCGGGTGAATAATTACAGAGAATATAAGGACGAACCAGGATATTAGTGATGCCTTTAAAATATGTTACTTTATACAAATTAAATAAAAGTTATTTTAAAGTTTTAATTAGTGTGGTTGCTTTTATTTGCCACAGTTTTGTTATTTATATAATTGCTGTGTACAATTTCTTATCCCCTTAATATGTGTAACAAGATATTTTTGTCTAAAATTAAATATAAAAATTTAGTTTTGTGATAAGAATTAAAAGAAAGGCTTGAGTAAGCAACATAACCTATCAACATAGCCCAATTCTGGAAACGCCGTTGTCAAAAGGTTTGTTCGCTGTGCGAATCAGAACTTAATTGGAAACTATTTCGGTTTTTCCAGTGCGCATGATTCAAAAAGGGATTGTAGTTTGAAATTAGTTTGATAATTTGCTCTGCGAACACATCCAAAACCGACACTACTGCCATCTGTGTTCAGCAATTGGAATTTATATGTCAGCCGGCGGAGCACACGGCGCAGTGTATCTCTCTCGTTTAGTGTGCATGAGCGAATTTAAAATCCCACAAGAAATCCGTGAACTTTCTGGATTAATCACAAACTGTCACTGACTACAATTTGATACTGTGCGAACACCAAATTTTAAATTACCAACGGTCGAAATACGAAATTGTTGCACTGCGAATAACAGCTGTTATTACGCATGCGTCGTTCAGTTGTGGATAATTTCTGATTGCACAGCGAACAAATCTAAAGGCACCAAACAAGTAAGTAAAGGGCATACGCCAGTAAAAGCTATTCTTATGAAGCGTTTAGTTCCAGCGCCGGTCACAGCGAAACTCCCTGCGCCCAGCAATTGTTCATTACAGCGGAGGCAGGTTTATTTATTAAATAGCAAGCAACGCATAACTTGGCGGCAAGCAAAAAGAATATATGTACAAAAAAAAACTAGAAGAACTATCATTTGACTAAAATATAGTAAATTGGAGAGATAGTCTTAGTTTGTACTTGATTTCGTAGGTGCCGTGTTCTTCTTCTCAGCAACGTTTTCTTTAATGTCGGAATTAAAAGCATCAATAATATATAAAGCTTAAAAATAATATGTTGTTTGTGTTATCTATTTATCTATTGATATTTACAAGTGGCCAGCTTATTCACAATTTTAATAGAAAAATTTGAAAATTAGTTTTAGTTTCTTTCAAAACATTCTATGCGAAGTTTTCATTTTAGTTTTTTATTCCACAAATCCACAGCACATACATTTGATTACGTAACAATATTTATTAGCTACACGCAGCTTTAATTGTCGATTAATTGTAATCCATAATATTATTTTTGTTAAGCAAATATTGCAAAATGAAATTTTTCGGTATTATTTATTTATTTGAGCAAGAAGAAGGAAACAAAATAATCCTATAAATAAAATTTCGCAATAACGTCTATCTTCTGTTACTTACCTTTTATTTTTTACGGTAATCAAACATTCGATATTAGACTGTTTGCAACGCACGTGTGCGGACATAAATAGCGGCGTTTTTCTGAGTTTGTATACCATAATGCCCAATTTTGAAATTTCAAAAAATTAAACACAAGAAACGTCAAAATGTAGATTTTAACCGCTTTCGTCAAATACTGGGTTACATTAAAGTAAATGCTCTAGTTGTGCGATTAAATTCTACAATTTGGCAAAAATCTTCGCAAATAATGAGGTTTTAAATCTTATAAATCCTCATATATACACGTTGATCTTAGGATCGGCCACCCGAAAACGATTCTAGAACCGAATAATTGAAACTTTGATTTCGGTTAAACTCAATTTCGGATAAAACTCGATTTCGAATAATAACCGATTTCGGTTCTAAGGTACCCGGGTACTATGCGTACTGAACTAGACGAGTACCCAACTCCTGAAGAAAACGGGAATCATCAGACCTAATTATTTTCAATGTAGATACTTCTGATACTTTTGCTCCAAACGTTTCTAACAATTTTGATACCTTAAAAATGATATTTTATTTCCAGTTGTACGTAAAGGGAATCTTCCAATTTGTTTTCAATGTTGGCTTTACAAATTCTGAGAAGTACCTATATATACTAAATAATTCTGTTGCCTTTATTTTCGAATCGTATTTTATAACTATCTCCTGTCAAGCACCAGGAGGCCACCTAACGCAAATTCTGAAAATTGGATGGAACTGTTCGTGATACGATAAAATCCTTCACATGTATTCGAAAGCGCTAATGCCTATTGAAGTTGTTTCAAATGTGTGACGAATTTAGACTCGTTACCGCAATAAGTATTTATGACTTCGCCCTTTCAGTGCGTGCTTAGCAGATATTATAAAGTATTATAAAAACTTCTAATAAACAACAATGGTGTCTCGGAAAATATCTGATTCAAATGCTGTGTGAAGTTGGTGGTCAAAGTTGCATGAATCGGAACCTTATTTCAATGAAGCGTCTGAATACACAAGTGGGGGATTCACTGGATTAGTTACCATTTCTTTATTTAGTCATTGAACTTGTTTTTTCTTTTAGTTCTAAGTATGATGTTAACGTGCGTATTCATTTGAGCATTTGGACGCACGAACGATTTTACGTGCAAAAATGCTCAACTGTGTACGTAGCGAAATAGTATGTGAGCAGATATCTGCGAGCATAAATATAAGTTAAAAAAGTTTTTCTGAACAAACATATGTTCGCTTAAATTGTTTGCGCACAGATTTGCGCACAGAATGAGTACACACTTTTAGAGTTCAACGTATAAAGGTGAACGAATGAGGTGTAAACAAGATACCATGAACGTGTGCACGCTTAATAATTAAAGAATCTGTCACCACAATTTGTTTTTGATCATTATGTAGACTTTTTATTCATCAGCGTAGGGAGGAATTGCGTGGCAACACTTAACTGTCGCCGTAAATTAATAGTCGATTACCATTCGTGTTAATGTCAATAGATATGTTATTTTGGAAGTTCTTTATTCATATGTAGGTACTTGCGTGACGAAGTATATTTACCAAATTCAATAACTTGACGTTGAAACACGAATTACACAAATTATACCTTTGCAACCCTCAATGCATTTACATATATTTGAACATCCCAAATTGCGTATTATTAATTCAACAATTCTATAGCAGTGGCGGCTCCTCTTAAAGAGCCATGGGACCAGGGGCCCACCATTGCAAATTACAAATTAATTATTAAAGAGCTTTTATTTTCTGCAAAAATTCCGATAAATATACGTTCACACATTTAAGTACAGAACGAAAGTTGCGATGTGACCAAACGCTTATATATACAGGGTGTTTCAGATATAGCGGTAAATATAATAATATGTAGCAGCTGTAATCATATACGATCAAAAAGTCTTAATGTACAGGGGGTCTATCTGTAAGCATTAACGAGAAAAAAAAAAATTTTGTAAATGCCGTGGGCTAGACCCGCACCTGTGCCCAACCTAAATGCTGTCCCGAGTATACCCCCACATACCACTATCATTCATCCATTACCGCTGTTAGTTTTGTGTGGATCGCCGCTTGGAGTGCATGTGTATAAAAATGCAGCGCTACACAACGCAGGAATTGACAGATATCGTTTAATTTACGGAGAGACGGGAGGAAATACAAATGACACAATAGATTCATTTTCGCGTGACATCATAGTAAAAAGGCGGGTTTGCAAATTTTCTGTATCTATATTTGTTTCTGTGTAATTCGATTCAATTCATTTTGCGTTACTTGATTAAATAAATCCAAAGGAAATAACTCAGATTCATGTGGTACCGGTTATTGACAACTAAATCTCGATTCGACAAAGCAAAGAAAAAATATTTACATTTTTGTAAACTACTGAAGTCGCATATTCGGTGAAACTCGAACGTCTTATTAGGATATTAAAAATAATACTTTGTTAGACTTACGTAGAATGCTTTTAACAAAAAAGGAATGTTTATTTTATAAAAAGAAAAAATTTAAAATGCCTCAGTTTTGCTATTTTTACAAGGGCACGCCTGGCCGATTGGCCTTTATTTATTCAGAATGACGTTAAATGAACTTACAGCATACCATTAAGATAATACTAAATGAGTGCAATGTATTTATACATAATACCACGTTTAACGGGTGCTTAACATGACGTTTCCTTGCATCAGGCTCGGACTAAATAATTTTTGGCTCTAAATTTGACTTTTTTTATTTTTTAATGATGAAATCCGGTTTCGGCGGATTTGTGCTTTATATGTCGTCTAGTTAACACCCAAGCAACACATTTACTTTTTTAATTTGACACACCCTGTATACCAACGTTGTTTATTCAGACAAGCGGCGAACTTGGAGCCACGTCTAGACTGGCCCTGATTTCAGACGTCTGTAGGTATCCGCAAGGAGCCAGTGGAAGAGGGAGTGGTCGCAGTATTTGCAAAAATTACATTGAAGTGGGGCCAGCCTTTTTATGGCCCGCTGCCCGCTGGTTGATCGAGTCATCTCGTCTGTGCTCTGCATTGTGCGGGAAGGGTCTCCCACTATCACGGTAGGCGGGCTAAGGACATACGGACTTCGGTTTGACGTTTCCCCGCAATAAAAATTGGGTTTAAGAATGTTTAATATTTATTATAGTAATAAAGTATAGTATTATTCTAGGATGGCATCACAAATTAATAACTATAGTACTTCAAATCAAAATGAACTACCATTCATATCTTTCTTACGGTAAAAATTATTAAAATGAAGTAAAAGATATAACAATATCCTGAAAAATATATCATAATAGTATTTTAAGTAAAAAAAGAAACAAGCCATTTTTAAACAAACAAAGAAAATAAAAATTGTGCTTGCCTTTCTTTGTAAGAAATAAGTGGGGTTGTGCATAAAATATCCATTATATTTTACTCGACTATAACTCATATGCTCTCTGTTATGTTATGTTTTCACGCATATAAAGTCACAACAACACTTGAATAACTTTGCGCTAGTTAGGTGGGGAAATGTAAACAAGTGACTCATGTATGTACGTGCAGTTTAAGGACTAAATATATGCAAGTTCGAAAGAAATACGTTAGTATTTATATTTAAGCAGATAAGTATTCACGATAAGAACTTGATGTATTTTTCATTTTAAAATGTCTAATAAATTTATCTACATTAAATTTTTTGTGTGGGTATATACGAAATAATAAATTACTGCCAGCTGAACTAAACTGATTCAAAACTTCGTAAAAGTAATACAAAAAAAAAACGAGGGAAGGAGGAAGGGAGTTGGCCGGTGATTGGCCCCACCAGTCAATATTGTCACGGGCGGCCACTGTTCTATAGTGTGTCTATACACACTATAGTATTCCATCTAAGACCAAATTTTTTATTATACCTATACGAAGATCCGCTCTGTATAAAAATAATTTCTAGAATACAGAGTATCTCACCAGCATTTGCTTCATTTTCCACGTTTAATTTGCAGCGAATTTAGGATAGGAAAATAGTATAGGCGCCCCATCATTGTTGGGGTTTAGGAATACATTGGAGGGAAAATAGGCAATTTGTGCCTCTATGGCTTTGTGATCGTTTTATAGAAAGGTTTCAAACGCTGTAAGAGTCTATTATACTATTATTGTGTTGATGAATGGTTGATGATGATGTTCGCACTAGAGAAAAGTTTATTTGAAAATAATGAAGTCCTTGTAATATCAAACAAATGTCGTCGTTTGATATTCGTGTACAGATCAATAAATCATTTGGACCTTCGTTCTAAAGAATCAATGGTAAATATCAATAAATATATTTTAAATAAAGTAATTAAATGTGGCAGTGATATACACGTTTATATTAGCCTTATAGGGAGGTAGCCTTAGATAGGTTTTTCGAATTTAAAATACATAGCACTTTTAAAAAGTAACACGTATTGTTTTTAGTTTAAAACTGGTTTTGAAAATCGATTTTAAAAACTGAATTTTCAAAACCGATTTTTACTAAAAATCGATTAACCGGTTTTTGATATCTGGCAATTCCCGCAATACTAGTATACACATAACTAATGTTGTGATTAAGTATTGAACTCAAATTTGCCGTCCTGCGGTCTTGCACATTTGCATGTATAAGTGCTTAATACCTACTTTACTTTTGTTATTAAATCCTAGAGTAAAACCAAAATAGTCTCTTCCTTACTTTACTTGTATCATCACTTAACAACGAAAATATAGCCTCCAATAACGGCAAGGCACTAGTCTTTTTATATTTCCAAATGTTTAATAAAAGAGAAAAAATGAATTTACTCCTTCAAAACGAAGATTTTCTGTTGTTTAAATTGAAAAGTTTGATACGGTAGTTTCCCTGCGTGTCACTTGCACGTTGAAAACTTTAAATAAATGTATCATATCTTGTGCAACAATACCACCAAATGCTATTGAGGTTAAGTTCCCAGTATATCATATTACATATCCATACGCACGTGTATGTCTATTATTTATGTAAAATGAACTTACCTCAATCTTTATTTGCAAGACAATGTAATGCATTCTCGTAACTATTTCAATTTTTGATCAAGCGACACAATGTAATGCAATGTTAAAAAAAAAATATTTTTAAACATTTTGTGTTCCAATCAAATAACAAATGCATATCTATATAAAATGAGAATAATATATAATCAGAATTTCATGTCCCTTGTATTGTCCATATTGTATTTTTACCAACATAAGGGGTAATATTCCACGAAATATGTTAATTTTTTCCTTGCTACTGAAGCAAATTTCCCCAAAGTGGGGGAAAATTACTTCATTTATTGAAGTATTTTTCCATCAAAGTCGGTTTACCAGGCAAAATTACACTAAGTTCGTGGTAATCTGATGTTTACCCTCTTTTTGGTGTAATTTTTACCTTATATTTCCATATGTTTTTTCACATGCCAGTGAGGTAAATTTACCATCATTTTTAGGGTGTAGATAAGGTAGTAAAGTGGTTTGTAGGACATCATGAACATAACGCGTTGTAGTTCATATTGCCTCGAATAAAGAGAAGTGGTGATCGGCTACCATAGGCAATAGCCCGCAAACCATTACTCCAACGGCCCTGTGCATGTTTCCTAGACAGAATCGCGATTCATCGCTGACGTCGATCTTATGCTATTCTGCCTCCCAATGTTGCCGTTCGCTGCATCACTTCAAACGTTAACCACAGTATTCGGCAGCCAAAGGAAGCACTAATCGTGGGCGGTATGAAAAAAAGCCCAAAGGCTCTAATGCGGCGATATAATGTTCGCATAGCAAGAAGTATACCTTCTTTTCCTAACAGGTCAGCGATTTGACGAGTAGCAAAACGGTCTCGTAGGGCTAGTGGTCTGAAGCGCTTATCTTGACGCTCTGTGGTACGCTTCAATTGACCAGTTGGTCTTCTTCATGTTCCTCTAATACCTTTTCTGTCCATACACGACACACACGCATTACGTCATTGCAGTACAGTTAACAGGCGGTCAATTTCGCGATAGGACAAACCAACATCTCCTTGGGCAACAATTCTACCCCTGTCAAAGGCACTAACACGGTGATAATTTTGACGTCTTCGAAATCTAGGCATTTTTTTACGCTTAACACTTGTAGACGGACGCGCAATGACTAAACATTTCTGTATTAGTCAGCTCTCATAAACAGGTTTCTTCACAAAAAGGGTTATTTTTTTTTCGCAAATAAATATCAAAGATAAAAAGTTTACATTCTTACCATAGCTTGCTTTAAATATAGTCATTCTGATGCCAAAAAATCAAGTTGAACGGATTATTCCTTCTGGGTGTAACATTTCTAATGTCCCTGAGTATATATTTATTGAAAAATATGGGCCTGAATCAAGTAAATATTTGCTTGAAACTAATAAATACAGGAACTACCATGAAGTAATTACGTTTTCTTAGCTACAGTAAATCGCATTTTTGAAATATTACTTAGATCAAATAAGAAACTATTATGAATAGGTACGCTTTTCTTGAATGAAGAGCAATTTTCGTAAACTTCGAATCTAATCTATAATTTGTATGTAGTAGGTTACAACCTTTATATTAAATTACATGTTGTAGGTTTTATATTATGTATACTATATTAGTGTAGAATATGGTGGACGAGAAGTTGAGCGTTGAGGGTGGAGTAGATATATAGAATATTTCATGTGGTGCCATTTTAAATCGCATATAACTGCTACTAGTGAACAATGTATACAAACCGATAAGTGAGATAACATAATTAAACCGAGTCAGTCAAAAGTTATCCATTTTTGTATTACTAACTAGATACATCGTCATAACATTTGTGAATGTAGATCTTTCGGTACATCAATATTCTGTAGCAAAATACATAAAGAGCCATGAATATCTATCTAATATAACTATCCTTTTGAATTTGAATTATTTGATGTATGGTGTGCCTTTTAAGATTCTAATTGTATAAGTTCTAGATTGGGAAATGAATATGGAAAGACTAGCCGCAAAAACGCTGTTCAAATTCCAATCCTTCACTTAAATATCTTTTCGCAACCGATTTTGGCATTGTGAAACAGATATTTAGTAAAAGGATTGGAATTTGAACAGCGTTTACTACTACACTGGTTTGAAAATATTATCGTGTTGGCGTTAATTTTGCGCTAGTCAAATATTTTAGTGTTGATTTTTTACAAACTTTACCAGACGAGTTGACTACATGTGCTAATAAAACAAAAATTACTAGAATTTCGTGTGAAGTCTTTGTTCGGATAATGACGATTTGCTATTTTTCTAGGGCATTCAGATCGACAACCAATCAAATTTTTCCGCTCGGATTAGAAATATAGAACGCCCACCTAATCTAATACGGTATTGCTTTAATACGCACCACCTGCATTGCACGTGTATCTGTTTTTGGGTTTGTTTCTGCGTATTAACATATACAAACAAACCACCAAACATGATATACCTGCAAGTGTAATCTTGTGTTATTAAACGTTAATTCCAGTGTGCATAAAAAATTTCAACATCTTAAAGATGTATTGGGAACATCTATTCACGTAATTACTTCAGATTTGAGTCAAATAGCATAAACATTCACTTAATTTGTAATAGGTTCTGAAAAAATCATTTTAAAATCGGCACGTTTAGTTGAAATCAAAACTTTTGAGTGGTTCTGCATATTAATAATAGAGAAAACGTCTTAAAGAGAGAATATTATAGCACTAAGAAATAAAAGAGTTATTAAAATCATATAAAATTCCGCATTAAGTTAGCTACAAGGGCAGTACAGATACATTGTAAACTGTGGCTGTTAATAATAGTCGATTTGTCCACTTATACCTGAAAAAATATTCAGAAACAGATAAGCAATAACCATATTAAAAAGACATCGTGTTTAGAAAACGGTGTAATATCACCTCAATAACCCATTCATTTAGTTAAACAGCTAGTAAATGTGTCTAGATCAAAAAATGTGACTAGAAGTATTTATAATTCCACGTGTCAGTTGGACAAAATAACCCTTAGCAATAGACAATACTTGACTATCTTTGCTCTGTCAAATATAAACTCGTATAGTCTCGACAAAAATAACACGAAAAGAGTGGGGACTCTCTCCCGACGTAATTAAATTAGCCCAAAAAGTGTTGAAAATTTTTAACTCAGTGTAGTCTTTCCATTTTAATTTTTTTCTTCATTTAAAATTAATATAATATTTAAATCAAATACATGATTTTGTGTTATTTCGTACTCTAAGTTGTAAAATTTTTGTTTTATTTATATTTCTTTTATTTATTGTTCTAAATATTGTTAACTATATTTTGTGTCTAGTTATTCATTATATACATTCATCAGCCAAAGTTCATGGGCCTGTTATATTGTGTACAAGTGTACATACCTTCTTCTAATTCTTTGTTCAGATATGAGGATTGACTATTTTTCTAGACATTCAGAAGCGTCAACCAATCAGAATTTTTCGCTCGGATAGAAATATAGAAACTCCACCTATTCTAATACAGTATTGCATTATACGCACCACCTGCATTGCACGTGTATCTGTTTTCGTGTTTGGTTCTCCGTATTAACCATATCCAAACAAACCACCAAATGTGACTGACTTGCAAAGTGTAACCTCGTGTTATTAAACGTTAATTCCAGTGGGCATAAAAAATTCAACATCTTAAAGATGTATTGGGAACATTATTTACGCAATTAGTTTAACTTGAATCAAATAGCAACAACATTCACATTAATTTTATAATGGTTCTCAAAAATCATCTTTTAAAATTGGTACGTTAAGTTGAAACCAAAACTTGTGAATGAGTGGTTTTGCATATTTATAATTGAGAAAACGTCTTAAAGAGAGAAATATTATAGCACTAAGAATAGGAGTTGCATATTAAAAAGACGTTGTGTTTAGAAATGGTACTAAAACACCCAATAGATCGCATTCATTTAGTTAAACAGCTAGTAAATTTGTCTAGTCTAGATCAAATAAAAATGTGACTAGAAGTATTATAATTCTATGTGTCAGTTGACAAAATAACCCCTCTTAGCAATAGACAATACTTGACTATCTTTGCTCGGTCAAATTTAAACTTCTATAGTTCTCGACAAATAAAACGAAGAGAGTGTGGACCTCTCCTGACTATTAAATTAGTCAAAAAAGTGTTAAAATTTTCAACAGTGTATGATGTATGTCCACTACATCATATTTGGTCTTAATCCCCATGTTTTTCACGGACTCTTTTAGTCAACAGATGTGTTCCTGCGCTCTGTCTTCCAATATTTGTCTTACACACTGCCCTTTTAAAGCTTCTTCTTCTTCTTCTAAAAAGGGAAAATTTGGTTTTTGTTCCACGCAGGAAGCTTAGGAACTTTTCTGAAACCATTAACAGATTGTCAAATTATAAATTAAACTAAATACATAGGCAGAAGCGAAAAACGGCAAAGCGAGTTCAAATATTCAAACGTAATACAAAGATGATTTAAGGCATTGACGCTAAATACAATTAACTAAAACATGCATGAAGATAATGATAAAACAGAAAAAATCTACAAAAGCTAAGCGGTAAAAAGAAGCATGCATGAAATATATTGAGTTACAGTTTTAAGTTGTTGGTTTTAAGAAATTTAAAAAGCAGGCAATATATAGGAAAAGAAGCTGCATGCAGTAACTGCTCGATGGAAAACGGAGGAGAGTGATTCAATGACATCAATTTGGAACTAAGCGTATCTGAGGCAGATTTCAGTAGTGGACAGCCGAAAAATTTATGATTTATTGAGCCCTCCATCCCACAGCTACAAAGTGGTGAATCAAGAACTCCAATTCTATGAAGATGGTGATTCCGTTGAACAGTGTCCTATTCTAATTCTATTCAGACTGACGACAAAATCCCTCGATATCCATGGCATTTTGTAGTGCCAGGGATCAGAATCAACGGATCCCTGTATGCGATGCAATCTAGCTCCCTTGTTCGCTGCAGATGAATCCCACCACGATTGCCACTCGATGTACATCTCCTTTTTGAAGATATGAAACAAGTTAGATGCATCTAACTTAAACTGCGTAAAATTACAATGTCGTCCCAGCCTGGCCAGACGATCCGCCCTTTCGTTACCCAAAATTCCACATGACTTGGGATCCAACATAGAGAAATATTAATGTTATCTCTAGATAGACTATATAAACAATTCTTTGATTTCCAAACTAAAAGGACCGAGCATTTAGTAGTTGCGCATGTATCGATGCTGTTCATGCTGCTCATCGAATCAGTAAAAATTATTGATTTGGGATATTTCTCAGCAGCAATCTTTTTGATAGCGATGAAGATTGCGATTAGTTCCGCCGTAAGAATAGTAGATTCATGAGGGATGGATCCACAAATGTTCAAATCACCATAGGGGCTGTATACTCCAAATGAGGCGTAATGAATGTCATCCTTATCACATACAGAGCCGTCCGTATAAAATGGAATATGGTGTGGCCAGTGGTTGTTAATGAACTCAGTAAAAATCCCATTAGCAATGACAGGTGATAGATTTAAATTCTTGAAGTTTCTAAACCAATCTGGATTAATGTATAAAGGAGGTTTATGGTGGTGAACAGCATATGGGACATTAAATAAGGGCAGTATTTGGCTAGAGGAGATGAGTTCTACTAAAATGCTCTACTTTAGAGGCTCCGGAGAGCAGGATAGGCAAAAAATTATTAATTTCTTTGAAGTTTTAATATAATCCATGAGACATCGAAGGCTTTCTTGGACTGGACTGTTTACCATGGAGAATTGGTTAGAAATATACTTCTTGGCAAGAAATAAGGCTCTTATGTGAATAGGCGGCTCTCCTTCTTGTGTCAAGACAGCGTTCTTCGGGAAGATTTCATTGAACCTGAAACGATTCTCAAGGATCGTAGCAGTACTTGCTCCAATTTGTTGGTCATTTTTTTGCTGTCGGGAAATAAATGAAAATACCAAAATCTATCTTGGATCTTATTAGTGCCCTGTATATCAGTCTTAAGCATTTCGGATCAGCGCCCCACCAGGTAGCAGTGAGTGCTCTTATGATATTTATACCGCCTTCACATGAATCTAATCACTTCCTCGACCTGTCTATGCCATAACATTTTCCCATCAAAAATCAGGCCCAGTATTTTACTTCATTAACAATCGTCAAACATCTGCCAGAAAACATCACTGAAGGAACTTCAATTCTTCGTCGGTTTCGAGAGAAGATGATCACTTTGGATTTATCAGTAGAAATAGAGAAATTATGGTCTGAGCACCACACAGAAAATTTGTTAATAGCCACATTTAGAGTTAAAACCGCCCTATTGAGAGAAACGTGTTTTGAAAAAATAGTTATATCATCCGCATACTGAAGGACAGATGCTCCGTTTGTAATGTAGTCCAACAAATTGTGAGAGTAAATATTAAAAAGAATCGGACTGAGGGGGCTGCCTTGAGGGATTCCTTGGTACGCAACTCTATATCCAGCCTCACTATTATCTTTGATGAACAGCTTCTTCTCGGCAAATAAAGAAAAAATGCATCTAATAAATCTGAAGGATATGTTACAAGATGCAAGATGTTTACATAAAGTATAAATGTCAACATGGTCATAGGCACCGGAGATATCTAAAAAAGCAGTAACCATAAACTGATTGGAAACAAATGATTGCCCAATGTGGGTGGCCAACAAGCATATATTGTCTAATACTGATCTACGAGATCTGAAGCCAGACATTGTTCCAGGGAATAATTTGTGATGCTCACACCACCATTCCAGTCTCCTCTTGAGTAAAGATTCAAAAACTTTCCTTAGAGTGGAGATTAAGGCGATCGGCCTGTAGCTATTAGGGCAATTAGGCGGTTTGCTTGGTTTTAGAATTGGTACTAGTTGTATTATACTCCAAGAGTGAGGGATAACACCAGAATGTAAAGTTTCGTTATAAATTCCCCAATAGAAGTTCCTTCGCCGATTGCGGTAGATGCTTTATCATAGAAAATTTGATGCCATCGTGTCCAGGAGCCGTATCTTGGGTGTTTGATAGAACTAACTCCAATTCCTCCAAACAAAAACTCACGGTCGAAGAACTCAACCGAGTGGGCAAAATTATCTTCCAGAAGAATTTCTTGAGCTCTTGGGGCATAGGCGGGAGAGAATTTGCTTAATATTAAATCCAAAGTGGGCTGTGGAATCGGTTGGGAATTATGTTCCAAATGGATTTTCTTAAATCGGCGAACAGTACGCCATACATCTCCTATAGGAGAATCTCTGTTCAGAGATGCACAGTATTCACGAAAACTTCTTCTCTTTCTTTGAATCAATAGTCTCTTAATTTTAGCAATATATCTTTTTGCAATTATAAAGGCATCAAAGGATTTTGTGATTTTATAAGTGCGGATTAGGGTTTTCCGTAATTTGACCAGTCTGGAACAATTGTCGTCCCACCAAGGCGGAGGGATGCTCGAAGTGTGAGAGGAAGAATGCATTGGAATTGTCTCTCGTCCTGCCGCCTCTATGGCTTCTAACAATCCTTCATAGGATAATGCAGTTGTATCAGAGTTTAGATATTTATCTATTAAGTTGGAATAATCAAGCCAACGAGCCTTCTTGGTGTTAAACTTGGTCTTGATCGAGATGTTTCCCTGACTGATAGAGGGGTGAATTGCTAAGGAAATATCAATGGGAAAATGATCACTTCCCAAAGTGTCATCAGTAGTTCGGGAAATCGAGGAAAGAGCAATATCAGAGGAGCAAATGGCGAGATCAATGACACTAGAGCCGTGTTTGGGGAGCCAACCTGGTCGGCAAACCGTCATTGAGAACTACCAGATGATTGGAATCAATAAAATCAAATAAGGATTCCCTTTACGATTATTGGAAGAATTGCCCCAAGAGAATGTCGAGCATTGAAGTCTCCAAGAAGGAGAAAGGAGGTTGAACTGACTGGAATAAATTATTCCAATCAAGGAGGGACATGTTGACATCTGGTGGAATGTAACCAGCAACAATAGATAAATCTTGGACTTTAATATTGATAAACTGAGCATTAAAGGGAAGATTAACATCAAGAACGTTATGAAGAAAAGAGATGCCCTGCTTAATCAGCAGAGAACACCTCCCCTACTGTCATGTCTCTTAAGGTGAATTGAGTTATATCCTGGGCTCGAAGATGAAAACTAGGGTTAAGCCAGGTTTCACATAAGACAACGATGTCTGAATGGTTGTGATTTAAAAAATTGAATAGACTAGCTTTATTTTTAGAATATGATCTCATGTTCCAAAGAAGAAGTTTTAATAAATTCCGATTTGATTGGATTGAATTTGTTCTATCCATGAAAGGTGGTTGTGAAAATTTTCAGGGAAATATCGCTTTTAGAATCTTAAGGATAGATTTCGGGTCATCAGAAAAAAATTTCTTTAAGGGAGGAAACTAGAGAGCAATTATCCAAATTAGTTTCAGGCCGAACTACCAAATTACTGTGAATATTTTGAGATAACAAGATCTTTTAGGAGAAGACAAGGAAGACCTGCCATTTGGTTCGACCAACAAAATCCCGACTGTGAGATTGGAAGGAGAGACTGAAGGCCTTTGCTTTTTTGAACAACTTTAGAGAAGGAAAAATTCTTCCTTCTGGGAGATTCGTTAACCAGAGAGACAGATGGTTGGGGTGAAACTATCTGACTGTTCGGTATAGGGGGAAAGTGAGTGTCATCACATCTGATATCTTTGGGCATAGCAGGAGTTCTAGGACTCGAACACAGTTTAAAAGCTTCAAAGAAGGAATAATTATAGGTAGCCATTAGCGTTTTGATCTTTTTTTGTTTTAGAAATTCTGGGCAAGATCTCTCAGACAGCCTCTTATTAGACTCAGTGCTTAAATGACTTCCCTGACAGAAAAGACAAGCAATGTTGTCGGACTGACAGTCAGACAATGTATGAGGGCCAGCGCAGGCTGGACAACGAAAATTAGATTTACACTGAGACTTTGTATGTCCATAACGGCAGCATTTAAAACATTGAATAACTGGAGCTATATATGGATCAGGGACTCTAATATTATAAAAAGGGAGACAATTTGGCAGTGACTTACCCTAAAAGTCAGGATCAGTGAGGCAGTATTCACATATTCAATTGAATCTTTTACTGGGCTAGCCTCTTCTTGGGAGTTTGATGTTGTTTTGGCAGATCTCTCGTCAATGCCATCAGTAGCAACTTTAACAACCTTGCGCTTGATTCTCTTCACATCAATAACTTTTCTGCCCTGATCGACATTAATGTTCCGTAAAACCATTTCCTCGGACAGATTAGGATCCACTTGTCGAATGATACCTTTACAGGAAATCAAGTGTTTAGGAATATAAGCCTTATACTGGTACTTGCTACTAAAAGGTGAACTGAGAAAAGAATTCGCATCTTTCATACTCAAGAACTCTATGGCTACTCTGTTCTTGCCCCTTTTGCCTACTTCCTTGACCCCTCTCACCTTATTCTGGAGTAGTAACTTCCCAAAAGCCATGTCTTTCATTTGGCCAATGTTCCGATCATCAGCAGATTCCACATAAACTTGATACGGAGGTTGATCATAAACATCGAATAATATGGGTTGCGAAAGAGAGTTTTGACCATCCAAAATCAGCGATTTAGTACTCTGATTGCCAGGACTCGGACTCATAGATACTTGGGATTGAACGTCAGGTGCTGAAGAATTATCTTCATTAGGTGAACTAGTATTTTGACACTCCATTGATTCACTAGTGTTGACCTCCACTAAGGAACCATAATCATGAAATCTAGAAACCTGTATTTGATCTACATTTTCCTGACTACCATACGTAGACGGGGCGATGAATTTAGGGGGAGATAAAACTCCCCCTGAATTTGAGCTCATGTAACAGTAAGATTCAGCAGTGAAAAGGGTTTAAGCCAAACTATTATACTAAAAGCAAATAGCGCAAGCAATTACTCACTATACGTTAGAGTCGTAGCAGAATAAAAAAAAACACTTTAAACTTGATAGCACACTATAACACGTCCGTTCCTGTCAAAGGATGAAGCGGAAGTCTGGAAAAGATTTGAAATCGATAGATCTACCGAAAAAATCGGTAGAGGTGGTAGCACTGGTTCACGATACGTTAATTTTGCGGTTAAGTTTATATGAACCGCCATTATGTGAGTTAGTTTAGGAATTTTATTGTTTAAAAACCGACACTAAGATGGTCTATTATTATTATTATAGGGATCTTATAATCAAAGCAGGGGCTTTGGAGGCGCGCACTGTTTAGCTAGGCAACTGCCTAGTCGTTAACAAGCGTCTGGAAAGCTAAGTTGACAGGTGATTTAGTGCTCCTACAGTAAGTATCTCGTGCCACCTAGCAGATAGAAGCTCACTTTTCACAATATTCACTTATTTATCAGAGAGGTCGCTAGGTGAATAAAAACTACTAAATTGTTGTATTTTATTTTTATTGAAAAAAAAAAGAAAGAAATAGAAAAAAATGTATACGAATAAGGAAATTATAAATAAATTAAAATTTTGAATTTAATTATAGTATAGTAAAGTAGAAAAAATTGAAAATTTTGAAATCCCGGGTATTTGCTCTGAAAAACATAGCAATATATTTACATAAGCATACATTATTAATTCTGGGAATACCTTGCTTGAAACGCAAAACTTTTCTTGAAATTAATCCGTTCAAAACCTTTATATGAAGGTAATTTTATTTAAGTTGTATTTCTGAAAAAGTAAACCTATCAGTCAGTACCTATATCCGCACCAAAATATACAAACAATGTTTCGATTATCTTAGTCATCACCGCTTCTAAATTTAACCAAAACATTTTCCCATGTCTTTGGCCGGATGCCAAATACCTACTCGCAATTTCACCAAAATTGTTTTTGAAGCGCAATTGCCGGAACTGATTACGACGCGTCTCTGTCCTTTGGGAAGCGCTTTATAATACTTGCTGACGCTTCCCTTATGCCTCTTTAGAATAGCAGAACGAAAGAGTAAAGCAGAGTAATGCTAAACAAATTTCCTCATGCGTTACAGTGGTGCTTTTAATTGTACATACGTCTTTCTACTCTATATCCTCTAAGTAATATAACTCAGGACCAGGAAGAAGTATTTTTGGGACTTTGCCAAATATCAGGGCGATTTTTCACGTTTCGACATGGCCGTAACGCATTTCTGGCACGGATGCAGTATTTCGGGTGCGGGAGCAGTTGTAAATCTTCCTTCAGACACGGCTGAGTACTCCGCTAAGGTAGGGACATTTGTGAGGACTGGCAAGCAGGTACTCACCGCTCCATTCGACCAATTCTGCACACTTAATTGAAATGTCCTGTGCGAACGCTTGTGAACTTGCGGATATACCGAAATACAAGTTGTGATGGTTGTAGTGTAGTTAATTAACGTGGTGTTAAGTTAACAGATGAAGTTGTACCTAGTATTCCAAAATTAGTTTGCACTTAAGTGTACTTGCATTAGCGTGAAATTGTATTTATATTCCGCTGAGAAACATAGGTGCAGCTAATAATATGTATTGGCGGATAAATTCAATCTGACTGCATATAGGTACAAAAGAAATGAAAACACTTCAAGAATAGTCTTTTATGTACATGCAATGCATGTATATATATTATTTCTTTAGTAAGATTTTTAGGTTTTCATAAGAAGTAGATAAGAATTATATAAATATTACTACTGCCAACTTGATTTATATGTCGTAATACATATTTATTTTACAAAGATTATATAATGTGGACTTGGCGATAAGACTGCCACATTACAACACTGTTAAGGAAGAACCGCAGATGAAGTATACTGAGAAAAAACTTCATGCAACGGATATTGAAGGGTTTCGATCTTCCATATAAATTGCTAGTGTTATCCATTTAGAATTGGTCTATAAAAAATTATTGCTTAAATATTTGATTGAAAGCTTCTTTAAGAGTAGAAACGTTTAGAGACAGAGAGAGATGCAAAATAAGTATGTTTTTTTTTTTAATAAGATAGTGGTTTTTTTTTTCTATTTTCTGAAAGAACTTAAAACTACCTTTGCAACGATATTACACATGTCATAATTTCTTTATCTACAAATTGAAGGAATTAACAAAATCGTAAAATTTTACAGCTACATAAATCTAGTAAAACGAAACTGTTGTATTTTGAGGTTATGTAAATTTTGCAGTTTGACAGCTTGCTTGAAGCAAAGAATAATTCATGGTTAGTCAAGATTAGTAAGTGTAAGTTTTTTTTGTAGCCATACTCAGGTCTGCACTTTCGGTACAATAAAATAACTACTTTTACTACACCACATATCAGCTAAAATACATATTGAACTCGACCGAAATTATTGCACAAAATAGTTTCATATCCATCAACGACAGTATTATTTTACCGCGCTAATTTGAAAATGTAAATATTGTTCTTTAAGTTATTTATTATTGATAGGAGATAATTTTGCCAAATAAAAAATGTTACATAAGGCTGATTCTTTTATTCATCGATATCTAATTAATATTTTTCTCTCGAGAAAGTAGCCTGTGGGTTTTATAATACTTGAACCAAAAATGAGGATTTAGTGTGATTTTCTGTTGTATTCGTTGACAAAAAGCGAATATTCTCAGGCAATCTTCTGACAAAAGGGCTTGTTCCCGTTTTATGTAGTATAGATACTACAGTTGATTCTTCAATATTGTCCAAATCGTGGGCTGACTCATGTTTAAGTCAAATGCAATTTTTCTAGCGCTTGCAGATGGATTAACAATGTTCTTCAACTTTTTCCACTTGTGGAGTTGTTGGAGTCTCGCTCTTCTTAAAAAAATATCTATCTGCGCGTAAATTACCATTAGCAAAAGGGTAAGAAAAATGCGTATCGCACAACTCAACATCTGTGTAAATGATTTTGGAAAACTTTGACATAATATATTGAACTTTGATATAATAATATTGAAATGAACAAATCCTCAAACGCTGGAGATCTTAGACCAAAGTATTCTTCCAGTGCTGTCGAAAATATTAGAAAAAATTCTGGTTGTGCAAATAAGACAATGCTTGCAACTAAATGATATTTATCCTCCCATGCAGTCGGGCTTTTGGTCGAGGTATAGCTGTGAGACAGCACTAGCCAACGTAACAGAAGACATTTACCGTAGTGGTGATGCTGGACAGACTACTGCTTTAGTGTTGCTTAATCTTTCTAAAGCGTTTGACATCATTAATCATGGGATGTTGTTATCGATATTGCATTTCTTGGGCTTCTTGGGTATCTTAACAACAGATTCCAAACAGTGCGTTTGTGGGACAAAATCTCTGATTTCATTTCGGTAGATGCTGGTGTAACTCAGGTTCTATTTTGAGGCGTTGTGTATACTGTGTCGAATTAGACTCACAAATTTCAAATTGCAAATAATAATAATAATAATAAAATGCTGAGGCACGTGAACTCATTAATCAAGACCTAATGAATATAGCTGAGGTTTCTCGAAAATATTGTTTGCAGATTATTCCGTCAAAGTCATATATGTAATATTATTTTGCAAAAATCAACGCTGGCCGCTTTTATCAAAAGGCATAGCTATAGTACTAAATGGTATCAGGCTACTCATTGCAGACGAAGTAAAAAAACCTGGGACTTTGGATAGACAATGACTTGCGTTTTAAAAAAACATGATGATGATGAACACACTGCCTCCAGAAAGCCTATGCCACACTAAAAAAAATTACCAGTTAAGACATGTGCTCCATCGGGGCATAAAGGCGCTTCTAGCGATTATTGATTATTAACAGGTATCATTTGCAAAAACTTCAAAATTCTTGTCTATGGTTAATATTTGGTACTAGGAAGTATGACCATATTAGTCATAAGCTGAAAGGGTTGCAGTGGCTTAATATGATTAATAAGCAGAAATTGCATTTGCTAACATTCAGAACGGACGTGCACAACCCAAATCTAAGATATAAACGCCTACTTACATCACCTTTTCATCGTATGGAGCTTTTTACATTTATTTTCTTATAATGTTGCACATTATTACAACGGGTTTCCTGATAGGTTCAGTTTCGGAAGAAGGTTACATCGTTTTTGCTTGAGAATTTCCTAGTTTGATCTATTACCACTTATACGCTATTTGTACTCTATTTGTTGATTAACCACAACTGCTATAAGTTGAAAATATTTTCCTTAAATAGACCACAGTAGGCCATGTCTACACTGCAAGTTCCAAAATCAAATTCCTGCTAGAAGTTCAAAAAATTCTAATGACCCAGTTCGATGGGACACTTGTATATTATTATTATTATTATTATTATTAAATACATGTTTTCTTTTGAAAGCGAATAATTTTGCTGAGCCAGGTGTAATATTAAATCTCGTTAGTTATAACCATGACAATTTTTTTTAATTTATTATTAAACATCCTGTAACTTTAGAGCATACATTCATATGAACTTTTATGATCATCCCTATTAGGAATCACTGTGTATATTAGGTTAGATTTTGGTTCCCACAAATAGCATTGTGTGTGTATAGTTGTAGCTGTGTATCGCGTATCAACTATTATACACTATCCGTGCAATTATTGCTTTAGAAAAGCCCAACCCACACAAAACAATCTGAATATAGTCCTGCATTTGTTAATCGGGTCAAACAGGACATTGTCTCTTGTATTGTAATAATAAGTGAGGTAAAAGCTAACCATGCACTTAAGCTGTTTTCCCATTATCGTGCTAATGATCAGAACAAGTCCACAGTATTATACTGGTGCTGTTATAATTGCTGGAAGGCGCTAACAAACTAGAAGAAACAAAAGAGCATCTATGTCCATACATAAAACGCAAATAAAAACTAGGGAAGGCTTGAACATACCACCTAATTAAATAGAACAACAAAGTAATTCGAATTTACATCTCAGCTGTTATTTATATCTATACGGACGCTGTGAGACTTGTTTTTCATCTACAATACATACGTTTTGATGCTCTGAATGGAGTTATACAATTTTGCATTACGCCGAAGGTCAATAATCTGTGACAATCCCGCTATTAATGCGGTAAATAGACTGTGACATCACTGCAGACCGAATCACATATCACGAGTGAGTATAGGCTTTACGATCGTAAAAGTTTAATCATATGCCGATACACAGCCGCTTGTGGTATTAAATTATATACGTATTGGTAAATATTAAGACACCTGTTGCGTGGAGAGGAATGAAAAACAAAGATATATGAATGTATGTTGGAAGTAAATTTCTTTGAGGATACCTTTTACGTAATAAACATTAATTAATAAATCGTAAATATCGAATGAATACAGGTATAAACCTACATGTAAATAAAATGTTAGTATTACTGGACTTGTGCAATGCCTGTAGAATTGAATCGGAATCATCAGCTGTTGATAGAAATATTGCGTGGGTTGGTTCTTCTCTGATATAAATTTAGAATGCTTCTGACCTAATTCCACCACCTTTAAAAGCAAATATTAGCGTATATCAATGTTAACAAATCGGCTAGTATGGTCAGATGTTGATATTCAAGATGGGATACACATTATTAAGAGTTAAATTTATATTCTGCCGTATGGTTTCTATCACTGATGCGTCTAGGGATAAATAAATGATCTTTAATTTACATATCATACAAATGCAATAATAATGGGGGTATTGTATTAAAAAAAAAGAAAGTTGAAGGCTATACCAAGGTTACGGTACACACTGTACAAATCCCGATAATTTTGCGCTATAGAAAAATCCTAGTTTTACAACAATTTATAAAAGCTTTTTTTCGTATCTGTCACTGTGTACGGGTATCTGCTGGTGAAATACTCTGTATAACGAGTAAGTCGGTGGCGTAGCGCAGATTATTGTCCTTGTCTGGGGGCCCTTGCCTACTACTATATGTTTGTAAAAAATTGCTAACAATAATATCTGAGGGCTCCTCAAATGGCTGCCCCAATTTAATGATGCTCAACACTCCACAACATATCCACTGAATAACTTTTAAATGTAGAATGAATGTGACATAGCATTTTTGTGTTAGCAAATGAATTTAAGATTTCTTTTAAAACTGCAACACGTAAATACTGAAACAAAAAATTCACTGCTTATTTCAATCATGCACGTGTCACATTTATTTCACCATTCATTATTAAACACACATGGTTTTTTCAGTCTTGGATGATATCTGTTGATTTTTTTAAACAAATATACAACTAACATATATAAGATTAACTTTTAAATAATACATTTTTATCTTATTTAGAAACTTGATGAGGTAAAATAATGAATTTGAGGAAGTAAAATGCATATGTCGAAAGCTAACACTTTCTGCTAATAGTGGGTTCTTAAACGGGTACCAAGGAACTATAACACACTTGCAAGAAAGCGTTCACTTTGGAATGCATGTACGAACAATTCTAAGAAACCTGAAATTCAATACTTATTATAGCTCTGTTGTACATGTAAATACCGGCAGTACTAGCAATATGGCACTTCAAGAATTATCGATACAACTGGTATGCCGTTTCTTAACCGCAATAAATCGAAAAAAATTCTGCCTGGAGATGGCATTGAAAGCTGCGAAAATTGTTATATATTATTATATGATACATGTATAACGTCTTGTTTCGTTGGTATCGATATTTAGTAAATAGAAAAGTAGACTTCATATACTTAAAAATAAATGACTATAATAAATGGGATCCACAAAGACGATGGATTGTTGATAAATTTTCTTCTTAAATTTTTTTTTACAATTTTATCAATCCATAAAAATTAAATCATATTTTCGTATTCTCTTGGAAACTGAAGAGAAATTTCAATGTTAATTAGTGTGTTTACCACTTGGCTGAAAAGTGGAGCATACAACGGAGTTTAAACTCTTCTTAAAAAGGATCAACCTATTCATTGTGTATCTCATAATTTAAATTTAGTATAAATGTTGCTGCTAAAAGTTGTAATTAAATTTCAGAATTTTTTATAATTATAGAAAATATTTATACATTTTTTGGTAATACTATAATTTATTTATTAAGAATTTATTATCGAAATTGTCGGAAGTCACAAATTACATTAAAAAATTTAATCCCACGCGTTGGGTCGAAAGATGCACTTTTCTTGCGAGAATTAAATAGCGTTTGTTCGTATATTAAAAAGTCTTTCCGAAATACTTATGTCTGAAAAGTGAGAAAAAAGAAGAAGAGGTTTAGTTTATAAAAAAATGAGTAATTTGAATTTGTTTGTGTAACTTCTATTAAAAATACTGAGTGAAAGAAACTTGGCTTCTGAGTTATTACGATCAAAAAGTGTAGACTTTATGGTGGCAGCAAAATCTTTACAAACAGTAAATAAGAACTTACAAAAATATAGAAATATGGACACTTCTGCAAAACAATGAAGCAGTTCAGATAGCAACTAAGTAGCACATTACTCAAACTTTTTATGGAAAACACAAAAAAATGGTAGAAAAACATTTTGAGGAATTGTTACACCATCATCGATTTAATAATGGAGATGACCTCCTCTGGGTAAATGTATTATTAATCAAATCGAAAAAAGGTTAAATGAAGTACACCTAATCCATGTTTTTTTTTGTGAAAAATCAGTGTAAATAAAGTATCAAACTTATTTTCATTTCTGCTCCCTGAAATTTTTAAAATCTGCTGAGACGTTCCAATTAAGTTATCCAGACGACTATCCAATTTATCTCTTTTAGCAATGGAAGCAAAAGTTGCTGATGACGTGGAAAAAAAGAAATAATCAGAACTTTTGCAAAATTAAATTGCAAAATTTGCAATAAAAAATTATTGTTTCGCCACTGCCTCCTCGTTTGCTATTATAGTGCGTTCAGTAAAATTTCGTGCGTTATTGGAAATTTGTTTACATTTTTAAATTAAGTATTGAATAAATACACTACTATATTTTTTTTTTTTTGCAAAATTGTAGTATATAGCCTATGCTTAAATATTATTTTAATATATAATAAACAATCAAGTTAATAAATATGACGATGTAGGGATCCAAAGCCATGGTGATGACTGAAGAGGGGCATACAGGTGAATTTGAGATTGACAAAGGGGTCAGACAGGGCGACACACTGTCATCAACATTGTTTAACATTACGTTGGAGGCAATTATGAGGAAGATGGAAATAAAAGGCACCATAGGACAGATACTAGTGCAAATATTGGCCTATGCTGACGAGGTAGCAGTAATAGCGCGCTGTAAGAATGAGCTCCAGCATTCCTTGACGACATTAATAGAAGAAGCAGAAGTAAGAGGACTAAAAATCAATCAAGACAAAACCAAAGTTATGATATGTACGAGACAGAAAAGAGTGGAACAGAGAAAAGTAAAACTAGGAATGCACGAATATGAAGTTGTGGATAATTTTAGATACCTGGGGGTGATTATAAAGAGAAATAGTGACAATTCTATGGAGATATCGCAAAGAATACAGGCAGGGTATAAAGCTTATTACAGATATAGAGAGCACATGCAAAGTAAAAAATTAAGCGTTAAAACAAAGATTAAGATATATAAAGCAGCAATAAGACCGGTAGCAATATATGGAGCAGAAACGATGACCTTAACAAACAAGAACCAGGAAAAATTAAGAACTTTTGAGAGAAACATAATGAGGAGGATATACGGACCAGTGAAAACAAATGGAGGTGAAAAGAGAAGATTAATGAACTATGAAATAACAAACAGAATGAGAGGAGAAGATATAGTTAAAGTGGTGAAAGCGCAAAGGATAAGGTGGTACGGACACATTTACAGGAAAGAAAAAGATGATATAGTGAAGAAAATAACCGATTGGAGACCGATAGAGGAGAGAAGTAGAGGCAGACCGAAGTTGAGATGGGGGGACCAGGTCGTTAACGATTTAAGAATCATGGGAATAAAAGGAATACTACAAAAATTACAAGATTATATATATAATAAACATTATTTATTTTATTAAAAATAATAGGGGAGGCTTAGCCTCCGTAGCCTCCTCTGACGAGCCGCCACTGGGAATAGCGGGAAATTTGAATATCTCTTTTATTTAAAATTGAAATTTAATAGTATTTGATTATCGATTTCAATGTTGCAAATTGTTATCTGTTATTAAATCATAAATTGTGCATGTTATCGATATCTACACTGTCTTTATTAATATGAAATCAGGTAATGCATTGAATTATTAAAATTAAACTATAAATTCAACATTTAATAAGTATCTATAAGATTTATATCATACAAATTCATAATAGAAAAAAACAACTCGTACAACCACCACAGCAACCTAATGGCTACTGGCAGAAAAATATAAATAAGACTTTATTGTTATAATTTGTACGAACCGCACTGTGTGCGTATCTTATATGTTCTTGCAGTTGTTCTTTCCCGTTAAGCCTTCTTGTACAGAGTATACGTTCACCTGCTTTTACAATAAAGCGTATTCGCATTCGCCGTTGAGACTTCGTATTATGCAGACTTCAAATATACCCTGAATTATTATACTTATGTATAAAGGCATCTACTGAACAGAGGGATCGTATTCCAAAAACTATTAAAAGCAGAAGGAAATAAACTACATAGTTGGTGTTGCTTTTATTGTCGTGCCAACTGCATTTCACTACGCGTATAACTCATACATAATTCACCAAGTTCTACAAAAAAAAATAATAATAAGAAGAAAACAAGAAACAAAGTTCAACGTGCTGGATCTGTTACAATTATTGAATCTCACTGATAAATTTCGGTGCACGCAATGTTGTATAACGTGCGTCCTCGGAGGAAGTGATCCTTCTTTATCTCATCGAGCGCCACTACGTCGTGTTTCGTCGCTTATATACTTACAGATTACGCTACAAAATAACATCGCCCCGGTACTAAAATCGCCCATAAATGTCACGCGTAATAATTTTCTTCCTAATCGCGACATACCGCTGGCGTGTTATTGTTTTAAATCGAGATACCAGAATCGTTAAGTGAAATAAACGACAGCAAAGTCGTTGTTGGTTGCGTTACGGAACGATGTCGTAAATCACCAACTTTTTTTTGAGTAAAGGAACAATTAAAAAATGATTACACATAGAAGTGTTGTTGGAGGAGGTTTTGTTTTCTATTTTTTTTTTATAGATTATTTAACGTGGATATTAGTACTTTTAACATATCATTAAAAAGTGACAAAGGATAATGTGATAGTAGTAATAACTATAGAATCCGAATTTTTAATCATCATAAGTACGAAAAAAAAGACACAATGAAAAAAAACACCACATTAAACACAACTTAAAATAAGCAAGTTTTTGATTCTTTAAGTATCGATTTAATATAATTTCCAGTAACGTATTCTAGAGTTCTATCAGAAGGTAATCTAAATCGAGAAATAGCTAAGGATAATATCTAAGTTACATGTGTAAATATATAAGTATGTAACGAAGGTCAGTTTCAAGATGTACAGCTCTTCCCACAAAAAGGTTAACAATCTGAATCGCGATTTTGCTTATATACAGGGTGTATCAGATATAGAGGTAAATATAATAATATGTAGTGTAATCATATACGATCAAAAATCTTAATGCACAGGGGGGGGGGGGGGGGTCTATCTGTAAGCATTAACGAGAAAAAAAATATTTTGTAAATGCCGTGGGCTAGAGCCGCACCTGTGCCCAACCTAAATGCTGTCTCGAGTGTACCCCCACATACCACTATCATTCAGCCATTACCGCTGTTAATTTTGTGTGGATCGCCGCTTGGAGTGCAAGCCACTTCGAACATTTTATTTAAATTCTTCCCGTCTCGAAAAAAACGATCCTTTTCAGGACCATCTTGCTTTCATATAAAGAAAATCGAAGCTTGATGCATCGGCAAAAGTGCGGGAATATAAAAATTCATTTTCGCGCGACATCATAGTAAAAAGGCGTGTTTACCAGTTTTTTTCTGTATCTACATTTATTCCTGTGCAATTCAATTCAATTCATTTTGCGTTATTGATTAAATAAATCAAAAAGAAATAACTCAGATTCATGTGGTACCGTTTATTAACAACTAGCTCCCGATTCGACAAAGCAAAAGAAAAATATTTACGTTTTTTGTAACTACTGAAGTCGCATATCCGGTGCAATTAGAACGTCTTATCAGGATATTAAAAATAATACTTTGTGGACTTACGTAGAATGCTCTTAACAAAAAAAGGACTGTTTATTTTATAAAAAGAAGAAATTTCAAATGCCTCAGTTTTGCTATTTTTACAAGGGCCTTTATTTATTCAGAATGACGTTAAATGAACTTACGGCATACCATTAAGAATAATACTCAATGAGTTACATAATACCACGTTTAGCGGGTGCTTAACATGACGTTTCCTTGCATCAAGCCCGGACTAAAGAATTTTTGGCTCTAAATTTAACTTTTTTTTATTCTTTAATGATGAAATCCGCTTTCGGTGGGTTTGTGCTTTATATGTCCTGTAGTTAACACCCAAGCAAAATTTACTTTTTTATTTGATACACCCTGTATTCTCATGTTGAACTATACATACAACTGTGTTTATTGGAGGTAATTTTATTCATGCCAGCCGAAGAGTAGCCCACATACGTAATGTTGACTCGTATTTGATAAATTCTTATTTTATGTCCGCTATTTATTTGGTAAATTGTCTATGAAAGTTGTTTTGACGAGCTTGATTTATTATTATTAGTTTTCTAATAAGGATATCCATTTAGTTTAAGGCGCAACAAGATTGCGGCAAAAACCACAAAGGGAAGCATTTGTGTTTATCTGACATTTGCCTCTTATAACATATGTGTAAACATATTTTTCATTGAAACCTCGCATAACTAAAATACATATAGTTACGGACAAATGACATACGAATATTCTTTCATAATAATTAATTAAACATTTCAATTAAAATTTTGCATAACTTTAAATTTTTTTTATTATCTTTCAATACTTTCTAAATAGTTAGCTTTTCATTGCTTTTTTACAACATAATACTGAAAAATAAATTGGAATTAACTCTGCGATTGTATATCTCGACGCTAATATTAGGTCTCTCTTATATTTTTAATAGTAAAAAAATAGAACACTCAATAGTTGAAATGAAAGCAGTAGGTGTTGCAGAAATCAAGGCGTGCTTATAAATTTGATGATGGCATCGGTAAATATGGGGACAATTTTGTTTTAGCACGATAACTGTCCCGTGCAGAAACCGCAAATTGTGCAAGAATGGGTACGTTCCGCAAACATTTATTTATCAAGTATTGACCTGGCCTCTAAATAGTCCTATTGAAAATGTTTGAGCTGCATTAAAGCAGAATAGGTATATATTTATACATATATAAAGACTTCATTCCAGAAAATACAGATAAACTATGAGAAACTTCTAGGAAGTAATCGAAAATACTGGGGACTAGAGACATTGGATGCTTCAAGATTGTAGAAATGAATTTATGCAAATGTTATAATTAGATAAAACAATAAAATAAATTTATAGTGAGAACATTTTGTTATTACAGGTATCACATGTGTATATGTATGATACGTTACTAGCAAAGTATGTCCTTGCATTTACTATTGAAAGATATATATTTTATTTATATTCATATTCACTTATTACTAAATGTTACAATTAAAAAATTACGAAAATGAAAGAAAGAAACTTGTCTATCCACTATATTCCATATTGTCCCTATATATGCGAAATAAGGTACTCTAATAAATCAATAAGAACATTCAGAAACAGAAAATCTATTTTACCAAGGAATACATAAAAATATTATTTCAACTCGTGCTTGTTTATGTCTTAATAACAAAAACTAAATATAAAAACAAGAAATCCTATGTCGGATAAACATGAATCATACATAACATCTGTTTACACTGATAAGCCGCAGTCGTAGTAAAAGCTATAATCCATCCTAAATGAGCTCGCCACATACATTTTCGCGTAGGTCGTTAACTTTTTTTTGGTAGGAGCTGTACAACAAGAACGAATATGTAATTTCCATTTTTTAATCGTTACTTTCAAACCACATAACATGCCAAGGATATATTTTTTTCGACACATGTGTTTCATACGTAACCCATTATTTATCTTATTTCGTAAGCATGATATAACAATGAACAACCGCAAAATTATACAGTTTAAAAACAGTGTAGTTTTTGGATTCTCAGAGCTATATTTGTTTATTTTTTTGTGTGTCATGTAATAATTCTCCTAAGCGTAGATATTTTATCCAAATATGCTTTCAATTATTAAACCCACGAATAACATATCATAAATATACCGTAATTATGTTTATTTAAGAGATCGTGTCTTTTTTTACTAAATCAAAAGAAATTTGTTAATATACGGAATCAACTGGCCGTTTATAACCCCTATTAATTTTAATTTTTGATTTAATTGATTAGAGAAACATGTTTTATTAACAATTCATTTCAAAGTGGTGGGGTATTTGTTAATATTTAATATAATAAAATATTTGTTGGCAATCAATTTAACCAATATCGAATTTCTACGATAAACACAGTAGATAGTACTGTGTTATCGTTTATAATTCCGAAGAAGCCAATCTAAAAAAAAATAATACATAATAATAAAATAAGTATCCAACACTGATTAATTTTGTCAAAAACCCTAATTCGTAGCCCAAACTTCACGTGTGGCAATTTGCACTTTATCACTTTACTACGTTATGGTATGTATAATGTGTTAAAGTAGATAGCATTGTTTATTTTTCCTATACATACAAGCCTTTGTCATGTTTAATAATGCAGCATGTATACGATAGTTTCAAATTAAATTCTCGTGATTTTGTTCACACAATATTGTATTTATAATTTTGATATAAATATTTTCGTAAACTATATTATAAAGATATGAACAATATTTAGTGGATGCATTGTCTGTGTGTAGGTATATTAAAACAATATTTGCAGGCTGCATATTATTTGTATAACATAGGCTTTATTACAAAATAATTAATGTAATGTATACAGTGTGTGTGAAGAGTTTGGAAACGCAAAGAAAAAATGTAAACATATTTTTTTTGCAACAATGTTGTGATTCGTTCTAACGGTTTCTATTTCACTGAGAGAAATGGAAAAAAAATCAGTAAAAGTAATTTTTGTTATGAATTTTGGAAAAAAAAATATTGGAAAATTTATTTATTTAAATATATTCTCTTGCAACAGTTATGTATGTATGTATGTAATAGAAGGGTGGTGTTACACTGCGACCTAAAAGATCTATTGTGTCCCCTATTCTTGCTGCTTTACAGTTGGCCTTCCAATCCTATTCCTTTTAAAAAGTGTAGGATGTCAGAGGGCCCCAGTCTAGGTAAGTCTCCCTCTTCGATTTCACATGCACTCAGGTACAATGCCCTCGGGTTGCACAGTGCTACCGAGTTTGAGAGGAGGTGGATGGATGTTTCATCCTGTTCCCACAAAATCTGCATTCAGGATCTTTTTCCAATCCAAGCTACTCAGGTGTCCTTTCAGTCTTACAATGGCTGAAAGTATTCCTGTTAAAATGCGAACATTGTTCTTACTCAGGTTGATGCATTCTGTAAACCTCTTCTGGTTATAAGTTTCCAGAAGAATTTTACTTTGTCTCATTCCCTGGAGATTTTCCCAGTAACTGGATTTTCTATGCTCCATTTCCATTTTTAGTTTCTCCAGTATTGTACTGCTACTTAACCCGCAAAAGGGTTCAGGCCCTACGAAAGGCATTCCAGCCCCTTTTTTTGCTAGGTTATCCGTTATTTCGTTTCCTTCCACTCCTGTGTGACCCGGAACCCACAGGAGGGTTACTTTATTTCTTTTGCCTAGCTCATTTAGTTTCCCTAGGCATTCCCAGACCATCTTGGAGCTGATTTCATATGCTTGCAACAGTTAAGTGAAAACTTATTTTTTAATGTTAGATCTGTCACACAAAAACTGGCAAAATTGTTTAAGAATCATACAAATTAAAAAATGATTTAAAAACATTTTTGAAAAAGAAATTTAATTTTATTTGTTTTTTTTTGATATATTTGCCTATGGCTTCAAAATTAAAATCAGAGTAACTTTTGCAAATAACTTTTTTTGGATATGGTGTCGTTCAACTCATTTTTAATTTTTTCGCCATACTACTAGTTCCGTGACATGTGTCAACATAAGTATTGAGGTTGTCGGACATGCTGAATCTAACCTATTCCCACAAAAAGAATTTGCCATATTGTAATAATAATAAAATCCCCTATGTTGAAACTTTTATGCTGGTCACTATATTATATAATTTGGAGATATTACCAATCACTGCTACATCAATTTAAAAAAAAATACATTGGAAACACTAATAAAATTATAAAAACAAAATACAGTACAGAAATACGTTTTATAAAGACTTAAAGCACTCATCCAATAAGAAAAACTCTTTTCAAATTCATGGTTCCTACGGAATTGATACAAAACTAATTATATCAGTGAGCAATTAAAAATGGCAGTAAAGATACCGAAACATCTTATACAAACCGATTTCTAAAATTCGATCAAATAAGTATAATAACGTACGTCGCACCATGCTATTTGTAACACCCTGTATATAAATAGCCATACCAGCAGAAAGGACTGCCTAAACAGTATACCTATTATGTTCACCATTGAAACTTTTTTTTGTTTTCATCTTTTAAAAGTTATTTTGGATAAACGGAATTTCAGTCGAATTTCAAGGGTCAAATAAAACCCCCTAAAGTTGAAGTTCGGCCGCAAATGAAAGTAGTACCCCTTAAGTTGTTGCCAGAGGCTATGAAGGCACTAGAAACGGCAAAAAGATTTAAATTTGCTTCACAAAAACATTTGCAGTATTAACAGTAGCATTAAGTGTACATGACTTGTTGCAAATAGTACGTTTAGGCCAGTGGTAATAGTTACAACTAATCGTTAACAAAATATTTACAGTATTTTTGCTACTATTATAAATCTGTACAGTGAACCGACATTAAGATTTTGCATACGGATTAACTACCCTGTTGCTATAATTAATATACGTAGTTGTGAATAATTATTTACTGTATAATGTGTTTTTTTGAAACATAATGTATATTTTTGTTGCACAGGAACATAAATTGCATATTGCTTGCCCGAAATGCAATAGTGAATTTTCAGTAGAATTGTGCGTACAGTGAAGCTGGACTGGTCAAGGAATAAAATTAATTTGAAAAGATCTGATCTCATTAATTTATTTATTCTGTATGTGATGTTTGCGAATTTTCCTCTGTCGGTATACAATGTTTTTCCGGTAAATGCAGCAAATCAACTTTTTATAACCGTGTTTGAGTGAGTAGGAGAAGCGCCATCTTTACAACAATGGCTGTATCACATATACCTATTGAACGTAACTATATGGGTAGAAAACTTCGCCATAATAATAATGCTTAGATCACAGAACCTGTTTACAAAAGTATGGGCTAAGTTTACTAGTTGTAAAGTATTGTAAGACATTTCACAATATTTTCTAGAAGATTGTGCTATGCGTTATAATGTTTTCTAACAGTTTTATTTCGTTTGTAACTGTGGTATACAACTGTAGTATTAGTAGTTAAAAATTTTTGCAACAATTTTCGTCCAACAGTAAAGTGCAAATATTACTATGCGGATTTTTCCCTGTGCAGAACGAGAATTGAATCTGCGACTCTATAGGCTATTATCACAGGCGTTTGATGATACAAATGTTTCGAAAAGATTTTGATATTTTTTCATGTCAATGTGGTTTCATTTTTTTTATAGACAATCTAGGAATCTAATAATTCTCTCAATGAGGATTGGAGAAACTATACATTACATAAGAATATACAGTGTGTCCACGGATGGAGTTGACAATGAGTATAATAGACAAAAAAAATTGAATTGCAATTTAATATTTGGGAAATAAGTCCTGCTTAGTCTGAAATTTATTTCCCGTTTGCATTCGAGTTTTTAAAATCAAGTAAGTCTTTGCAGCTGTGTCAAAACTGTTTTCGCTTCTGGTAAAGTACCTTTCCTATTCAAATATTACTAAGAAATGTTGTTCAGAATGAAAAGTTTTGACGCTATGTAAATTTTCAGTCATCGGCCTACTTTGATAAAAGATATGGTGTAGATATTATTTATTCATAATTCTTTCAGTTTTTCTAATCTAATTTTAAAAATCTTAAAACTTTTTAGACCTTAAGACATAGGCCATTCTATTATCACCTCTTTAACAAAATTCTATTACAAATAAATTTAATCTAATGGCAACACTGGTTGTAAGTTGTAACGAAGGTGTAAAATTATAGGTAGTGAATAAAATATATAGAGGAGACCAATAATTGAGTTTGTATTAAATGATTTATTAATGCAGTTACGTACAGCACAATTATAATTGTACATATTTCCTTCGCGTTGTTGTTTGAATATAGAACAAAGGATCATTGTTATTACAACTCTTATCTCAGTTTAAAATTTTTATCAGGTAAATGTTAGCCAGTGTCTACACATCTGTACACAGCACTAGCGCTGCAGTTCACTAATTAAAAAAAATTGCCACGTGGAAAAACAAACACTTTGGAAGATGCATACATATTTTTATCCGTGGAATATCAGCCGGGTAAACGTTATTTGATACTCTGATCTAAATGTTCGTTCGTAATACAGAAAAGCTCTTCACCTGTTGATATCTCTGGCGTTACAAACCCAGATAACAATTTAAGGTTAATACAAGCGTTTTTAAACGTTGTTCCGACAAGGGAAAAAGGTTGTCAGCAAGCTTGTTATGGCAAGGGTGTAAGCTTACTGCAAGGTTATGACAAGCTTGCTAGTTGACACAGGACAAGGTTTTTCCCAAGTAAGGTTACAGGTTAAGCTTGTCTGTAAAAGCATGTGATAAGGTTACCATGGCAAGGTTCCCATAAGCTTGTCTGTAAAACGATATGACAAAGTTGGAATGACAATGTTGAGCCAAGCTTTAGAGAAAGCCTGTACAAACCTTGATAAAAGTTTGTAACAATCAAAACAAAATAGGAATTGGATATTAATTTCTTCTTTTTCTTGGTTTCTAGGTCATAAAAATATAGAAATGTACATTAAGGACGTTTCGTTTTAATTTCAAGAGCTTTTTCAAGATATATGTAAAAATATAAATTATAAATGGATATACATTTTTTTTATTTAATAAACAAAACATTGTTTACTATGAATTTTGAATTATGATTTTATCATTTATTAAACAATTTACTTATAAGTTACACCATTTACAATTTATTATTTTATATGTATACTTGAAAAGCTTTTGAAATCAAAGTGAAACGTCCTTATTAATGTACATTTCATATTTTTGACCTAAAAACCAAGAAAAATGAAGAAATTAATACCCAATTCCTATTTTGTTTTGATTGTTGTAAGCTTTTATCAAGGTTTGTATAAGCTTTCTCTAAAGCTTGGCTATAGTCAAGGAAAGGAGTTGGGTATATGACCTCTTCTTCATGTGACTTTGAAAATTACTAAAATATTTTAAGGAAAGATATAACAGCAAGCTGAAACCAAAATAAATTTCGTACAAATAAACTTTATGTAACTTCCAAGTGTTTCCAAAAATGTTTTTTACAAAATTATTGCTAAACAAAACTCAGAGAGAATTTCAGTAAATTAGATATAATTTGCGTCCTTTTTATTATTTTCGGATGCCGTCCATCATCTCCTAAAATATTTTATTGTTTTCAAAATCACATCTGTTTGCATCAAGTAAAATTCATTCAAATAAAATTAGAATTTCAGTATTTAATAATAAAAAAAAAAACTTCTACATATTTATATATACATATTTAGATTGCGTTTTTATATTTATATAGAAACAACACTATAATCTATTTTCCGTTGCATCGTGTTGCCGCGATTCTCTGTAATAAAAAAACGACAACTATTAAAAAATTAAACAATACCAGAGATGGGAAGACAGGAAACGGCTATCAGTTTTCAAGAGTCGACAAGTCGTCGTGATATTATGAAAAGTAACTGTTTCCCTCGTTACTACAAAATACAAACTATCTTATTTTTACTATACTTAGTGGTTATTAAATAAAATACTCACCAAAAATAATTTTAAGCATTTCAGTCTTCTGGAAAGGGTTTTTTTAAGCTTTTCCCTGCTAGAGAATGATTTGCCACAATATTGTCCTCTAGTGGCTTTTTTAGGATGTTTGATGTCAAACTCTTAACGTTCCTTCCATGGGTTGATATCAAATATCGAATCTGTAAATTTTTTGTTGGAATTAATTCAATAAATGAAACGGTTTCGGACTTAAAAAAACAGGTAATAATTTAAATAATATCAATTACTCACCAACTTTTTTTTCTCCAAGAAGAGTTTTCAACTATTTGATGGTTTACTAATGTCATAGAAGCTTCTATATTCGCTGAAAAAGAATTTCATAAGTTATGAAATTGATTCTCCTCTTAATCCTTATTAGTTACCATATAATGCCTGTTGTATTGTGGCAGTCTGTGGGGCAAACCTTAAACCGTATCCATTTTAGTTTCTAAACACTCTGCTATGAAAGAAAATCTTCTAAGACCTTCCACATTACGCCTGGGTTTAATTTATTTGGTGACGCTCATTACTGTAATCGGTTCCTAAAAAATTTTGATAACATTAGAATGATTTCTTGAAATAAGAGATACAAATACATATATATAATATTCTTATTAATTATAACACTAAATTATATGTGTATTTTTGAATTTATTTAAAAATTCTATTACACTGTCATTAAAACTGAAAAAAACCTCAAACATTTAATTATTCATAATTTCTGAATTATATAAAATCAAATTATACTACAAGCTATCTATTAGCAATATAAACTATAACTTTTTAAACTAAGTGCATTTGCTTATGCGCTTATGGTGTAGAAAATTAGGTTAGAATTATATGCAATAGTTGGGCAATTGGGGCAGACACAGTTCAATTCATCGGTTAGAATTATAAACTATTGATATTCTTGAAGCAACAACGCATATCTAGTAAAAGATATAAAATTAGGTAATACTTACTTTTGCATGAATGATGTTTTAAACTATTATAACACTGAAACAGCTCAAACGCGTACAACACAACTGGACACAACAAATAAGGCGGTCGATGACAGAATAGCGGAATGGCGGTTAAACCAAAAAAAAACAATACTCGATAAACGATTGACGCCGAATCACTCCGGAAATACACGAAGTCACCGTACCTTGATATAATAACTTTGTCGCAACCTTGCATTAACCCCAGCATTAACCTTTTACTGTTAAGTTTGTCTGGACAAGGTAAGTTAAGCAAGTGGCAAGCTTATCGTCAAGCTTACGTGTTATCTGGGGAACTACCCCACCTAAATAAATAATTTTATCTCCTATTATGTATATTAAGAACTGCTGAAGCAGGCAGTCTGGTTGGGGTTCGTACAATAAAGCCTAGAGCAAAAAGGGTATTGCGAGACGACTACCGTTGGACGGGTTGACTCAAGCACTCTTCATTTCTTTCTGGTTTTACTTTATGTATAAACATGGCATTTTCTCGTTTGCTGCATGAAGCGTAGTTATAAAACCTAATTGTATTGAACCTCGTACTTATCTCTGGCATATCTGAATTTAGCTGTTGTATCACGCAGACGTTTCGTGAGCTACGAATATTCTTTTTAATATTCAGCAACCTGTTATTATAGATAAAAGTGCACTGATTAGCTCGGTGAGCCGCATATTTTCCATTTTATCTGCAGTGGGTTGTCTTGTTTACTTTGTTATATGGAATTAAGAGCCAATGCGAAACCAGTTTAGCGCCTGAGGGGACGCGAAAATAGTGTTTTTATTAATATTTAACAATCTGTTTATGTGTATTAAAATAACTATCCTTGTTAAGAATAAACAAGAATTGGTTGGTCTATAACCAATTAAATCTTACGGGGTTTATAGCGCGAAAGCTATTAAACACAATCGCGAGCTACCGTAAATTGCTGTATATGTACAAAATTACCAAATGATAAATTACCAATTTAAACGACTTACGCAGCAGCGCTGCAAGTTAGGCAACGCAGGATTCTCTAACTTATTTCAACGCCCCACCAAACCGATCACCATAATAACGATTTGTATGTAAATCTCTCTTTTTCTCATTACAGATACACCCTCGGCCTATTCAAGAAAGGGTATAGCAAGACTTTAGAAGCGGAGGACCTCTACAGTCCCCTCAGCAGTGACAGAAGTCAAACGTTAGGCGATAGATTAGAACAGTAAGTTATCTTAGCACGTATTTCGTAATGTTGACGCCGACACAGATGTTAATTGTGTTATAAAACGGGTTTGCCGGTAATAATAGGCGCTAAGCGTTAGTGCACAGAGTTAGTGGTTTTGTTTAGCGATGTGATAAATTCGATAATTGGAAGCGGTGTAATGTTTTACTGATAAAAATCGTCTATCCGGTAGTCGAAGTGCATGAATCAGAAATATGAATACTTATTTACATGTCGAATTGTTTTGTATTTGTTACCGTCTATTATAAAAACAATATTAAGACATAGTATAATAAAAAATATTTTGAACAATATACAAAACGCAGAGAAAATAAAAACATATTTGCCACGGCAGAACTTGAACTTTGATTAAAAATATTCGACCAGCATTTACTTTAGTTCCTCATAATAAATGGAATATTTGACGTCTAGCAGATTTAAGAATGAACAAATCCCAAATGTAGGTTATAGATAGGGTTGCCATACGTCCGTATTTTCTAGGGACAGTACGTATTTTGTAAGCCTTTCCGTAGATTACAACTGTCCGTAGTTTGTACGTATTTCTGCAAGGCGTCCGTATTTTTTTTCTAGTTTCCAATTTGTCGTACTCAAGTCGTACTTTTGTCATTTTATAGTTATTTTAGCATTCAAACCTTCGTATGATGTGCGTTAACATTGCATTTCCAGTAGCATCATATCTGAAGAGATATATATCTATATTTTTATATAATAATATTAATAATTAAACAATATGTCTCAAGTGAATATTGAAGAACATTTCACGGAAATGTTAATTGATATGGTGCACTGTCCGTATTTTTGCTTTTGAAAATATGGGCAACCCTAGTTATAGAAATACCCTTAGAAATGCGAAGGTTCACTTTTACTTTATTTGTTAGCGGAAGACAATTGTATACACTTGATAGTTATGCAACACAACTCGCATTACAAGACGTCTTCATTATAGAGTGGTTCTTTCCAACAACGCACTTGGAACCTGTTTTGCCCACTCGTGGGAAATTTCCCGATTCGTGGAAGTTTTGAAGTCGAAGGGAAAAAGGGAAATAGCATGGTATTCGTGGGAAATTTAAGTTTTTTTTAGAAACGTGATATCCTAAAATAAGACGTATTTACCAGGTACAAATATACAAGCTATTTTTTTTTTATTTTTATATTTTCACTTTAAGTTTTGAGATTTTCAAATTTTATCGTCTATGTTACATGTTGTGTATATCGTTTTTTTTTTTGTTTAAAACAGTGTTTTCAAAAATGAAAAGATGTAAATGCATCGAAACGTTTTTGTATAAGTAATATAAAATAATAAATAAATGCAGCTTCCCAAGAAGTTTTTTAAAAATTATATATGAATGCCGTATTTATTTATTGTGAGTGTAGTGTTTTATTTTTCTTTTTTTTTACAAATTTATTTATTAATTTAATAATATTATTAGTTATATTATTAATAAATAATATAATTATTTATATATAATTATATTATTTAATTAATAATATTATTAAATTAATAAATAAATTTGTAAAAAAAAAAAATAATAAACACTACACTCACAATTATTGATTAATTCTTTCTTTTTTATCTGTATTTTCTTTATTCCAACACTGTCTATATTATATTGTTTGTACTAAACTAATAGATGTTTGATTTGCCAATAAAAAATATGAGCCACTTACAATTAGTGAAATTTGAGTACGTATAAGTACCAACAAGTAGGTATGAAGGTAAGAGCTAAAGAAGGCAAAAATACTTTATTAACAGAATCATTCATAGCAAAGCAATAACATTAACATTTTTATGGCTGAATTTCTTAAAGAAAAAATGTGCTAATTACAATGATTTTTTTTCAAGATGGTTTTGCATTCATTGACTAATACATTAAATATTGAAATATCTAAGATTTTGTTTCAATGCACATTTGATTGAAAGAAATGGTAAAAATACAGTTTTATTGATTTTAATTGGATATGCTTAAAAAAAATGGGAGTTACTTTTCTTTATATTGGTGATACCTATCGAATTATTGGATTGGTAGTACTGTTTGGCCCTCAAATACGTCACACCTAGATGCGCAAGAGCATATCTTATTTTCTTGCATCATGATTTGTACCATGGTTTTGCGCATTCGTGGGAATTTTCTTTTAAAAAAGGGAAATTTTGGTAGTTCTCGTGGGAAATTCTATGCTTAAAGGTTGGGAACACTGCTTGGAACTGTAAGGTACGCAAGCGCGATTTCCCATTAAAAGATCAGAACTAATTCTGGATAAGCGTTCGTTGGAATACTCTCAGAACTTAGAACCAGCTGTTACAAATATTAATCTATTTGGAACACAACATGGCAGGTTAATATCTTGATGCTTGTTGACAAATAATATTTACAATATCGCCGTTTATTTAACAAATAATTTGAGAGTACAAGTAATAAACAAAACACCACAAACATATCAACATATTAATGCGTTACGTATTGCGCATGTCAATTCTAGTAGTTCTTGCCTCGAACCAAGTACTGATTTCACCGTTCTTGAAATGGTTGAGCTGGTTGTGATACTAGGGGCTCCAATCTGTTGGAATGCTGATTTTCTGATCATGATTCTATAATCTTTCCTGTCGGAATGTTCATTTCGATCTACGCATACGTCGCTAATTCTGATGAACTGGATTCGACGTTTTGTTGGAAAGAACTTAGTGCGTGTCACGACGGGCTTCCATTAAAAGTTCATGGAGAAGTAAATAAATGCGAGATTTAAGCAATTACATATTTTATACCACATTTAAAAAGAACAACATAGACGGAAGAAATTTACTTATTGCTAAATTTGTAGCTGTTTTCTTTATATCTGCCATTACGAAAGCTTCGAGCTAACATGAACATATAAGCAAGGAGATTGCTTTATTTTAATACATTACTCTTTTATTAAAAAGATTAAATTCATTTTTTTGTTTAAATGCTTATTTTTCGAAAGAAAACAGTATTTAAACCACTTATAATCTGTTATTTACCTGTGTTCTTAGATTGATATGAAATTACTTAATCGATTTTAATTTTTTTTTTCATTAATTTTGGTATTTGAATATGCCGGTTTTTTTTTTAGTTTTAAATTATACAAATGTTTTTTTTTTACGTTTTAGAATTGTATTTTTTCCTTTTTCAAAATTATTTATAACCTACAATATATAATCTTTAAGTTTTGTTTAAATTTTTTATGAAATAATGTTTTCAAGTTATTTTAATCACATATTCCTTACATGAAACTTTACTTTAACTATTTCCATTCTCCTATTTATGTCCAGCCCAGAACAGTGTTAATTATTTATGTTCACATTTAAACATAACAATAATTTGATTGATTGATCATATTTTAAAACACCAACTAAATGGTACTGTAAAAGAACGTATTGAATTTGTTTACTACTCTGCGTATGCATAAATTTCCCCAAAAGTTTTTATTTATCAAATTATCAAACAGCTATAAGTACTGGAACTTAAATACTATCATAAGATAAGGTGTGCCACGATTCAATTCTTTTTTCCTTTTCATTAATATTTTGTATTATTAGATAAAAAATCTGAGTTAGATTATTTATGTCATTTTTATTTTGCGCTTCCGTCCAGAAACACTCATTTTGCAGTACTTCAAAACCGTTTTCCTGCCTAGGTAGGCAAAAATATCACTAAAAGTTGGCCACACTAGATTACACATGACGGACGTGTAATAAATTGTCATTAAGCTACTGTTCAACCGTGCTAAGAATGCTAAGATGAGCTGGTGTCTTCATTGCACTTGTTATTGATAAATAGATATTAAACTAGAAAGAAAATTACAGAAAATGATTTGTTCTCGGAAACGTCAAAATGTAACATGTGTGCCAACTTGTACTGTCAACTCCCTAGTGTCAAAATTCCTTTCCTATTTTCAATTCAAAATTAAGATTTGTCGGCCCAAAAAATATTGTGTATCCACCGTCAGAAACTTTTTTGCGAGTATTCGTACTTGTTTACAAACCATACTCATACTCGCAAAACTGTAGTTTCTGGCCTAGCGATACAAATAACTCATTGGTTTTTGTACGCCACATTTCTTTACACTATAACAATCGTTTATAATAATTATTTTCTACATCGAAAATTGTTGTTTCATTATAATCGAAATTATGCTTATTATTCAGTGCGTGTTTTGCCAAAGCACTAGGGCCGAAGTTTTGTGGTTTTATATATTAATGCTATATTTGTGAGAATAAATTCTTTTTTAAATTTAAATGTATTATTGTCCAATATAAACTCCTTCACAGTCTTGGCAATTAATTTTGTATATTGTTTATTAAACTCTGTAGCTTCTTTAGTTTAGTTTGGACCATTTTTTATTTAAGTAGTTTGGTTTATGGGCAATGATGATGTTATATTGTTTTAATAATTTGATTTTAGTTTTATTTCTCCTTTGTGCAGATCTTTTTTTATATATGTATACTTATTTATAAATTGAATTAGCTATAATTTATTAACATTTCCTTTATTTTAATTATATTATGCATGATATTAGTTTTTTTTTTTTTTCTGAGAAAGCACTGGTCCACTAAGTTGTTAATTGCACTTATTTTGTATTTTGTGGATTTTTGTGATCAATAGTGGACAGAAGCTATATAAAATACTAACTGTAGACAATTAATATTAGTTTTTTACGTATTTACGAAGCTTTTGTTTTATTTCGAAAAGCACACGTAGCCAGAAAAGTAGGCCTCCCAAATAACATTAATTGCTTGTATTAGACTATCAAAATACTAAGTTCTCCAGCAATTTTGAAAATCACTTATCACCTGGCTTTTAAAATAAAATGAAGGTAGTTACGTATTAATATAAATACGTTAATCACAATGAACACGTGAATTTTGCAAACATTTACCTTTATCTCTTGTTTGTTTAATATTTATACCGTATCAGTAGTCAAATAGAGTTATTTTGACTTTGGTTACCATGCCAATACATGCTAAAATAGCAAATGGAGAACGTCTTTCGGATTTTTTAGTAGCAGGCGGTATCAATCTGTGGCAAAATGACTTTCATTTTCATTGTTGGTATACACTACCGCCATTGAATTTAGGACAACTAGTAAATTACTGCTAACTAAATAAAAACGACAGAAATTCGAATTTAAATAAAAATGTATAAATAAATAATAAATACTACTTTTTACTAACACAAATATGACAAAATTACAAAGCATGTAACGATTTACTAATTATTGGCTAGTTATTTCCAGAAAAATTAATTATTGATATTTATTGTGAAAGGGTTCAAAAATATCTTGTATTAATATACATATTTCATTTTAGACAACCCTTTCTTACAGTTTCAAGGTATCACAATAAAATATTGCTATATATCCAGTGAAAATATACATACTTTTTATGTGTTGCTATTAATGTTTCTTCCTCTTTTCAGAAAATGGCTACGACACTTAGACAAAGTCAGTTTGCTCAAAAAGAAGCCCAGTCTCTTAAAGGTCTTAATAGCAACATTTTGGCCAGAATACACTTACCTAGGAGTAATCATGACCGTTATGGAGTTAGGCTGGAGACTTCTACAGCCCATAATGTTAGGAAAACTATTAGAATACTTCAATCCCGGTAGCAGTATGCCCACACAAGATGCCCTCTATTACGCAGGCGCAGTGGTAGTTTTGAACGCGCTCAGCGCCATCTTCATCAACCAGTACATAGTAGAAGCCTTCCACTACGGCATGAAAGTGAGAGCCTGCTTGCTGCGCACTGATGTACAGGAAGGTAAGAAGAAGACGATATTAATATTCTTGCCTGGCATTGAATAGAACTTGTTTCACAGGCTTTAAAACTAAGCAACACCGCTCTGGGCCAGACGGCCTCCGGCCAAGTAGTAAATCTCCTATCAAACGATGTCAGCCGTTTCGATATAGTCTCCATCTTTATCCATCACATGTGGTTAGCGCCGACCTCAGCTTTGATCGTAACGTATTTATTGTGGACAGAAGCCGGCATGGCCGGTATAATAGGTATAATACCGGTATTCCTGGTCGTACCATTACAGAGTAAGTATTTTGTATGTTAGCCGCTAATCATCAAAACACATATTTGTTTACCATTAAGGCGATTACGTTAGTTCTTAGTAGTCGTTTTCTAATGGTCAATTATGCGCGGTCTTTTAGAGAACAAGGTTTATTGGAATGCAGGAGCGGCTTTAGTATCAGATCAGAGTAGACTATATGGAATGATATATTCAATTAAGTCGGTTTGGTAAAACAGTACCTATTGTGACAAAGGAATCGTCACATTCCATAAAATGATATCAGCCCTATATAATTGACATGCTTTATCCCAAGTAGCACATTTAGTTGGGATTACTACTGCTGTAGACACAACTACTTAATTATAGTCAATGTTACGTAATTTTTACTAAAATTACCCACTTTGATGGGATATCTACTTAGACGACATATCTGTAGTTGCAGCTACGTCGTGGCCACCAAATAAATTATAATAAATACTTTATGGTGCTAATAAAATAGTAATTGTTACGTCATTCTTACTTGTTGGGTCACTATAAAGTTAATTCGTGCATATAGTTACAGATTAAAAGTGGGCGTTGCTAACGTGGCGTGAATATGGGGGATTCATAGTCCAGGCAAAATCTTAAGGAAAAGTATGACTTACGTAAGGAAACCTTACACCTTAAACAACTTTCTATTGCATAGTCACAATATCGACTCACTTCGGCTATTCTCGGACAAGGATGCTTCCTCTAGAATTGATGAATAGAATTCTATTAAATGACATTGCTATAAAATCAGCTGCGTACCACATTCACCCTAAAAAAAAATGTGGTAAAATTACCCCAAAAATAGATGGCAACTGGGCTACCGCCTATTTTTGGGGTAAATTTCACATGCTTGTGGAATATTCCTTGAAGGTGTGGTAATTTTCCCTGGTAAATTTACACCTCTAAAGTAATATTCCCTAATGGAATGGAATAATTTCAGGTAGATTTACCACATCTTCAAGGAATATTCCACCAGTATGTGAAATATCCCCTATAGGTGTAAATTGGTGTAACTTTTCTATTTTTGTTGCCCTGTTCAAAGTATATTAAAAAAAAAATATACCTCTGCAGAATTTCTAATGTGTTAGAAGCCTCTTTTGCGTACTGCAAATGAAAATTAAAATATGCCGCCATCATTTGTTGGAAGGCAGAACGAAATGAATCTGTTGGGTCTAATAACTGTCTTTCTACCATTAAAGAATGCGACTTCACATTTCTTAGAAAAGAAAAATAAATGTAAAAAACATATGAAAATAAATATATTTTTATTAATACCTTCTTACAAGCATATTATCAACGGTGTATTCACCTCAATTTCTTCAAGTTTAGATTTATCCTGAAAATTTTTAATAAATTTAGCATTTAAAAATATATTGTATGTAGATAATAGTGCTGCGAATCGAAGCCTCTTTATGTGAAACCGGGGTTTGGATGCAGTGATTAATCGTCTTTAAAAAATTGTAACCGTAAAACGGTTTTCAAAATCAAAACCGGTTTTAAAAGCAGATTATTGCGCCTTAAATAGGTTTTTCGAATTTTAAAATACATAGCACTTTAAAAAAGTAATACGTATTGTTTTTAGTTTGAAACTGGTTTGAAAATCGATTTTAAAAACTAAATTTTAAAAACCGATTTTACTAAAAATCGATTAACTGGTTTTTGATATCTGGCGATTCCCGCAATACTAGTATATACATAAATAATGTTGTGATTAACTATTGAACTCAAATTTGCCGTCCTGCGGTCTTGCACATTTGCGTGTATAAGTGCTTAATACCTACTTTACTTTTGTCATTAAATCCTAGAGTAAAACCAAAATAGTCTCTTCCTTACTTTACTTGTATCATCACTTAACAACGAAAACATAGCCTCCAATAACGGCAAGACACTAGTCGTTTTACATTCCAAATGTTTAATGAAAGATAAAAAAAAAGAATTGACTCCTTCAAAACGAAGACTTTCTGTTGTTTAAATCGAAAAGTTTGATACGGTAGTTTCCTGCGTGCCACTTGCATGTTGAAAACTTTAAATAAATGTATCATATCTTGTAGCAACAATACCGCCAAATGCTATTGAGGTTAAGTTCCCAGTATATCATATTAGATATCCATACGCAGGTGTATGTCTATTATTTATGTGTGCTGTCATAGCTAGGTACATGGTAATCATCTCAATACATAATTAATGTAAAATGAACTTACCTCAATCTTTGTTTGCAAGACAAAATGAAAAACACACCATTTACATTTATGTGTTGAAGCCATCAGTGTAGATGCCGCACTTGTATTCAAACTGCGTACCTCAAACGCTTGCGCGTTGTATAGTCGACAGCTATGTAATGCATTCTCGTAACGGGTTTAATTTTTGATCAAGCGACACAATGTAATGCAATGTTAAAAAAAAAACATTTTGTGTTCCAATCAAATAACAGATGCATATATATAATATATATATAATCAGAATTTCATGTCCTTGTATTGTCCATATTGTATTTTTACCAACATAAGGAGTAATATTCACGAAATATGTTATTTTTCCTTGCTCCTAAGCAATTTCCCCAAGTGGGGGAAATTACTTCATTTATTGAAGTATTTTTCCATCAAAGTCGTTTTAGGCAAAATTACACCTAATTTGTGTAACCTGATGTTTACCCTCTTTTTGTGTAATTTTACCTTATCATACCCATTGAGTAAATTTACCATCATTTTAGAGTTGTTGATTACTCACACTTTTACTTGTATCTTATAAAATCTTCCATATTTTATGGTACTTGAATTTTAAATTTGTTGTTTGACAGTTTACGACTAGTTTGTGACGTTTATGATTAGATAGTGGTTTAGTTCAATTTTATTTGATTAGTATGGTTAGAAATTTGTGTAAACTGAATAGATAGACCATAATATAAAGTATTTTTAAATTTGAAACTTGTAACGAACATTTTTAAATTTTAAAACATTCGCGCCTAAATGGGGGCGTGGCTATCGCAGCGTTTTCTGCGCATGAGGATATTTTAGTCAGTTAATATAATAGTTTTGATGTGAATATTCGAAAATATATATTAATCTCTATAAAACAAGAACAACCTACGAATGTATTTGTTTAATTATATTTCGTGTGTTAAATAAACGTTAAAAACTCCTATTATTTAAGAGCAAAGAATCTCTTTTTTCTATTTCAAAACATTTTTCCAGTTTGACCACCAAGATTTGCTAATGTAAATATTTTGTCGTTCTTCACACAAACCGTCTTGTCTTTTTTAGCAAGCGCAGTTAAAAGTTTTTGAATGATGCGTATAAACCTCGAATCTGCTGTATCAACTATTGTATGTTAGGCAAGTACAGTAGAAATATGTATGCTAGTTAATATTTGGTAATACAATGTTGTAGGACTTTCATAAAAGTTTACTTACCTACCTTGAAACTGTATATCAGTGACAAAAAAAGTACAAGAAGTTAATAGTGCAAAAAAAGTAGTGATATGGGTAAACCATCAGGATTTTCTATGCTCGGTAATCGTTCGTTAACAAGCGGCAATAAAATGTATGGAATTTGTTTGGAAAAACAATACCTCTTCCTAAATTCTGCATTACTATTTCACGGGATTTTTGTGCGTCCCTGATATACCGTTTCGGTTGTCTATTACTATCATATTTTATATTTATGTAATATAAAATATCCTCTATATCTGCCATTACATCCCATTAATTTATTAATAAATGATTAATGACATCCAAAATGACATGTGTCAAATTTATATCAAGTATTTTTGCCTAAGGTATCCTTAAGGTACATACGGAGCTACCTTAAGATTTTCCTTATGTAAGATAACCTTAAGGAAAAAATGTGGTCTATGAAACAAAAATTTTATGTCAAGGGGAACCTTAAGGAAAAGTATACCTTAAGGAAGCACTATGAATATGGCGGTAATGTGCTACTTGGGATTGCTTATTCAGTAATTATGATAGTTAATTTGTCCATAACTTTTTTTTTGTGTTGTAACAATCGTTTATTCCTACAGTAGTCCTTTTTTTAATACAGATTTAATTGCCGTAAATATTTGTTACGTTGTGTAACTTTGTTTGGTTCAATTCTAAGCACCATCTTCTTTTCATTCCTTGAAAGATAAAGATTTAATAGCTCTTCTGCTTAGTGACGTTTACGCTAAAGCAATAAAAAAGCATTTTACTAGTATGATATGGTGTATAATAAAAGATGGCAATCTTATTACATTCCTTCGTTTATTGCAACCGCAACTGATTACAAGTGTAATATAAAATTTAATGAAGGATGTCTTATTTCCTAATCAACAAATTGCGTCTTAAGCAACGTTGGAGGTAAGATGCAATTTATGAGCTAACCTTTTGCTTTTAATTTCAAACGCTCTTGTCCTCACGTGGGAAAATGTTTTATTCCCCAATTGAATCATTCAGTAATTTAGTTTTAAGGCTTATGGTGGTATTTCATGCACATTTATAACATCATAGGATTATGTTCTAGTCTGTAAATCCTTATAGATGACTTTACCAGGTGCTATAGATATGCATAAAATGTGTGTGTGTCTTTTTTTATATTAACACTCTAAGTTATCCCCAAGGGTAACTATCCTCTTAAATCTTCTTACCGATTCTGCATTCGCAAGGAGTTAGTTAGCGTTTACATTTAGATACTTAGTCTAGGCATCTTTGCCTGTGACCTATGGACTTTTTGGACGGCCTCGAAGTTCCGATGTAGGTGAAGCACTTACTAACTAATGGTAGCATTAATTTGATAATAGCGATTCAAAAAGTGCGATGTTGTAAATCATCTAAAAGTGAAATTAGATGATTTTTTTCTCAGGGTAGGTAAAGCCTAAGCAATTTGTTCCTTATCAAGCACTCGCACAGAGCCAAATCTCTTTCCTAATCATTATTACAGCTTTGGAAAAAAATATCAGTTAACGAGTATTATTCAAAAAAGTTGCTCAAAATTAAACTTTAGACAAACAAGAAAGAAATAAAAGATTTTTTTTTAGTATCTCAACTGAAGTGTAATTTATAACTTTGATTGATATATTAAGCAACTTTCTTTATTCTTATATAAGTTAAATAAATGTTATTTAAGTAATATAGAACAGTTGCTGTTACGATTTATTTTTTTAAAATTCCGTAATTTCTTTTACACTACTTAAAAGTGAACGATATCAGCTGATGAACTCTACAGTCACCAGACAGAGTCCTCCTCGCTACGTTTATTATAACGTGCAGCTCTATAAAACTGACTTCTACTAGCACCGACATACGTTACAATGTGTATGGCTTAGATAACCTTATAAAACCAACACGGTTAATTCATTAGCAATAGGTAAACACACCCAAACTCTATACCAAGTGCATTCACTTATCAGATTATTATCGCTAGTTGTTTCCTTATTAGGTTAGATCAGAAAATTATGTTCTGTTTTATGTTGTGGGCATGTAGGCCATTTCTTCGCTATTTATCACTACCATGTGGCATATGATTGTTTTTACAACGTTGCCAGTTGAATAGCCTGTTGATAATAATCATATATATATATATAATAAAATAATAATTGGATAGCTTGATAATGCCAAATATTGCCACTAGAAGGACCACTTCATGATGATTTTTTTCTGGTTTTGTATTTTCAATTTCTGATAAATAAATAATTCATATTATATTTTTTATTTATCAGAAATGTTTAAAACATTACTTTGTTTTGCTGTTTGTTACAAACAATTTCTGTAAACCATCCTATTTTGGTTTTAATTGGGTGTACACTGTTCTCAAAACAAAAGGAAACAGAAAAATCAAATAAAATTCGAAATATTGAATCAATATTCTTTACCTATAAACTATAATAATTCACTTCGAAGGATTTTGTTAAAAAAAAGAATTCTTTGTGCTTTTTTTGCGTAATATCTATAATGAAAATTGTGAAAAATAAGGCTACCAACCATACACAAAAATAATAAATTTTACTACTAAATTACTAAAAATTCTAAAGGCTCTAAAAAGTTTTTGTGAAAAAAACCGATCGTTTATAATTATTAATTACCAGTCATTCTTACGCAATATTATTTCAAAAGATATCGCTTCAAATTTTTCAATTATACAACAGATGTCAGTGTAGTATACTGCGACGGATTGCGCAACAGAAACACATAGGTTGCTAGAAGGAAAAATTGTTTTAAATAATATTTATTTATTGCGCAGTTGCCACATCATTTTAAGCATATTCAAAATGTGTGGCCAACATTAGAAGGAGAGGTTCGAGAGAAAGAGGTTGAGATAGTCTGGGCAAAAAGCAAGGCGGAAAATTACACTGTTTGAATGAAGCAATTTAGTTTGGAATCTATAAAGTGTATAGAGGACATATTCTAAAAGATATAAAGTAAAAATGATATTTCTTAACAAATAGTATACAAATACGTAAAAAACTTTAAGTAAGTTTTTTTTTTGTAAATTTAACCTATCTTTCTTGTTATCGATATAATTTTATTTGTTGCTTCAAAGAAGAAAATAATACACAAAAGGATTTTATTTTGCTCCCAGTAACGACAATAAAGCTATTACCTAAAATTTATAATGATTACCGATCAAAACCCACATAGCCAAATTTAAATTACCCGGAATTATTCTTAGTATGTTCAACATTGAAACATAAAATTACCTTGTTTCATTTTTAGTAAATATATCAATTACAAAGTATGTAGAAATGTATGTATATTGAAATTTTAGAGTACCTAAAGGGTAATTAAGAGAATTGAGAAGCTGTTAAATACGTACATATTTTTACAAATTCGTAAAAGTTGACATACTTCGTAAGTTTTAGTAAAAATAAATATAAACATACGAAACTGTTGTATTTTTACTTCGTGTTGAATAGTATTAGGTTATGTGTGAAGATGTGACAAAATAATAACTTTTAAGGTTAATTTTTTATAAACCATACGTAGATTTATTTTAGTAGCGTTCACTACACATCTTTCGTATTGTTTTGTATACAATTATTATGGGTTCAGGCAGTCTTTATAAGTTTTAACTTGATACTACCTTAATTGTTATTTTAATGCGTTTACGTTGAAGTCACTAAAACTAGTGGCGGGAAATTTAAATTTGGCTATTAGGGAAGTGATTTAAATGTTATATAGCTGATATTGTCAACTCCTAACAAACTTTAGTTTTATTAGTCAAAAATCAAAATCTACACGTATTCCTAGACGTGTGATTCAGAATGAACTCCTTTTGAAATAACAAATGCTTTTGCAAACCATTTTGCTTTAGTATTTACATTTACAATCAAAGACAATACAATATCATGGTTATTAGCATAATAGCACCATTAAAAATTTTGCCCAAGAACACTATTCAGAAGTGTATTGCCGCGTCATTTTCGCTCGAATTACCGCTCAGGAAAAGTAATCCAAAGCCGATCCTGCACCTTCCACGGCAGATTTCGAAATTAATGACTACCAATATACTCTTCTCTAACGTAAACGCCATGCAAAACACATAAACAAGGATCGTATGCAACCCACTGATGATGCGTTTTTAATTCAAGGTTACACCGGTAAGTTGTCGGCGAAATATCGCAAACAGACCGCCCTCAAGACGGACGAGAGGATCCGGTTGATGGACGAGATCATTTCGGGCGTGCAGGTCATCAAGATGTACGCCTGGGAAAAGCCGTTCGCCAAACTAATCAAACGGGCTAGAAAACTGGAACTGAAGATAATTACAAAGCTGTCCTACGTTCGAGCATTGTTCATGACGTTCAACTTATTCACGACCAGAGTGGCTCTGTTCTGTACGTTACTGACTATGACCCTTCTGTATAACGAGCCAATTACAGCGGCTAAGGTTAATATAATTCTAATTTTCAAGTAATAATAATGTTTGAACAATCTCCCCATGCGTGCAGGTATTCGTCATCATGTCCTACTACAATATAATTTCGCAAACAATGTCGGCCATGTTCGTAAGGGGAATCGCTGAGGTAGCGGAATTGATCGTCTCACGTAAGCGGATACAGAATTTCCTGTTGAATCCGGAATTTGTTGACGCCAATCAAGATCCGTAATAACTTATCATCACCACCGGATAACGTATACGTCGCAATTAAGATGAAATGCGCCACCGCGTCATGGAGCCCAGATTCCTCTGAGCATGCCCTAAACGAGATGACAGTTACGATAGAGAGGGCGCAAACTGTAGGGATCATAGGACCGGTTGGGAGTGGGAAGACTTCATTCTTACATGCAGTGTTAGGTAATTATTATCAAAATAATAACCGGTCAATATATGCGTTGATATTTCAGGTGAATTACACATGGTTTCTGGAGATTTAATTGTGAATGGAAGTGTGTCTTACGCCTCGCAAGAACCTTGGGTGTTTGCCGCAACGGTAAGGCAAAATATCGTCTTCGGACAAGAATATAACAGACACAGATACAACGATGTCGTCAGAGTGTGCGCGTTAGATAAGGATTTCAAGCAATTCCCTCACGGAGACATGACCATCGTGGGTGATAGAGGAGCCTCACTGAGCGGTGGGCAAAAAGCGCGCATAAACCTAGCTAGAGCCGTCTACAGAGACGCTGATATTTACTTATTGGATGACCCGTTATCAGCGGTTGATGTCCACGTGGCGAAACATCTGTACGAGCAATGCATAAACGGCTATCTTAAGAAGAAGACCAAGATTTTGGTGACGCATCAAGTGCACCATCTCAAGAATGCTAACAATATCATCATTCTAGATAATGTAAGTTAAATATCCGAAAAAATTAAAGTCATTGATGTCTTTTTTTTTGGGCGCAGGGTTCAGTTAATGCACAAGGGACATTTTACGAACTAGCTAATAGTGATATACACTATGCGCAGCTACTGAATAAGGAACCAGAGCCTCAGGAACAGCCACCTCCATTATAGAGGAACAAGTGAAGGAGAAGGTCGATAAAGAAAGGGAGAGGGAAAAATTAAGTGGCAGCACTAGAAGTCTTAGGAAATTGTCGACGAGGGTAAGTAGTGTAAAGAAATAAAAAAAAAGATTGTAAAAATAGTAGTGCAACATCTTGTACGATATAAGAAAAAAAAATAAATTAGCAAAATTCAACTTAACTTTATTTAACACTGCGTAGGCTTTCACGGCCGGTGTAACTATAACTAACAGCTTCTTGCGGGTTTCGCCGTGTGTCAAAACTTTCGCTCGACGTTTCGCTGTTCATACTGACAGCTTCTTCAGGATAACTGAACTGATTCTCCGTGGTCCGACATTCTTCTTATATACGCCCCTGGTGCATCCGTGTAGTTTCCGCTCCATTAACCGTGACGGTTCGTAGTAGACTCTTCCACGTGTTGCTAAGGTGGTACCCTTCTTCTCTGTTAACGGTTTTATTCTTCTCTATTTCTATGGCTTCCCTGATGAGTCTTTTTCCGTAGTTCTTGGGGTAGTTTATTACTTTTACATTCTTGAAATCCATTTTGTGTCCGGTGTCGTGCATGTGTTCTGCCACCGCTGATTGCTCGGTCCTTCTTAATCTTGCGTCCCTCTCATGTTCTTTTATTCTTATGTCGATGGCTCTTCCTGTTTGTCCGATGTAGCACTGTCCGCATTGGCATGTTATCTTGTAGATACCTTCTGTGCGCCCCTTGGGTATCTTATCCTTTGCGGTCGGTAGATACTGCTGGATCGACGTTGCAGTCCCGAAGCGTACTTGTACGTTACGTTTCTTCAAAATTCGGCCTATTTTTCGGTGACTCCTGCTATGTAAGGTAACACGCCATCCCTCTTCGTGGTTTGTATGTTTGTCTCCAGTGTCGTCTTCTTAGTGGCTCTCCTTATGTCGATGTCAGTGTAACCATTCTTCTTTAGTGCTTTCTCCAATGTATCTTTCACTGGTAAGATGTTTGTTCGTCCACTGATGGTTTCGGCTCTGGATAGCAATGTTTGTATTAAATGTCTCTTCTGCATCGGATGATGGTGAGATCTTGCATGCAGATATCTATCGGTGTGCGTTTTCTTTCTAAATACTGCGTGCTGTAGCATTCCCTCTTTTTGTTTTCTTAACCATAAATACCAGGAAAGGGAGATTTCCATTTGTTCTTTCTCCATGGTGAAACTTTATGGCTGGGTGCTGCGAGTTTATATGTTCCAAGAACTGTTGTAGTTTTTCTTCTCCGTGTTGCCATATTACAAAAGTATCGTCGACATATCGCAGCCAACACTTGGGTTTCATATCGCTGGAACTTAGGGCTTCTTCTTCAAATGCTTCCATAAACAAGTTGGCTATTACTGGTGATAAGGGCTTCCCATGCGTGTTCCGAGTATTTACCGCATACCATACGTAAGGGGCGGACAGAAGGTATCCACAAGACAATGCATGTGCACAGTAGTCCACGTCTGGAACTAAGGCAGGAAGAGCCATCGACTAAGAATAAAAGAACATGAGAGGGACGCAAGATTAAGAAGGACCGAGCAATCAGCGGTGGCAGAACACATGCACGACACCGGACACAAAATGGATTTCAAGAATGTAAAAGTAATAACTACCACCAAGAACTACGGAAAAAGACTCATCAGGGAAGCCATAGAAATAGAGAAGAATAAAACCGTTAACAGAGAAGAAGGGTACCACCTTAGCAACACGTGGAAGAGTCTACTACGAACCGTCACGGTCAATGGAGCGGAAACTACACGGATGCACCAGGGGCGTATATAAGAAGAATGTCGGACCACGGAGAATCAGTTCAGTTATCCTGAAGAAGCTGTCAGTATGAACAGCGAAACGTCGAGCGAAAGTTTTGACACACGGCGAAACCCGCAAGAAGCTGTTAGTTATAGTTAACTTTATTTACTTTAAACTCAAGAATTTTATTTAATATTTAAAGCTAACTTATTTAATGTAATACATATTTAAAACAGTTTTAAAGCATAGGAAAGATTAGAATGAATTCCTGTTTTCAACAACATGAATGTGTGGTTGCATAATCTCTTTGTCAAAAGTAAATTGTTATTTATAACTATTATGATAAATCATACTAAATCAAAATACTATTTATAAGATCATTTTATTTTTCTTTAGGATGTTGTTTTTAGTAATATGTTGAGTATACCCTCCCGTCTGTTATTTTAAATATTAGTTGATTGATCTTCGAAAAACAATCGGAAAGAGTTAACAGTTAGAGAGTTTGAAGTAAGACAAACTATGGACATTCTTCCCTGGGCCACGGGCCCTATTTACTGCCGTTTTAATCCTGATTTTCGCTTGGATCCGGACCGTGTATGGATGCAGTTTCTTCCACCCCAGGTGTTCATTTCCCACCTACAATCAAGAATAATTTATTTTGATGTTGAATGTTTTCTACTTGAATGCATAAATATTCAAATGCAATCAAATAATGTTCTTTCCACATTCAGAGTTATTAATATCTATATGTTTCGGCCGAAATTGGCCATCTTCAGGCCCTCTACAAGTTGAAAACGATTAAGTAAGATTAAGAATTACACATTCTGTAATATTTTATCTGTTTTAATCACTCAATGAGGCTGCTTTGTAATTGTTAGAACTGTTTGTTTGTTATGCGGATATTTATTGGCAGAATTGATATTGTATGGTTCATTTTAGAAAATGTAAAATATATTGATATTTACATTCAAATTCTCTAAATATTTAAATGATTATAATTTGCCAAGCTTTGAATATTTTTATTATAAAAATTGTTTAATATGGTATTTAAATTCGCTAAACTCTCCTGTAATTACATTATTCGCATTTCTTTGCATTTTTCTTGATTGAATTTTGGTCAAGTAGTAAAAAAAATAAACTCGATTTTTTCACACATCAATATTTGTCTTTATTGCACATAGGTATTGATCTAAGTGAATCGTTGATGCAACAATATAATTGTATTGTTACGAAGAATTTGATTTTGAGTAGGACGTCGGAGTGAGGCACGTACGACATGCCCCTCTGACATCTAGCTGCGCACTAAATAAAAATAAGGGAAGCTATACTGACTCTTCATCTGCTACGCATGCTCACTTTCTTACGTATCTAGCTACCTAGGGCCTGTTGCACAAAAGTACAATTACAATTTACAGGGGCCTGTTACATAAAAGTACAATTACAATTTACAGGTGATATTTTTTTTACAATCTGTCAAAATTTGATTTATATAATATACTTTTGCAACGCCTGTAAGTCAAATTTTGACAGATTGTAAAAAAAATATCACCTGCAAATTGTAATTGTACTTTTATGCAACAGGCCCCTGGTGTCTAAAAATAAGATCCTGATAGAGATGGAGAAATTAAAATAGATAACAGAGAGGCAGGCTAGGATGTAGTGAAACATTAAAATATCATAATAATTAGTTTTTTGGGATTGCCATGGAATCCCAAAAAACTGACGCAAGAACTTCTCCAGCAAATTTTTTAACACGAAACTTCTTAGGCCTTGGCGAACCAGAGTGTCTCCATTCCACCTTGTTCAAACCGAGCACAGATCGAACGCGTTGCTCCACCCTTGCACGCTGCTGGTCATCATTCAGGCATTTGGGGATTCAGTTTGTAGAAATTTTTTTCATGTTCCAATTGACGTGAAGTATATGATGGACACGATCATTCATTCATTCATTCATTCATTCATTCAAGTTAGGGTGGGCACTTGATGTCCGGGCACTTGAGCTAGGTGCTCATTGTACCATCCCTATTGATTCTCTTATTTCCACTCGAGCAGCTTGGTGTTCTCTATAAAGCCCAGTATCTTGCCCAGTGGAAACTTGAGGACCTTCGAGGGCTCCAATAGATCTGTCCCAAAATATTTCTGCCTGAGTACCTTCAGTTCCTCACATGTGCAGATTGCATGTAAACTCGTTTCCTCCTGTAGTTCGCATCTTCTACACCACGGTTCGCTTACACGGTCTGTGTTGTATAGATGCTTTTTCAGAGGACAGTGTTCAGTTACCAACCCAGTAATGGTTTTAACTTCTTTCTTACTGCGCCTGAGTAGGTTATCAGAGAAACTACCATCCCCATCCCCTATCAGCGTTTTGGTATGGAGTTAACCTTCAGTCGACCTCATTTTCTTTGTACTTTCTTTATCTAACCAGGTCCAGATTTCCCTTCTTGCAGAATCCTTAGTAATCCCACATACGGCCTCTGGACCCATGAAGTGTCTCTTAGAGCCCTCCTTGGCTAGTTCATCGGCTATTACGTTGCCCTTTATATCCTCATGTCCCGGCACCCAAATCAGAGACACCGTGTAGTCTCGTGCCAGGGCATTGAGGGATTGTTTGCAGTCCCTAACTAGTTTTGACCTAGTTACGGGGTTCGAGACTGCCTTAATGACAGCCTGGCTGTCAGTCATTATATTAATTTTCCTCCTCATGTAGCCCCTTTTGCAATCATTTCTGCACAGGCTGCAAGGGCGAATACCTCTGCCTGGAAGACCGTTGTATGTTTCCCCAAGCTTATGGATATCCTTTGATTAGGACTGGGCCCACAAATACCGGCTCCTGTCCCTGGCTGGATTTGGATCCATCCGTGTACCAGTTTTCGTTAGCAGTGATCTCACTACGTGCCTGGTCTCTGTTCGATATGGAGATTTTCACCTTTTCAATGAAGATAATTTCGGGTGCCATGCTGTCCGTGGGCATTTGTAGCAATGGCCCGTCCAGCAACGTGCCCGTAGTATAAGTGTGCCCTCCCACCCTGAAGTTGGGATCCCACAGGTTGTTGGCTTTCAGTCTAAGGATCGCATTCATTGTGGGAACATTGAGTTCCAGCGGGGGGAGGCCCACAATGGTCTCCAAAGAGGCGGTCCCTGTACTGTTAGTTGCACCAGTGATACCCAGCAATGCCTGTCGCGATCATATGAAATACTCAGTGCCTCAGGTATTTGTTTTAGCCTAATTCGACGGTCTGATAAAATGTCATAAACTGCATCTTCGAAGACGGACACAAAAACTGGCCTTCCCAATCGGTGTTCATCTTCAAAGAAAAATTTACCGCTTTTGAAGCTCGCAATCCATTATTTCACGGTCGCATACGAAGGACATTGATCGCCAAGAGTATTAAGCATATCTTCGTAAATATGGTTACCTCAAATACAGGTACTTGAAGATGGCTCGATACACCAGTTTTTCGATTTTCACAATTTCGGTGAACATCCTTCTTTTCAAATTTTATTGCGGTTTGACTTCACGTGGAACTTTTACACTTCTAATATGTTATTTTTCGTTGCTAATGGTATTGCATTATTTTGTTTATCCACGTAACCGCTCTAGGCTAACTAGATACCAATACATCCTCCATGTATTAATATTGAGAGCATAATAATGCTTTAAAGTTGAGAGCAAAGATAAAAACTATCACCGATTCAAAACCAACACTCCTTTATTCTAAATTGTACCTATTTCTTTTGCGTTTCAGAGTAAAACACTATCGTTATCAACTGCTTGTAGTGAAACGAGCATCGTCGAAAGTATAATGCAAGAAGAAGAAGAGAAGATGGACACCAAAGACTACCAAGAAGATTCATCCAAAGACAAAATCAAAGGCTCGCTTTTCTTCCATTACATGCGGGCTGGTGGTAACCTCCTCGTAATATCCATCGTCTTCTCCCTATACGCTTTAGCTCAAGCGGCCGCCAGTGGCGTGGATTACTTCGTCAGCTTCTGGATTAACACCGAAGAGCTGCGTCACGCTCAACAACTCAACTGGACGTCGACTAACGGAAACGTAACTGTGGAAGCGCTGAGGGCTCCCGATAATTTAATTACAACTGAACAGTGCATCTACATCTATTCCGGCTTAATAGTAGCATTGTTCGTGATAGCATTGTCTAGATCGATGCTGTTCTACAAGGTGGCTATGGTCGCTTCGGAAACTCTACACAATAACATGTTTATGGACGTGATCTACACCAGCATGAGGTTTTTCGATTTAAATCCCAGCGGCAGGATCTTGAATCGCTTCTCAAAGGACATAGGCTCTGTGGACGAACTACTTCCTAAGGCTATACTGGATGCCGGACAGGTAAGTCGCTTTATATATCTCGGAAAGCACACAATGCTTCTATTATTTTGGTATCAGTGCACCCAATCGTAATTTTTTAAATTTCTGCTAGATCAATGCGGGGACATACCAAAAGGAGTGAAAGCATTTTATTACCTTTGTACCCCTTGTTTTGGTGCACCATAGTATCACCTTATTGTTTTTTTTTCCTTTGCAGATTATCTTGTTAATGTTGGGCTCCTTAGTTTTGGTAGCAGTTGTTAATTATATGTTTTTGATACCAGTTGCGGTCATTGCATGCGTTTTTTTGTTTTTGAGGGTTATTTTCTTGCGATCTTCAAAGAATATCAAGAGGTTAGAGGGCATGAGTAAGTCTCGATTTTTTCTTTGCACACACAACACATATACAATTGAAGAATGGCTGGTTCAAATAGGCTAAGTACCAAAAACAAATAAATGTGTTTTTTTTGCATGTATTATACAGCGCACTTTTATATGCCAATTCCCATATATTACCGCTCCAAACTACAGCGTTGCCAAATCACTTCTAAAACAAAACTCCCAGTCACATACAATTTTATTATAAGATCTTATGGATAACAGAGTAACAATGACATGATACTGACACCTGACATTGACAGCAAGAGTGAACCCAAACTGGCGACTTTTATCTCCACTATGCAGCCAATAGCGGCAGCCGCGCTAGAAATTTAGCATAGGCTTATTTCCTATATCAATCTGAATTCGTACCTATAGTGTATGTGCCAGTGGGCACCTCCTATAAAGATAGAATGCGCTGAAAAAATCCTAGTAGGCTTTGGACGAAATTTAATAAATAGATGGCGCTATGTTGACACTTTGCGGCGACAAAGTTCAAGCGGTATCATTTGTTTAACACCTAGTTATCAAGTGCTTATCAATAATGTACAGCTCCTATCAAAAAAAAGTGAACGACCTGCACGAAAACATCGGCAGTAAGCCCGCTTAGGACGAACTGTAGCTTTTACTATAGCTATTGAATAAAGCACTATATTGTATTCTATTATTCAATGGCTGTAGTAAAAGCTGCAGTTCGTCCTAAGTGGGCTTACTGCCGATATTTTCGTGCAGGTCGTTAACTTATTTTTGGTAGGAGCTGTAAGTTTGTGTGTGAGTATACATAATGAAGATGCAGCTGACTACACCTTTATATAGAGGCAGTGATGATTTTATTTTTAAAGTTTTATTTACAATCAGTTGCATACATTGGCAAGCATAAACACATTGATTTGCCAATACGTGAAAACGTAATTTATATTTATGAGATGACCAACAACGCACGAACTTTTTTTGGATAACTATTCGTCCGTACCACTTTACTTTTTTATATTTTAATATAACAAACGATTTTTAATTGAAATACAATACGACATTAAATTTAATTCCAAAAATATAATGGGAAATTCTTCTGTAGGTGTACGTAAAAATGACGATAACTTTCTAAAATGAATATTTAGAAAAAAATCCGAAAACACGTAGCCTCTATTTTTTCATATAGTTTAAAAATTAAAAAGAAAAATAAAATACTGACTGCGCCATGTAACGTACGCAGTTTGTCCATTAATTTTAGTTTTAGTTTATATCCTCCATGTAATCAGACAAGGTTCAGCTTATACACTAACTTTATTGGCAACCTTTACAATACAAAATAATATTCAGTGCTACCACCTTCACAATATACAAGAGTAGTGGCGAGAAAAAAATGCATTTTTTGGCAAATTTAAAAAAATACAACCTAAAAGAATATAATCTTAAGTCTACCTAGAGCCCTATAAGAACATTTATAATTCATAGTTCAATCCAAAATTTGCCTTTTGCAAGTTCTTCTATAAATATCTAAGGTTGTTGAAAATGGCACTTAGCGTATTTGAACCAAATACTCTTCAGTTATGTCTTCTGGCGATTATTTTTGGTTAAATATTACCTGACACCACATCAAATTCAAATACCTAAACCTTTCGATAAAACTTAATTTTGGCATCGCACTCCAAAAATAATTGCTAGTTGGCTTATATGAAAGTAGTTTATAGCTTCTGTATATACGCGACTTCACCCATCTCCACCGACTTAATATTATTAATGTTCATGTAAATATTGGTGTAACATTTCGATTTTAGTGAGAAGTCCTGTATTCACCCACCTGAATGCTACTTTGCAAGGATTAACGACTGTCAGAGCCTACGGGGCCCAAGACATTTTAACATTAGAATTTGACAAGCATCAAGATCTCCACACGAGCGCTTGGTATATGTACATCACTGCAAGTTCAGCTTTTGGTTTCTATTTGGACTTATTGTGCTTCATTTTCACTGGGTTGGTTACCTTCAGTTTTTTAACAGTAGCGGAAGGTAAGTTAATGCGCCATAACTAAGAATGGAATGAATACTCAGCTGCACAGAATAAACTTATACCTATACTTATTCATACAACATTAATATTTATTAGGACTACTGGGTGGCCAAGTGGGTTTAGCAATAACTCAATCAGCAGCATTAACAGGATTAGTACAATGGGGAATGAGACAATCAGCAGAAGTAGCCAATCAACTCATGTCGGTAGAAAGGCTATTGGAATACAGCATGCTTCCTGAAGAGAAGCAACCTCTAATACCAAAAACACCTCCTAAAGAATGGCCCCAACAAGGACTGATACTTTTTAGAAACATGGGGTTGAAGTATTCAGAAGACACGCCGTTAGTTTTGAAGGGATTAAATCTTTCTATAGCACCAAAAGAAAAGGTAGCCATTATAGAATGTAACCATCTGATGTGAGTTTATAATTTTTGCCGCATTCCAGGTTGGTATAGTTGGACGCACGGGTGCTGGAAAATCATCTCTTATCGCTGCGATGTTCCGCTTGGCTCAAGTCGAAGGCGATATTGATATTGACGGGATAGACACTGCTGAATTGAATCTGCAGTTACTGCGTAGTAGAATCTCGATTATACCACAAGACCCCGTGCTATTTTCTGGAACTTTGCGATATAATCTAGATCCATTCGACGAGTATTCTGATGCTCAATTATACAGGGCTTTAGACGAGGTAAATTTTGCTTCTTAAATAAGTTATTAATGATGCAATAGTGATTCTGACATATTGATATTTTTTGTTGTCTTTTTTTGAAAGTTTGTCTTAATGGTAATAATAATTAAAATATCTATAAAACGTTTAGGTTTTTAATAAATCTTCTTCCGTTACTTGTCTGAAACTTGTCAAAGGGGGTTTTGTAAAAGTAAAAAGATTTCTAAAAATATTAAATATCCATGATTATATCCAAATTGAGCTACTGATTAATGATATAAAACAACAAGTTTGAAAATCAATCAGTGTTTTACAGATATATTGGTTTACATGTTTGGGCTACAACGCCATCTTCAGAGCAATAACAGGAGCTAATGACCTCTGATCTGACATGGCTCAGAAGATGGCGTTGTAGCTGAAACATGTAAGCCAATATATCTGTAACACTGATTGAGTTTCAAATTTGTTTTTTATCATTATTATAAAAAAATATATTGTTGTTGATTGAATTTTTATGTTTATACATTGAAATTATTTCGACTATATTGCGTGTTTTTAAAGTTTATTGTTTATTTAAAATTGATATATTATTCAAATCAAATTTATGTTAGTTCACTTCTTTTTTTTTTAAGATTTTTATTATAGTGTTTATCCTCGTATTCTGTTCTTCAGATATTGCATGATTTTATCGAAATACACTATTATAATTTATTGTACATACTTTATGCATAGAGATAATAGAGTGCTGATATTGAACTCAAAACTGTCATCAATTGAAATGCGCCATATTGGTACACAAACGGCATCATCGGTGATGTCGAAATAGCGTGTATATATTCAAATAAATCAAGTTAAAGAGACAAAAAACTGTAGCAGTTTGTTTTATTAAAGTTGTGGGCAATTTAGAGCCACAGATGATTTCTATTTCTAAATCTACGATCAACTTTTGGCGCGTACTACGATTAACAAAACTAACACAAGTAGTGTTCTAAAACCATTTCTTAACTTACTATCCACTATCCATAGAGGTTTAATAAAAATAATAAAAAGAGACGGATTCTTTTAACACCATATAAAAATACGCAGGATAAAATATAATGAAAGTTGTCTGAGAATGGAATCTGAATCTACCGTTAATAATGTAATGTTTTCTTGAAGAGTAAATAATCAACTAGAGTGTTTGCTGTCTAATTTACTGATGATTAATTCCTTTCTTATTGATTTTCTTTGCATCTTTATTGTTAACGCTATAATATGCATACTTTCACAAGGCTCATACTCATATAATAAAAATATCAATAGTATTCATATTAGAAATACTCCGTAAAAGCAAAAAACAAAGAAGAAACTAAATGAAACAATTAAACTGTAAGGTTAGGTAATATACCGCACCAGTCACATTTGTGATTTGGCTACAGTAATCACCAGTGTTGGGCAAGCTAGGGGAAGTGAATAAATTTCTACAGCGATTATACATACTCGTGTTTTGTCGGCTCTCAGTAAATCACTAGTTAACACTGCTCCCCACTCAAGGCGCGAATAAACACGAGTATCTAGTCGCTGTAGAAATTTATTCACTTCTCCTATCTTGCCCAACACTGGTAATCACAGTATATTACTGTGATTTGACCAACTTGTTGTTGTTGTTATTGGCCTTGGCGTTAGCCATTAGCCATTTTGACCAACTTACAATCAACTCAACACAAATACTCCCTAGAAAGGTACTAACTAAACGTAAGCATGACGCGTGATGACGCTTGTCTTCCAAGATGTCCGGCTAACTGTTGATGGTGCCCTGTAAACCTGCGCGTACGGTTTATTGGCAGTCTATCAGGTCTGTGACTTTGTGATTTTTTTTAAATTTTTGGTTGTAATTTTGCGTAAATTTGATTTTGTAGCTTTGTGCTATTATTTTAATATGCTATTTTAAAATCGTAAAGTTTGAAAATTTGATAAATGCTTCACAACTAATTAATTAATTCTATAAGTTTATAGCAATGTACTTTCTGAAACTCATCTTACTAAAAACGTGATAACGTTTTCCGTATTTAACCAAAAAATTAAAATCTATGTTTTACAGAGCGATCTTTATATAAAACAAAAAATGAAAATTTCAAAATAGAACAGAAATAGTTTTTTTAAAAATTGAACAATTTATTTATTTTATGTAAGAAAATGATTAAAAACTGAAATGTTTTTTTTTATTATTCTTATTAATACTATTAAACATAAAAAAGAAAACAAGAAAATATCAATATATTTAATATTAATTTTGATCTAGATAAAAACAATTCTAACAATAATTTTGACTTTACCTAGGTTGAACTGAAAGATCCCACCAACACAATTAATAAGTTAGAGAACAGAGTCATGGATAGGGGAAAGAATTACAGCGTAGGACAGAGACAACTCATTTGTCTAGCCAGAGCTATCGTCAGGAACACCAAAGTGCTCATGCTGGATGAGGCGACTGCCAACGTTGATCCGCAGTACGTTAATTTTCAAAAGCAATTTCTTAATCGATTATCTAATGTTTAATTTACAGAACTGATGCCGTGATTCAGAAAACAATCCGGCAAAAATTCGCTGACTGTACCGTCTTAACAGTTGCTCATCGGCTAAACACTATCATGGATTCGGATAAAGTTCTAGTCATGGATGCTGGGACCATGTTAGAGTTTGACCATCCACACAAATTGCTCCAAGACCCTAATAGTCGGTTCTATCAGATGGTGAACGAAACTGGAAACAGCGAAAAACACCAGTTGGAGAATATCGCAAGGCAAAGCTTCGAGTTGAGGTTTACGAAAATATCTTGATCACACAAGGGATTAAGAAAATTTTAAAGAGATTTTAATTCTTTTCATTTATTTTTATTACTATATAATTGTTATCTGTGATGTTTCTTTTTTTTAATTCTTCAGTACTTATAGTGCAAAATAAATATAATTACAAAACAGGTTTTTAGTGTAATAATAGTGTATTTATAGTTTTATTTGCAGCTAATATTTCGATTTCCTATGTACAGATTTATTTTTTAACAACGGATCCTCTTTTGTTATCGTTTACAAACAACTAAGTCCTAATTAAGTTTATTGTTTTATCGTTTTTATTCTTTTTCCTAACAATGGAAGGCTGTGCCATTTGCCTTTTCGATATAGCCAAAGTTTTTTTTTCTTAAATAAATTAATCTTACCATAATGATACTAGGTAAGAATCGAAAGTATTCGAATGAAAGAAAGATCTTGTGACGATTTTTTATTGATTGCTATAAAACCGGAAAATTATAGTGAACGATAAATGATAAAATAAATAATATATTTTTAAGTAGTAGTATTAAAAATTTGTGAGATAGTATTGTATATTTACATCATGTATGTATGTATTTATATGATAAGTATTGAGAAAATAATAAAACGAGAGGAAAGATATTTTTAAATTTTCCGATTTTTATTTCACCCGAAAGTTTCTACTGAGCAACACTGAAATTTAAATTTGCCTATTTGCATTTTGTATATACTATTAGTTTTCAGTGCATATCATAACATTCATGCTTTTTCGAGGTTTTATCATTCTGTACGTTTCCAATAAATATTTCTGTATTATCTAAAATGAGAAAAGCAGGGGATAGAACCTTGACTGTGGGCGCCATCTACAGTTGCCGTATATAAATTTCATAGTAGAAATCTATATTTTAAATTGGTGTGGATCCCTGCTAATTTTGACATCTTCATTTTATCCTGTGTGATGCAGCGTTCGTTTAGGATGTATTCATCAATTTAATAAATTTGTATAAAGAAAAATAATGCAATGGTTTTGAATATATCCGGAAGACATTTAGGAACTAAGCTAAAACATTCCGTCCTATTTAACCAATTTTGCATATCTTATAGTTCGCGAAATAACAGTAGCATTCTTTTCAAAGTATCTCTAGAATGAGGTATTTGCTGCTCAAAATCCATTGGGATATTTTATTCAAAATTATTTGAGATACCTTTACTGTATGTATATGTTTGGCTATTGACTAGGGTACTTTGTATCTATAAAATAAAAGGAGCAATGAGGGATTGCTTTTTTTATTATTTAATTATTGTAAAAATAGTTGTAATCTATGCTTTAAGTAAACATATGTCAGTGCAGAAAGTTTGATGATTTTATATCAAACCGTTTCTAAGATTTTAGGTATGTTCGAACATGCAATTTTCGTACGGTTCTTGATCACGTGAACCATTAGATAACTAATTTATTGTACGATTGGTTCACTTGATCAGGAACCGTACTTCGTGTTGGAACAGACCTATTACTATTTTAGTATCGCTATAATACGCCACAAGTGCCTAAGAAAATCATACACATATTCATGAATGAAGTTAAGGCATCAGGCAACGTGGCATATTTACATCTCGGTGTTTTGGAGAGTGATACACGGGTCGGTAACGTTACAATTGATTTTATTAACCTATCAATGGCATCCGATATTATCTCTGGGCATCGGTTTGTGGTATATTTGCAAGCAAGACTAAATAACCTACTGCAGTATACTTATTAAGTAAATGTGATAATTATATAATTTGAACTATACAAAACTAAAGTTTGATCAAACTCAATATTATGTACACTGACCGACAAAATTAATGTTGTCGTCCATACTGCAGTGACTACTAAAACTGCTCATCATTTGCAAAGGGGTGCGTTCGGCTGTCATTGCTTATGCAATTAGGAAGTTTATTGGGTACCTGCGTGTAAAACACTTGGCAATTATAAAAATTAGACAGGAAAATAGAAAATTTGTGTGCACCACGACATTAATATTGTCGGGCAGTGTACATATACATATAAGGTTTGTTCGTTTTAGCACTAGTGTCACGCAGTCGTAAGCATTTCTATTCGATTTGATGGCAAAACGAACAGCAATCAGAAAATCTAAAGCTGGCGTCAATCCGCGTTTTACGGCCACTGTTTGCGTTGAAAAACTTTACGCGGCTGGATTTTCGCGTTACGTGGCGGTGTGCCAAAACGAACAAACCTATAAGCAGGTAGGTACCTGTTAGTCATTTATGCGCCATCTGTTTTTCATAAGCAAACATAAAATGATTAGCATAAAAGTGTGGAAACTGTCGTTATAGTATGTTATTTGCCGCAAAGTCTACGGAATTCGGAATTTATGAATGAAATAACTTATGATGAATTATGCCATAATTAGAAAAAATATAGAAAAACCATAAATGAAAATTCTCATATAAACAAATTATTTATTTATTCTACCTTGAATCTAATAAAACTTTAAAATTGTTATTTAATTTTAACATATTTAACATACATTTTACTGTTTATAGCACAAAAAGATACAGCAAGAATAAAGGCAATTTTACAATATCTGTATTCGCTGGTGCAATGATTTAAGTCACTATTACTTGCTATCCAATAGATTTACGTATTTTTGAAATTCCCTTAGCTTATTATTGGTTGTTCCTATTTATAATCAATGACATCAACGAAAACAGCTTCCAGTAATGTTGTCAGTTGTCAATTCAATTTCAAGGTATAAATTTATTGATTTCCAGTACTGCTTTGAGCGCCTCTCCTGTTCATACTGGTACTCAATAGGAAAAAGTTGGTTCTCTTTAGATAAACTAGCAACATTTGTTCAAGCGGTATAAAATAAATTAGAATTCACATTTTTTTTTCTTATTGATATGTAAGCATTACCACTAAACGAGGAAATAATAGTGTTAATAAAAAATGAAAATAAAAAGAAATGCACCTTATCACAAGTAATGACGGGATAGAAAGAATTTGCTTAGAGGTATGACCGCTAGATGGCCAAAAATAGTTGCTAGCTGAAGTGCGACGAGAGTATAAGAGTATCTGTTTGTTTGCACTGTTTTCCAGTAATAATACAACGGCAGCATAGATAAAATGGGCAAAAAATACAAAAATATACCGACATGATACCGTCAAGTAGCAATTCTCAACTGTTTCCAAATAATTACCGCATAATTACCAGATGTGTCAGTTCATCAATGGGCCACGGCCAGTGTGTAGTGCGAAATCAGTGTTTGTGAAGTATCATATTTTTTTGTTAGGTTTGTTAGGGACAAAAGCGGCAAGAAAATATTCATAGCGCGTACAAAAACCCTGCTTGTTTGTTTTCCAACCACCGGATGGGTTTCTGCGTCAAGTTGGGTGCCGATTAGTATTTTGTCATTATCACAAAAAGTAATTATAGCGGGTAAAAAAAAAGGTGTATAATGAATTAAGTTGATAATTTTGAAAGGATATCTATGTATGAAATTAACAAACTGTGTGTATTTTAAATTAATAATTTAGTACCAAGCTTGAAAACATTAGAATATTTTGTGTGATTAATGTGCAGATTAATTTATATAAAAAATCGCCGGGTTCATTATACCTAATTAACTTTAAACATGTTATATCATGAAAGTATGATTCATCGCCAATCTCTCTCTTGTTTCTTGTGCAAGAAACGTTAAACTTTATCAATAATATTTAATCTATATACACTAGAGACAAAGTTTCTAAAATTTAAATTAACAAATTATAAATAAATAAAATTTAATGAAAGAACACCGAATTTAAAATACATAATTATCATCTTTTCACTAATTCCTATCTAGTAATTTAACTTTGATAACTAAATAAACCAAGATTCTTAGAAAATTATGTAGACAGTATTTGCTTGCAACTTTTAAAATAACTAAAAGTATGTAATTGAAATTTCAAATGAAAGGATTTCCTTATCTAATCTAAGCAAGACATAAAAGAAGCACTTGAAAAATATTGTTGAGCCATGATGCAGCGAACTTGATTGCATAGCAGTCAAAATACTAACAGGCATAATCCTTAAAATTATAAAAAAACAAGCTGGAACATGGTGCGAGATTTGATGACATTTGATAATTCATTGTTTACTTTTGCCTTTGCCACACTTGGTCGTAATCAACAGTATTGAAAGAAGTGGAATCGTTTTTACTTGCTATTAATATTCGAGAAAATATGCATGTTTTTTTTTTTTTGGTTCATGTTAGTGTTTAAGTGACACTTGGTGTGAATATTTAACAATTGTCTATAATATTTGACATAAATTGTGACATTGTAATACATTGCGCAAGTATTGAGTATAAATAGTTTTGAAATTTGCTGAGGTAAATTTTATAAGACTATTGTTATAGAATTTGTTCAAATTAGTCATTTTACACAGATATCTTACATTAAATCTTGAATTTGAAATAACTATACTGACTAAAATTTTTCATCTACTGATAACATCGAACAAATCCTGATTTTGAGGATGATGTTTTTGTGAAAGCACACGGGCTATGCGTAATTCCTGTCAAACACGGTATCACAATTAATGGTTCTTAAGGAACCGTTGGGGAATGATGTTCTTAGAGCTTGTAATTGCGTATTTCGCTGATTTAACAACGCGTGATGATACGTAACCTGAAGCAGCGGTAATAACATAGCTGCATCGTTTAAGTTTTGAGTTTTTATGCCGTTCATATCGAGCATGTAATTACGTTCTTCAAAATCGCTGACCTCCAGCAATCCGTAGTGATGCTGAATAAAAAACAACGGCAATAAAGCACCTGTACTTACAAAGTTGTGATGACGTTTGCAACGGGCCCGTAATTGCGTTCTTCAAAATCGCTGACATAAGAAATTATAATAATGCTTAACAAGAAGCAACGGTAATAAGACACCTGCATTGATAAAGTTATGACAACATTTGGAACGGGGCTGTAATTGCGTTCTTCAAAATCGCTGACCTAACAACCCGTAATAATGCTCAAGAAAAACAGTGGTAATAAAACACCTGTACTCATAAAGTTGTGATGACGATAGCAGCGGATCTGTAATTGCATTCTTCAAAATTGCTGACCTAGCAATTCGTAATAACGCATAACAAGAAGCAGCGAAAATAAGACACTTGCATCGATAAAGTTTCGATACCCTTTGCATCGATCCTGCAATTGCGTTCTTCAAAATTGCTCACCTAACAACTTGTAATAATGCTTAACAAGAAGCAACTGGAATAAGACACCTGCATCGATAAAGTTGTGACGACATTTGGAACGGGCCTGTAATGCGTTCTTCAAAATCGCTGACCTTAGAACTCGAATAATGTTTAACAAGAAACAACGGGAATAAAACACCTGCATTGACAAAATTATGACAACATTTGGAACGGGGCTGTAATTGCGTTCTTTAAAATCGCTGACCTAACAACCCGTAATAATGCTTAAGTTTTCTTAAGTTTTATTACCACTGTGGTAATAAAGCACGTGTGCTGATGAAGTTGTGATGACGTTTGCAGCGGACCTGTAATTGGCGTTCTTCAAAATCGCTGACTTAACAGCTCGCAATACTGCTAAACAAGAACGAACGATGATAAGACACTTGCATCGATAAAATTTTGATTATATTTGCGATGAGCCCGCAACTGTGTTCTTCAAAATCGCTGACCTAGCAACTCGTGATAACGCTTAACAACGGAAATAAGGCACCGATAAAGTTTTGATACCTTTTGCATAGACCTTGCAATTACGCTATTCAAAATCGCTGACCAAACAACTCGTAATAATTAACAAGAAGCGACAGAGATAAGACACCTGCACCGATAAAATTTTGATTATTTTTGCGTACTTCGAAATCGCTGATTTAACAACTCGTGATAACGCTTAATAAAAAAAATGGTAATCGGATAAGATTCACCGCTTTGTTATTGGTCGAGCATCCGCCTCGACATGCGCGTGACCACTTTGATCTAAGTAACGAAGCGAGGTCGGCAATATATACAGGGCGAACTAAGGCCGTATTCGCATAATTTACCTTTGTTTATCTATATTCTTAATAGGTTTTGAAATATTAACAGTTTCCGTATAAAAATGCTTTAAATATGCCAACCCATACTTTTGTACAAGTAAATGAACTACCTACTTATCAATGCGACAAGAAACGAGTGGCCTATTGATAGTAACTATTAAACTGCGCATAGCTAAAGCCTATGCAACGTCAATGTTACGTTTCCATTTCCTGTTTCATTCACAAGCCTTTTCTACATCTCGTTTTTTTTTTTTAATTGAATGTAAAAGTATTATCACTATGGTGTCACTTTTACAAAGCGGTCTCTAAAATTAAGCTTGCGTGTTGCATCCATCTAATATTAATCAACATTGTTTTAAAAAATTTCCTGTTCACTCCTCTAAAACGCAATTTTTGTGATGCCAAAAGAATACGGACGCGTCATATCATATAGATTGGCTAATGGTTTGTGCATTAAAGAGGTATTACTGCAAAATATCATTTCAACAAATCTCATCAATATTCTTTCATGCCAATTTTGTAATGATATTAGTAATATAGTCTCATCAATCAAAAGTTTTTTCAGATACTTTATAGGATTTTTGTTATAGGTGAAAATCGACGATTTGATAAACCAAGCAGGGTGCATTGATAGACAAATTTAGTATTGAATGAGATCCTTTGTGTGATTTTTGGGAAGGGAATTTTGCCTTTCAATGTGTCCTCAAATTTTAAAAGCGGTATCAAAGTTTTTACATCATGGATATCACGAAAGAGAATTACAATCCCAATCCGAGAGAGGGAGCTAATCCATTGTCGGTCATCTTTTTTACGTAAGTTTTTCAAACATAGGAATTCCACAAAGGAAAAAACGGAAGTACAGGAAACAAATTAATGTGTACAAAACATATTAAATAACACAACATTTATGGCGACATTGCACGAATGATCATGCATATCGAATTTTGTTGACTGTTTTCTCTCAGTTTCATAGCTTAAAGGGAGTTTCGAAATTCTTGAATCAATCCATTGATTATACATAGTGTATATCCGTTTATTACATTTTAGAGTTAGATAGTGATAAAGTGTAACACATGGATTTGTGAATTTGTAACAATTTACGGTTATTACTGAAAGATCGTGTGTGATGCTTGCTAGTATCCATAGATTTTTTTTTTTTTTAATTATAATCGCAACGCAGGTGAACTTGAGATAAAGATGACATTGCGAAATACTTGTTTTAATTGGTACGTCTTTATTTTAGGCCTTGTGCACATAATTTTACAGTTATATAATAGCAGATAGGCATATTAAAAAAGTCAGTTTTAAGCACGACTTTGAAGTAAAAAACGCTTTAATAATTGAGTGTTTTAACTTTTTTTTATGCTATTCTTTATACTAGTGTTTTTATTGTCTTTGTTTAATAAAAGAAAAGAAATTTGATAATAGTGGGAATTACACCTGATGCTGTTAGCGTAGCTAATGAAATGTACATAGTGTGAAGATTAAAAACCGTTGTGAGACAGAAGTTTATTTGTATTTCGTGTGTTAGTTCCAAGGTTACCTACTAATTTGTTTTTGGTGGTAATAAGTACACTGCGAATTTCTGACTGTCTTTGTCGCCGATGAGTGAGAAATCCACAGTCTAGTAATTACGTGTCTTTTGTTTAGTCAATTTATTTATTAAACACAGAGAAGTATTTATTGTAGTCGTTATCATTTCTTGGATTAAACTTAATATTTTGTGAAACTTTCAATGTTTATTCGTTGATAGAAATGTTTTTTTTTTTTACATTTAAGTTGCGTTTTGTGTGGCGACATAACCTAGAAATCGTAAAATATATTGTATAAGAGCTGGTTTCTGTTGAAAAGAAAGTGTACTACACGGTTTTGGAGTCATATTACATCATATACAGGGTGTATCAAATAAAAAAGTAAATTTTGCTTGGGTGTTAACTACACGACATATAAAGCACAAACCCGCCGAAACCGGATTTCATCATTAAAAAATAAAAAAAAATTAAAGCAAAAAATTCTTTAGTCCGGGCCTGATGCAAGGAAACGTCATGTTAAGCACCCGCTAAACGTGGTGTTATGTATAAATACATTGCACTCATTTAGTATTATTCTTAATGGTATGCCGTAAGTTCATTTAACGTCATTCTGAATAAATAAAAAGCCAATCGGCCAGTGAGCCCTTGTAAAAATAGCAAAACTGAGGCATTTTAAATTTCTTCTTCTTATAAAATAAAGATTCCTTATTTGTTAAGAGCATTCTACGTAAGTCTACAAAGTATTATTTTTAATATCCTGATAAGACGTTCTAGTTTCTCGTAAATATTTTTCTTTTGCTTTGTCGAATCGAGAGTTAGTTGTTAATAAACGGTACCACATGAATCTGAGTTATTTCTTTTGGATTTATTTAATCAAATAACGCAAAATGAATTGAGTCGAATTACACAGAAATAAATGTAGATACAGAAAATTTGCAAACACGCCTTTTTACTATGATGTCGCGCGAAAATGAATCTATACATTCCGGCGCTTTTGCCGATGCATCAAGCTTCGATTTTCTTTATATGAAATCATGATGGTCCTAACGCTGATAGGGGATGGGGATGGTAGTTTCTCTGATAACCTACTCAAGCGCAGTAAGAAAGAAGTTAAAACCATTACTGGGTTGGTAACTGGACACTGTCCTCTGAAAAAGCATCTATACAACACAGGCCGTGTAAGCGAACCGTGGTGTAGAAGATGCGAACTACAGGAGGAAACGAGTTTACATGTAATCTGCACATGTGAGGAACTGAAGGTACTCAGGCAGAAATATTTCGGGAGAGATCTATTGGAGCCCTCGAAGGTTCTCAAGTTTCCACTGGGCAAGATACTGGGCTTTATAGAGAACACCAAGCTGCTCGAGTGGAAATAAGAGAATCAATAGGGATGGTGCAATGAGCACCAAGCTCAAGTGCCCGGACATCAAGTGCCCACCCTAACTTGAATGAATGAATGAATAATGGTCCTAAAAAGGATCGTTTTTCGAGACGGGAAGAATTTAAATAAAATGTTCGAAGTGGCTTGCACTCCAAGCGGCGATCCACACAAAACTAACAGCGGTAATGGCTGAATGATAGTGGTATGTAGGGGTATACTCGGAACAGCATTTAGGTTGGACACAGGTGCGGCTCTAGCCCACGGCATTTACAAATATTTTTTTCTCTTTAATGCTTACAGATAAACCCCCTGTGCATTAAGACCTTTTGATCGTATATGATTACAGCTGCTACATATTATTATATTTACCTCTATATCTGATACATCCTGTATAAGAAAATTACTAAAATCGCGTTTATTCATCATGAAAATTATAGGCTCTCTTTCGACGCCTAATAACAGAAGAGGGTCCAGGCAAAGAATCAAGCATATCCAACAACTAATAAACAAATTTTCATACTGTTAGATAAAATATTCTATCTTGCAAAACAAGATATGAAAAAAAAAATGAAAAAAAGATCATCTTATTGGATTTTTGAAGTAGCTTTCTTAGTACTTAGATTTATTTATAAGTATTGTTACCGATATTGTTAATATTGAACTTAAAATAGATTTAATTATAAATCGACTCCTCTGTTGAAATTGATAAACAACAGCAATTTTATATTTAGACGACACTTTTCTTTGCAGTTAATTTTTTAATCAACGACAACATTTTAATTTGTTTGGTACATTGACGTTATAAGTGCCTGAAGATGGCCAGTTTCAGCCGAAATATATAGCTGTGATAGATAATAATAAATCAGAATGGAAAGCAGATTATTTGATTGCATTTGATTACAAGTGGTTAACCCAATTAAAGATGCAAACTGTTTGTACTCATTAAATATGGTTCCCAGACGCATTTTAAGTGAATATATTACGATTCCGATTAAAATTAAGATTTCTTTGCATGCTTATATCTCTCTTGATATCATAGGTACACTTTCGGCCTCTTTAAAAAAGGCTACAGTAAGACTTTGGAAGTTGAAGACCTCTACAGTCCTCTCAGAAGCGACAGGAGTCAAAAACTAGGCGATCGATTGGAACAGTAAGTTATCTGATTCCTATAATTTCAGTGAATTCTAACAAAAATAATGCACATCAATTGTTATTAATGTTTTTTTCTCCTTCAGAAAATGGCTACGACACCTAAACGATACCAATGGGTTCAAAAAGAAGCCCAGCCTCTTGAAGGTCTTAGTAGCTACCTTTTGGCTAGAGTTCACTTATTTAGGAGTACTCCTAACCATCTTGGAGTTGGTTTTGAGACTCCTACAGCCCATCGTTTTGGGAAAGCTACTAGCATACTTCAATCCCGGTAGCACTACGTCTAAAGCAGAAGCCCTCTGGGACGCAGGCGCGGTTGTAACCTTGAGCGCTCTCATCGCCATCTTCAACAATCAGTACACAATAAAAAGTTTCCATACCGGTATGAAAGTGAGAGCAGCTTGCTGTGCAGTAATTTACAGAAAGGTGAGATGGCAATGCATCGAAAGTCATGGCTATATTGAATAAAGATTCTTTTACAGGCGTTGAAACTCAGCAATAGTGCCCTGGGACAGACAGCTTCTGGGCAGATAGTAAATCTCCTTTCAAGCGATGTCAGCCGTTTCGATATAGTCTCTGTGCTTATCCATTATATGTGGATAGCTCCAACATCGGCTTTGATCATATCGTTTTTATTGTGGACAGAAGCCGGATTGGCTGGCATAATTGGTATTATACCGGTATTTCTGGTAGTACCATTACAAAGTAAGTACGATTACATTTCCACAGTACTTACGTAAACACGGATTGTGACGTGCAACGTACTAGTAAAAGGTTTCTACTTCAAGGTTATACCGGTAAGATGTCAGCCAAATATCGCAAAGAAACCGCTTACAGGACAGATGAAAGGATTCGCCTAATGGATGAAATCATTTCGGGCGTGCAAGTCATCAAGATGTACGCATGGGAAAAGCCGTTCGCCAAACTGATCAAACGTGCCAGAAAACTGGAATTGAAGATAATAACGAAGCTGTCCTACGTTCGAGCTTTGATTATGACGTTCAACTTATTCACGACCAGGGTCGCTCTGTTCTGCACGTTACTGACAATGACACTTCTGTATAACGAGCCAATTACACCAGCTAGGGTTAATATACACCTAATTCGCACAAAATTTTCGTGGAATAACTTTTGAAAAATTTCTTCACGGATCTAGGTATTCGTCATCATGTCGTACTACAACATAATCGCTAACTCCATGTCGTTCATGTTCGTGAGAGGAATAGCGGAGATAGCGGAATCGTTGGTTTCCATAAAGCGAATACAGAATTTCCTCTTGAATCCGGAATTTGTGGACGCCAACAAGATCCACAACGATTCGACCAATGACGTTCCAATTAAATTGAAATGTGCCGTCGCGTCTTGGAGCCCAGAGTCTTCTGAGCACGCCTTAAATGAGGTGACAGTTACCATAGAGAGAGGACAGAGTGTGGGGATCATAGGGCCTGTTGGAAGTGGAAAGACTTCATTTTTACACGCCGTATTAGGTAATATAATTATTATTAAAATAGCGGTTGATCATTTATACATTAATTTCAGGTGAATTACATATGGTCTCCGGAGATTTAGTTGTCAATGGTAGCGTTTCCTATGCGTCGCAAGAACCCTGGGTATTCGCCGCTACCGTACGGCAAAATATCGTTTTTGGACAGGAGTATAACAGACGCAGATATAAGGATGTTGTCAGAGTTTGCACATTAGACGAGGATTTCAAGCAATTTCCACATGGAGACATGACCGTCGTAGGTGACAGAGGAGCTTCGTTAAGTGGCGGACAGAAAAGCGCGCATAAATTTAGCTAGAGCCATCTACAAAGACGCCGACATCTATTTATTGGATGACCCATTATCAGCAGTCGATGTCCACGTGGCCAAACATCTTTACGAACAATGCATAAACGGCTACCTCAAAAAGAAGACGAAGGTTCTGGTCACGCATCAAGTGCACCATCTGAAAGATGCCGACAATATCATCATTTTAGATAATGTAAGTTTGGAAGATAATGAAATAGCTGTAACTTCAAAAGGGAAAATAGGATGCATTTTTTTTAATGCAGGGTTCAATCTGTGCGCAAGGGACGTTTTCCCAGCTAGCTAGAAGTGATGCAGAGTACGCACAATTACTGAATAAGGAGCCGCCATCTCAGGAACAACCACCTACAATTATAGAAGAAGAAGAAATTGAGAAAACGGAGGAAAAGGCGAGAAACAAAGCATATGGCAGCACCACTATTCTTAGGCAGATTTCCACCAAGGTAAATCGCATAAATAATCAAGGAATGTTCTATGTATGTTTGGTTAGGTAGAGAGTGATATTAGACTGCCACCTAAGAGACCTATTATATCCCTTACTTTTGCTGTTTTACAACTGGCCTTCCACTCCTAGTCCTCACAGAAACTGCAGGATATGAGATAAGTCTCCATCTTCGATTTCACATGCCCCCCAGGTGCAACGCCCTTGAGTTGCACAATGCTACGCAGTTTGAGAGGAAATGAATCGGCGTTTTAATCCAAGCTTACTCAGGTCTCCTTTCAATGTATAATATGCTGAAAGTATTCCTGTTAACATGCAAATATTTTTCTTACTCAAATTGATGCGTTCTGTAAACCTTTTCCACTTATAGGTTCCCAGAAGAGTTTTAGCTTGCCTCATTCCCTGGAGATTCCCCAATAATTGGATTTTCTCGGCTCCATTAAGCTTTTCAATTTCTTTAATATTGTACTGCTATTTATCCTGCAAAAGGGTTCAGGCCCTACAAATGGTATTCCAGTAAATTTTTTTTTTGCAAAGACTTTTTCGTTTCCATCCACTCTTGCGAGGCCCAGAACACACAGTAGGGTTACTTTATTCCTTTTGCCTAGCTCGTTTAATTTTCCTCGGCATTCCCAGATCATCTTGGAACTGATTTTGTGTGAGCTCAGCGCCCTGATGGTTGCATGACTATCAGATATAATAATAATCTCCTGCTTTCGGTAATTCTTCAATATTGAACACGCATCTTTCAATAGCGTGTATTTCCGCCTGAAATATACTTGGGATATTTTCTCAAGCTTCTCGATATGTTATGTTGCTATGTGATGGCATTTCTATTCAAGTTCAAATGTGTTATGATCCATTTGCTCTGTTAGTAAGCTTTATTATGATTTCTTTTCAAGAAGCTGATTTTCTTATATTTCCGAGGCATACCTTGTCATCACCATCAGAAGGTTGAGCCCTATGTCTAATCGTTCCTTCTTTGATCATTTTGAGTGTGGTTCCTTTTGCCACACCCTCCACCACAATGTGGAGAGGGGGTAAGCCAGCACTATTTCGGTAGCTGCTGTTGGGCGGACTTTCATAGCATCTTTGAACTTTTTGAGAGGTTAATTCTCGCGGTGACCAGATTAGTTCTTTTGCTCCAAGCTACTAATGCATAAGTGATGATCACTCTCACAATCGTTGTAATCCAAAGCAGTATTTTGGGTGGCATTCCCAATTGTTTCCTGCACACCATCAGAGCTTTTTTTTGCCTTGTTGGTTACTTCAACTTCATGTTTGTTCCAAAGAAGTTTGTTGTCCAAAGTAAGGTTCTCATTTGTTCTCCAATCTATGTTTTGCCCATCCATTTTTATAGTTTTGAGATTGGATTTCCTTTTCCTAGTGAATGCTACTAAGGTAGTCTTAGTGGGGTAAGCATTGAGTCCCACCGATTGACACTATCTTCTGGTAAAATTCAGTCCTACCCGTGAATGTCGCAGAAGGTATTTTCAAATTTGCCTCTTGCGTATATGACAATATTATCAGCGTACCCTTGACAAGATACGCCTAGATCAGTCAGCCTGCATAAGGGTTCATTTGCTATTAGGCCCCACATAAGTGAGCATGTAACTACTCCTTGCGAGCATCATCTGGTCGTACTAACTTAGATGGTCTCATATCCCACCTGCGCCTCCACCGACCTGGTAGACGGCAGCTGAGACATCCATCTGGAGGTCACGCCATTTATTCATCTTATTAATAGCTTTATTGTAGGAGGTAAGTTTCTAGGTATAGCTCTGCCAGTTTCCGTTACGTTTGGCCTTGTTAAAGAGCTGTCGCGTGTCGGATTTTAACTTTAACAGATGACTGTTTCACGAAGGTGTGTCCCTTGTCCACTTTTTTGAGGTCGTTATCCAGATGCAGATGATGCCCAGCCCTTCTGGCTTGGATAACCGATAAATTGCTATTTAGATGGGTTCTGCTGCAATTGTCCCAATCTGTTTTCCTGGGATTTCTACGGAGTGGTCGCTCTGGAATCAATACCAGAAAATGTTACTTATATGCTTACATAATAACAAAACTTTAGCAGTTCAAAAAAATTTCAAAACGCTTTCGCCAGATTTAAAATATTGACTATAAGAAAAAGGAATATGTTAAGCTTGTATTCCTAGATCATATAAAATGTAAACATAAAAATTACTGCTAGCGATTCAATAAAAACCAAAACGGATTGAAGTAAAATTAATATCTTCTCTATTTTTTTTTCAGAGCAAAACATTGTCGTTATCAAGCACGCGCAGTGAAACGAGCATTGTGGAAAGTATACTACAAAGTGACCAACACATGGATACCAAAGACTATCAAGAAGATTCTTCCAAGGACAAAATCAAAGGCTCCCTTTTTCTCCACTATATGCTGGCTGGAGGTAACATCTTTGTTGTATCCGTCGTAATCTTCCTATTCGCTTTAGCGCAAGCAACCGCTAGTGGCGTGGACTATTTCGTCAGCTTCTGGACTAACATTGAAGAATTACGTCAGGCTCAACATCTCAATCGGACGCTGATCAACCATAATACGACGGTAGAAGCATTAACGGCTCCCGATAATTTGATATCCACTGAAGTGTGCATCTACATCTATTCTAGTTTGATAGTAGCATTGTTTGTGATAGCCTTGGGTAGATCGATACTATTTTATAAGCTGGCAATGCTCGCTTCAGAGAATCTACACAATAAGATGTTCGTGAGCATAATCTATAGCAGTATGAGGTTTTTCCACTTGAATCCCAGCGGCAGAATCTTGAACCGCTTTTCTAAGGACATAAGTTCTGCGGATGAGATGCTTCCGAAAGCTATATTAGATACTGGACAGGTAAGCCTCAAAAAACACGATACTTCTATTATTTGGGCATTAAGTACCTACATAACTAAGATGAATACTGGGGAATAGTTACTAAACTAAAAGGAATGGGAGCTTCTTATTTTTACTGTTTCATTTGATGCGCCACAGTTTCACTTTATCGTTTTTCCTTCTTTATTTTTTATTCTTTTCAGGTTATCTTGTTAGCCGTGGGCTCCATTATCTTGGTAACCGTTGTTAATTACATGTTTTTGTTACCAGTTGTAGTGATTGCGTGCGTTTCTTTGCTACTGAGAGTTGTTTACTTGCGATCTTCAAAGAATATCAAGAGGTTAGAGGGCATGAGTAAGTTTCGATTTTTCTTTTAAATACACACGTAAAAATATATGTCTTCTGACAAATCCTTTTGATTATACATACCTTGCGTTACACCAAAGCTTCATGCTTCAAGATAACTTAATAATTTGGCACTGAAAAATAATATTGCTAGATGGCTTCCATATAAATTGTTGATGTATACAGGGTTAGTTAAAACCAAGAGTTATATACATAGGATAAATTGCCAACCATAGTAAATGTAAATATTATTTAATTAGATGTATAAATTTATCGCGCGGTAACTCTATGATTTCAATGTAGTTTCCTTGGTATCAATGCTCCTTCAAAGGAGTGGAGACTCAGTGTAGCTCGTATTAATAAATGAGTTGGGGTTTATAGAGACGAGATTGTTGATAATTTTTTTCTCAATAATAATAATATCAACTTATTGGCTCTCGCATGTATAGTATATCACATTTTATGTACATGGGCAAAAAGACTGAATAACCTAATAGTGTTCTTCCTTTAGCCTTGATTCATCCAAATTTTCATAGATTTGGGCAGAAACGATAATTTCCTCTACCTGACAGCCCAAATATAGTCCTTCCCTTCTTCGAAGCAAGTTAAATCAATTAAATTATATATCCGTCATATATCCGAAATTAAAAGGGATCTTCTTTGTGAATTGATGTATTTACCATCGGGCTAAAAGTATATTGAAGTAAATTTCTGTATTAACATACCTTGGTACTTTTTCTTTTGTGGAACCGTACGTACATGTATTTGTTGTCTTGAATATAATGATCCTTATATGCTATGAAGGAGATTTTTCCCTAGATTTCCTGATACCGGCGTTGTACTTTCGATGTGAATCCTTTTCAGCAACATCTTTGATTTGTCACTGCGAGGAAACTCCTTTCTGAGATACTTTGAGGTGCAATAAGTATTTAGCATTACGAAAACTTTGAGGCTATTTTTCACATTTGTAAATGACAATTTAAATTGAAATTTTAATATGTATAGATTGGTATGCATGGTTGGTGAATTCATCCTATGATGGTGAGAGATTTAAAAGTTGTCTTGAAATTTAAGAATCCAAAATATACTGGATAGTTTTCATTTATATATATTTCATTTAAATATTGCAAATAAGTGTACTCACCTTGAGTAAGAGTCCTTACACTTTTAAATGTTTTTGATATAATATTGAATAATAAATTGTGCATGTTATTGATACTGACACTGTTTTTATTAATAAAAAAAAAACATTCAATACATTAAATGATTAAAATTAGCAGCGAAAAGCGATGATAAAAGATTAAGTGTTTTATTGGTTGTATATGAAGATTCCCATTTATCAACCAATCTTAACATTTGTAGATTTTTTTTAAAAATCTGAAGATGCCAAAATACTACAAAACATGTAGGTACTTCTTAAAAGATATTTAAAATAAAACAGAATGGAAATGATCCTATTTTTTCTTCTTTTTTATTTTATATTACCAATTAAAATAATATTTTAGTGAGGAGTCCAGTATTTACCCACCTAAATGCTACATTGCAAGGATTAACAACCATCAGAGCCTACGGGGCGCAAGACATTTTAAGATTGGAATTCGATAAGCATCAAGATCTCCATACTGGCGCTTACTATATGTTCATCACTGCAAGTTATGCGTTTGGCTTCTACCTGGACGTGCTATGTTTTATTTTCATTGGACTGGTAACCTTCAGTTTTCTCACGATAGCAGAAGGTAAGATATTATTGCGTCACCAAAAAGTTTGTTCTGTAGAGTAACTCTTCAGAATAAACTATCTGCTGCTTCCATAGGAGGCAAGACACTAAAATTAATGTTTATTAGGATTATTGGGTGGTCAAGTGGGTTTAGCAATAACCCAATCAATAGCATTAACCGGTTTAGTGCAGTGGGGGATGAGACAGTCAGCAGAAGTATCCAACCAATTAATGTCGGTGGAAAGGCTTTTAGAGTACAGCATCCTTCCTGAAGAGAAGCAACCTCTAGTACCAAAAACACCTCCTAAAGAATGGCCCGAACAAGGACTGATACTTTTTAGAAACATGGGGTTGAAGTATTCAGAAAACGCGCCGTTAGTTTTGAAAGGGTTAAATCTTTCTATAGCACCAAAAGAAAAGGTAGCCATTACAGAATGTAATCCTCTAATGTGAGTTTATAATTTTTGCCGCATTCCAGGTTGGTATAGTTGGACGCACGGGTGCTGGAAAATCATCTCTCATCGCTGGGATATTCCGTTTGGCTCAAGTCGAAGGCGATATTGATATTGACGGGATAGACACTGCTGAATTGAATCTGCAATTACTGCGTAGTAGAATCTCGATTATACCGCAAGATCCCGTGTTGTTTTCTGGAACTTTGCGATACAATCTGGATCCATTCGATGAGTATTCCGATAGTGAATTGTACAGAGCTTTGGACGAAGTAATTGGCGCTTATTAAATCATTTTTTATCGATGTAATAATAATTTTGATTTTGACTTAGGTAGAATTAAAAGATCCCACCAATACAATTAATAAATTAGAGAACAGAGTCATGGATAGAGGAAGAAACTACAGTGTCGGACAGAGGCAACTCATCTGTCTTGCTAGAGCAATCGTCAGGAAAAACAAGATTCTTATGCTGGATGAGGCGACTGCTAATGTGGATCCACAGTACGTTAATATTAAAAAAAAGATGTTCTTAATCCATTCACTAATGTTATTTATGTACTTTGCAGAACCGATGCTCTGATTCAGAAGACAATTCGACAAAAATTCGCTGATTGCACCGTCTTAACAATTGCTCATCGCCTAAACACCGTCATGGACTCTGATAAAGTTCTGGTCATGGATGCTGGGACCATGTTAGAGTTCGATCATCCTCACAATTTACTCCAAAACACCAATAGCTGTTTCTACCAGATGGTGGATAAGACTGGAGAAAGTGAAAAGCATCACTTAGAAAGCATCGCCAAGCAGAGCTTTGAGCGAAAGTTTAATAAAATTTAGTAGTCCCATGAGAAATTAGGATACTTTTAAGGAGTTTTTAATTGTTTTTTTTTGTTAGTTGTTATTAAATTTATGATGTCCTTTTCTTTATATTTAGTGCTTATCGTGTAATATAAATGTCATTTGATATGTTTTAAGTGTACTAATAATAACGTATTAATGATTTTGTCTGTGCTGATTTTTGATTTTTTGTTACACATTTTTTCGTTATTAATAAAACACATATTCTTTTTTGTTATCATTATAACTAACAAATATTTTCAGTTCTAATTTATCATTTTTAGTTTACTTTAAAATGGACGGCTGTGACGTTTGTTTTTTCGATGTAGTCGAGCATTTGTTTGCTTAAATAAATTAAAAAGTTATGTATAACTGTATAAGTTATAAACCGAAAGTATTCGAATCAAAAAGGATTTTGTGACGTACTTTTATTGATTACTGTAAATTGAAGTATATCCCAAATGATAAGTTTTTATAATGTATTTTAAGAGATAGGTATTTTTATATACATATTTACAGTAAAACCTGTAAATAGCGGCCACTGAAATTACCTGCAAATGCTATACCCTTAGATGAAGATTTAATAAACTGTACGAAACCAAGAATTAATTTGAAGTTTTAATTCTCTGCCAATAACTTAAATAGTCCGAAGGTAGGTGGAATTGGAAATATGTTGCAATACAAGTGTTATGAACCATACAAAATAATGAAACACAAAACATAATTAATATAACAAAATAACGATCGTTGATAAACAAATGATAAGAAACAAAATGTAGTTCATTCCATTCTATATTTATTCAAAATTCATTTAAATGATTGTTTGAAATAAATGAATAATTGTTTTGTGGATTTTGTGTATATGTAATTCTATCAAATATTTTCACATTTTTATTCATATTATCTACTTAAATTGTAACTCGATCGGTGTAGTGTAAGATGGTGTTGCTTTTAACTGATGAAAATTCAGTCAAATTGGTGTGTTCAGAAATTCGTCTCTTTATTTTGAAAACAAGGTGTAGAATCGTTGAAAAAACGGTCGTTAATAGAGGTGACCGTTATTAAAAGGTGGTCGTAAAGAAAAGATCTACTGTATTCCAATAATAATTTTAGATAAAATGATAAATCAAGAGATAAAGTTGAATCATTGGACTTTCATTTTACCCAAAAGTTTTTATTCAGGAATGTAGAAACTGGAATTTATGACCAGTGTTAAAGTATTATTACAAATTGAATTATATAATAAACAACATATTGCATTGATTTCAAGTTAAAAAGATCTTTAGTTGTCAAACACAAGGAAAAAAGAAAATATTTATACCTCTACACATATAACACATTCATAACAATAAAAAAGATTGTAAATCAATCAAATTTTTATAAAAACAAATCGTTTGAATGACAAATATCCGTTTTTCATGTAATTTAAATGAGAATTTGGAATAATTGTTTCATCCTAATATTTTAATCAAAATGTTATTGCTTACCTTATAAATGTAAGTAACAATTTCACTGTTTTAATAATTTTTATCAGCTGAATTTCCTTGTTTCCTTGAATCGTTGAAATTTGTACAAACGCGTCATTTTTGTACCTGCGCAAGAGTATGTATTGTACCTAAACCTAACCACAGGGGGGGCGCACTAAATACGATTTGTTTATATCAGCGTGACGTCACGATTTGTTGTGGGGTACAATCCACCAGGCGGTGCCGAATGCCGAAATAAATCATGTGTTACCGCCATTGTTGTTTTTGTGTCATTTTTATGGTGATTTTGATTCTGACAGCGTATTGAGTATTATCGATTCGAGCGTTATCAAATTAAAAATTTTGCAACTTGTGTTTTCTTGAACAAATAATTATTCGTTTCATAGTTTCACGTGTCATAGAAAACCTGTGCATTCAACAGTTTTTTTTTTTACGAAGCCTTCTTTCTGCAGCAAGTAAGTAAAAATCAAAATTTTTGTGATAAAAGTAATTTACTGTATAATTGTTGCTTTAGACATGAGGGACCGTTCCTGTACAGTAATGGGTTGCACTGACCGGACATCCTTTAGACATCAGTTTCCTAATCCTGAAAAGGTACGGAACGCTTCAATAAATGGATTGAGCCTTCTGGTAATGAGAAATTGCGAAGTGTGGATCCGCACATAATTTATCGAAATTATTGTATCCATCATATTCATTTTGCTCAAGAAGACATATCGTCTAACATGTTTTTATGGAAAACGGCTATTCCATTTAAATAATTTCAAGTAACCGCGCTAAATGTCCGTTAAGCGGGGGTACATATCGCTAGATGGCGCGAGCAGCACAGTTACACGAATTTCTTAATAGTGACCCATCTGTACCAACTACCTTATCTATGCCTAACCACAATAAATACATAGCAACTCTCATGGTGCAAATATATTAAGTGTCTCTGGTGCTGATATAAGTAACTAATACGTTAGCAAGCATATATTTTTTAAAAAAATCCATACCAAATAAGTATGGTTTTTAATCCCAACCAGTTTAAAAAAAAAAAATAAGTGTCAAGATCCAGATAAAGAAGTCATAACTTTCGAATTGCTATAAAAATTGAAAATTCCCAATTAAAAAAAAAACGCACTATATAGGGAACCTTTTATTTAGTTACTATTCAGTACAAAAGCAAAACTATTTTTAATTGTATGTTTAACTATCGTTGGAACATAAAACTATATGATTTTGATTAACGAACATAAAGACTTTATTCCAGAAATCGACTGGCAAAATAATATGGGCGTTTAAGCTTTGAGATGTACTTTTTGAAACATTCAGAATTCAAAATCATTCAAAAAACTGCTCTGAACAACATGATGATTCTTATTTTGTTAAAAATAGAACTATTTAAGGATATTTGTATACTTTTCATAACTTTTCTATAAAATTCAAATCAATTAGTTACATTAGTACATTTAAAAATAAATTATTGTTTATATCTACGTTGTAATTATGGATAGTTAATTTTTAACGTTATTTCCCTGTGCTATTTTTTGTTGTTGTTGTGATAGTAAAACCACAAACTAACGAGGAAAACCATAAAATTGAACCGCGACTGAGATCTATAAAGTGCTAATTGCGCTATTGCATAGATTACGTTAAGAATTATGTCTATGCAACCAGGATTACCTTAGGATTAAACGAAATAATCAGTTCGAAGCTGTTTAGCAATTAACGGCCTCTACAAACAAGTATTTCTTACTATTTAGTTTATAAAAACCGCATTTTGGTATTTAAATGAGTTTACCCATTTAAATACTAAACAACTATCCCTAAATAATTATTGTTGGAACAAAGCATAATAAGTAATCTAACTTACAAGGCGCTAATCCGATAAATAAACATTAACAGCCGAAATTGCAGTGCAGAAAATAAAGTAAGGATGTAGTTAGCGGTATCAGCGCTAGATGGCTCAAACGTAGCTTCCGCAGCGAGTGGAAAGTTCCCAACTTCCCACGGTTCCCACTTCTAACCATGCACATTCTTTGTATTCGCGGTAAAGCGTAAACGGTGGAAATACTCGGAAACAGCTGATTACCAATGCCAACAATTGCCTGCCAATTGTGGCCCAGTCTCCGGATTGATCGTGTGGTGGGAATAGCCGGTCAGTCAGTGCTGTAAAATTCTCGTATTTGTTAAAGCCGAACACATGGGAAGGCGATAGTGGCGCGCGTACATCAAGGCCTGCAAAATTTTTCTTTTTACCAACGGGATTCTGTGTCAAGTTGAGTGCCGATTACTATCACGTTATTGTATTGTTAAATGTAATTGCCGGGTAATAAGGTGTTGATAAGAAATTTATAAATCAATGCATATTTGAAAAGATTTTTTTGGATGTAAGACTATTAAACTTATACTATTTCTCTTAAGTAAAATAGGGTTTGTTTGTGTATTTTAAATAATGAATAATTTAAATATCGTAGACTAAAATCATTAAACACAAACGTTTTAAAGTAGTGAGCAACATTAATAATAATGCAAACAGCAGATGCTTAAAAGCGCTTTTAAAATTTATAGTATAATCAAACAAAATTTGAAATTATACAATTTTAAAATTGCTTTACATCTATAAATTGTAGAAATCTAAAGATAGATCTGTTTAATATTGAATATCCGTAACAATATTGAGTTTTGGGTCAATATTTTTGACTAAAATTACGTATTGATTAATTTGAAATATTGATTTTTTTTATCTAATCTAATAATAAGATAGTCATGAGAGAAGGCACTTAAAAAAAGGGACTTGAACAAAATATTTTTGGCGATAGTTTTGGTTTGATGTAACATCATTCAGGATAAAGTCTATTTCGTACCCAATTTATTTTTATTTTAGTAATTCCGTGAGAAATGTAACTTATAGAAACTAACTTTTACAAATTCGCTTCGCAACATTTTTGCCTTATCATTAGCGAAAAGCCTAGTGTTAACAATTAACACAATAAGAGATTCGTTCCTTTCGGGAAGTTTTGATTGCATTTGTTATTAGAATTTCAAGATTTACCGAAGAATTCCCATGTGCATAACAATAAGAAGATTGTTGAGATGTGTTAATTGAATTTTTTGAAAAAAAAATTCTATGTGCTCAAAACCGAGTACACACCTGAGAAACATTGCAATTTGTCCACGTTGTCAAAGATTTGCTTTAAAGTATGTATGCGTTAAGCATAGAGAGTTCTGGAATTAATTAATCATGGTATGAAGGTTCAGTACTGCCAACAAAAAATTGTTTTTGTTTTTAAGCCGCGTGAAAAACATTACCAACAATTCTAGAAATGGTGATGACTGCGAACGAATGGCAACGTTTCTCTGGTGTATTCCCAAATTAGTATGGATAACTGTTTATGAATGTTTGTAGAAAAGTTTAAATACAAATAATTCTATTTTCTTAAGTAAATAACAAATATATTACCAAAGTAAACAAACAAAATTGCAGAAGAATTAAATTAACACGTTGGTTTAGGTATTTACACATCGTAGGAGTACGAATCGTTTTAACTTTTCTCATAGAGATAAAAGGGAGTTTTCATATATGTATTAAATAAATTTTGCACATATATTTGATTCAAACATTCTAAGATTCGAATATGCACTGTAAAGAGGAGTGTATGTTAATTATTCATTCAGTAAGTTGAAACAAAACTGAAAGTAAATACAGTCATAAATTTGTTTCTAAGGATGCAGATAGTATTATTTGATTCTTTTAGCGCCAAATCTTGCAGTAAATTTGGTATATTAAATTATATTACGAACCAGAATTGGGAAAAGCCCAAGGGAGTTTTTTTAGTAAAAAATGGAACACCTATGTGGCTCCTTGGAAATGGCTACATCCAAAACTTTAGCTTTGCATATTGATCGGCTTTTGAGTAAAACAAAAATCGTTTATGTTTTTAAATTTATATCTTATGATTGAATTGTGTGATCTGAACAAAATCAAAAAGAAAATGCAGTTGTTTAGAGATAATTTAATTCTCTAGACTAATTTTTTATTCGTATAGTGCTCAACTTTGCTTCATACCTGATTTATGAATTTTATCTCATCATCCATAATAATGAATTTTTATTTTTGGATTCATTTATATTTAAAACATATAAGCATGAAATTATTTTTCAATTAAATACTTATTCTAGCCATTGCATAAGTTATGCTATGAAAGAAATGCTTGTTACTAATGTATAATAAGCATTTTTTTAGTAATATGAGTTATGAGTTCATTGACATTTGATTGAAGTAATTGGTTTCCACTAGAGCTTGGCCTAAGGGTAACACAAATAACAGTTATTAATATCTGGAGTTTAATTACTCCTTTCACTAATACATAATCATACTTGAGATTAAATATAATAGAAATATTCAAAGGTATTACTAATATAACCTTGTGCTATTTTTTAAGTGGGAGATAAATAAAAATTGTTTTAACCATATATTTTTTGACAAAATTGGGACAAAATCAAGAAGTAGTTAACTAAGAAAGGTCTCAAATCTTACCGTTAATTACACATATTGTAGATATCATAAATGGTATATTTATAATGCATTAATAAAATATTACTCATTGCTTTCTGTTCATTTTTGTGATAGATAAAAAGAAATAAGATTGTAAAACAATGCTTTACTGCTTTACAAACAATGAACTGACTGCGCGGCTGGCCTATGTACAACATATATGTATGTTAGCTTACATAGCCGATTTCGATCTAGAATAATCAACAGTAGTTGTTAGAACGCTTTTATTTAAGTGTTTCAAAAAAAAAAAGTTCCATGAATTATTAATTTAAATATAGGGTTCTTGGAATGCCTCAGATAAAATATGATTTGTCATGGAGAGTTAGAATAATTGCCAATTGCCTTTTCATTATTTCTTTTTTTTTATTCAGCGATCAAGAACGTGTTTCCTTTGGTTTTTCGACGTACACACGTAGATAAACTTTCATAGGAACTATCAAGTGGAGCTCAATTCTTTATAGGCGTTTACGAAAATTGGATTATAAGGTATCTACCGACTTTTTATCCTGTTCTAGCACATTGTAAATGCTATGATTTCCTTTCACTTTCGGTACATCGGTATATATCCGATCCAATTTTCGTAAATCCCTTATATGATTCAGCTTCAGTGGAGTCGTAAATTACATTGTAGCAAACAAATATGAGTGTATGCGTTTTTTAACCACAAACTCCGAAACAGCGCCATAGATAAGAAATTTAAGGCTCTTCTAAAATCCATAATACCAGTTTAAAACTAATGGAAATGTCTGATCCTGCATTTGTAATAAAACAGACAATTTTAATAATAGAAAATTTCAGGGTTATGAAAGCATCATCTTAATGTTTATGTATACTTATATACCACAGATATTCTTAAAATTTTTATAGAAGCTTTTGAAGACTATAGTAATGATAAATATCTGAGTCTTGCGTTATCAATACGATCAAGCTTTATCAAATTATATGTCCATCTTAAACATCTTATTTTCAGTATGATGGAGAGTTTCAGTCACTTAATTTTCCTAAAGGATGATACTCCACATTACAAAAATAGCAGAGTAAATGTGTAATTTTCATGTCGCATAAAATAATAGACCTTGTAGGCTTGTAATTTCATTTTATCAATTTGATTGTTGGTCTACAAATATGTACAGGTGTTCCATCCAAGATTGGGCCTTTGATTACAGCTCTATTTTTGATTTTAGGAAGAAGTGTTTTATACAAAAGTTTTACCGAATTTAATGTTACATAATCTAAAAATATTATTTACTATACAGGGCGTTTCAAAAGTAGGAAAACGCATACTTACTCCGTTATTTTAAATGGAACATCCTATGTATTATTTCATTTTTAAATTCTACGAAGAAAAATAACATCATTTTATATAAGCTAGTATATGTCTATCTGTAATAACAACGGTGTTATTTACGCTTTTGTAAAAAAAAGTTCCTGCTGAAAGGTTTCGGTTAAGGCGGCGTAGTTTGTATATGCATTTGTTCTAGGTATTCATATTTTAAATATCATACATATGCTACATAGCGTGATACAACAGTGAAATTAAAATCGAAACAATTATATACATTCATTTGTTTTTTTATTATAAATAAAAGCTAAACACTAAGTCTTAGTTTAATGGTTTATGAATAAAATTACTGCTTAAAGACTTACTAAAGTAAATGTGTAATAAAATAAACAAGAAAATAAATAAACAATTACTATGACATGTAAGAAGGACAAAATATTCGTACAAAATTATTTGTTGACAGATTTGACGTTTAAGTACTATGCTGTTGAAATAACTGTCATGGCCTGCTCTATTAAAAATAGGTACTATTATTTCTGCTAATTATCATTAAATATCATTCTTTTTTTTCAAAAAATATGTCATTAGACTTATATTTTATTATTTGACACAATATAAGACATATTTACTGATTCGAGGCTTTTTATTCAATTAGGTATATAAAGTTTATATGCTAATCCAACATAAAAATTAATGTAAAAAATAATGTTAGATTTATTTAAAATCATTAATTATCTATAAAATTCTGCATGAGGTATCATAAATATTTAGTATAATTTAAAAGGGTTTTGTGTAAGGGTTGATTTAACATAAGCAAAGATATGCTATTTAAAAAAAAAATCAAGTTATCGTGGGCTAAAGTTAAGCAAATAAATGGTCAGGATTATAGTGAACACCTGTATAGAATTATATTGGTTTTAGTTTCACTGTTGTATCAAGCTAAGTATGTGTGTATGGTATTTAAAATATGAATGCCTAAAACAAATGCATTGTTTACAAAAGCGTAAATAGCTTATATAAACTGATGTTATTTTTCTTCGCAGAATTTAAAAATAAAATAATATATAGGATGTTCCATTTAAAATAACGGAGCAAGTAGGCGTTCTCCTACTTTTGGAACACCCTGTATAGTAAAAATATTTTTAGGTTATGCGGCATTGAATTCTATAAAACTTTTGTATAAAAGATTTTTTACTAAAATTAAAAATAGAGCTATAATCAGAAACCCAGTCTTCGGTGCGACACTTGTATAATAACTTGTGATTCAACGCTCGTTTTATCAAGGCGCAAATATTTTTAAGTTAAAATTTTAATACAATCAAAATTTAAAAATGTAATTAGAAAGAAAAGAATAGTAATCGATTCAGTGCTTCTATGATTCTGTTTTAAGAGTTTGATGTATAATAGGCTGACATTATATCTAAATAAACACTTTACAAGTTTACATTTAAAAAAAATCGGTAACTCATGTTATTTTTCAATTTTCTCTCGCTTCAACTGTTATTTTTGCGCACCATTCCCTATTTTATTTCTCTCATTTTTATTTAGCAACTTTCAAAGAATACTTTCAGTATAATATCGTTGAGACATATTATTTTCTAGCATATAATAAATAACATCGTCCGAAGAAGATTGAAAAAAAAAATACATTTGTAATTAACGGTGTTAAAACCATGTTATATCTATTTATACTCTAGTACTTCCAATATTGCCGTAAAAACATCAATACTTTAACACGTGTGAAAACACTTTGATGTTAAAATAAATTATAGTTTTCAATTATGGTATGATAAAAATATTTTTTTTAAAATACCGCAGGTATATATTTAATTAATTTGTAATTTGCTTTTACTACGTATACCGTATACGAGGTACAAGTATTGCAATGCGATGACACCTGAACCACGCAACGCAATAGAGTCTTGCAATAGTTGACGGAACAATAAATCTTTTATTTTGTCACTGGCGTTGTATTAGTGCCTTCGTCGCTGTAACTTTATTGTATCCTATTGCGTAGGGTCATATTTCATCGCCTGACCATAGTTGAATCTCGCATATTTGTATTTATATTTTGTATATACCGACTAGTGATGTAACGAATACGTGATTTTACACATTCGCGAATGCGAATATGTGCACTAGATATTCGCGAATGCGAATATTAACCTTTTAACTTTGCTAGCGTCATCTATTAGCTGTCACTTTACAACTATACGAACACTTGCATTAAGCGGTTATGCGCACGCGCAGAGAATTAAATTTCTCCATCACCGCAAGCGAAACTAGCCAAGTGCAACCGAATCGTTTCAACTTTTTACGTCTTATTTTTCTCAATTCAAGTTTAGTTTTGAAGTTATTGATGGTTATTCTAATGTAAACTGCAAATTTGTGCTCAAAAGGTTGTTTTAGGATCTCAGCGTATTTAAATACTTTCTAAATTATCAATTTTAACAGGTAACTTTTTTATTCGCAATATTCGCATATTTATTGCAAATGCGAATATTCAAAAACATGCAAATCTTCGCGAATGCGAATGCAAATATTCGTTACATCACTAATACCGACTTATTTTAACTCTTCTGTGGCTTCGACATTGTCTGTTAACGCCTGATCTGGTGTTACTTTATATTTTAGAAATAGAAAAAGAAATTTTAGAAATTCGAAATACATTACTGGAAAATTGGGTTTCCTGGTTATTCTGAGATATATTCTGTTTGTTTTGTGATTTCGTTTTCGAAATCGTATTTGTTTGTGTCTCTTGTTGATTTTTCTTTGTTTTATTGATCCTGGCGACATATTAATTTCTATTTCATTGTGCAAACACTCAAACATACAAAAGATATCTTATACGATCAGGAATAAAACGCATTTTCCCAAGTCCAAGCCGATACTTATCGGCCAGATGTTCTAAGTTAGGGAATCAGGTCATTTACTCCATATAAATTACATCAATCAAAATTTTATGACCTCGAATTTGAGCGCAAACAGAGCATTTGATATCGTTGATGTAAGCGCCAATAACAATTAATGTTTATCATGTAGAAGATAAGTGTATCTTATAGCCGGTATATTTATTGCAAATTTTGAACTCCATATGCAATCGACAAAAAACTGTGTGTCAGAAAGCCTTTTGGGTCGAAATTTTAGAAACATAATTTAGGATTTAGTTTTTACTTACTCGCATTAGAAGATAGTACCTAGAAGTGACAGACCAGAAGTTCAGTGCTATTTAATCTTATTTTTTTGGTGTTTTAGGAGTAATTTTTCGATGTGTATACGAACACAAATATCAGAATTCTTAGATCATGGATATCACGAAGGAGAATTACAATCCCAATCCAAGAGAACACGCTAATCCCTTGTCAGTCATCTTTTTCACGTAAGTTTTTCAAATATATGATTTCCTTAATATAAAAAAAGAGAAACAATTATATATAAATGTGTATGAAACATTTTAAAATTGACTTCTTAATTATAAACTGCATGTCAAAAAAAGATCAATCACAAAGCTGAAATCTTAACAAAACAATTGGCTGCATGTAAAAAGTTACTGATAATCATCTGTCAGAACTTCATACACCAAGAGGAAGTAGAAATTCACCCTTAAACTGCTCACTCTCCGGATTTAAACCCGATTGAGCATGTGTGGGATATGGTAGGTCGTTACATAAGACGTTTACCACAAGTAACAAATACCTTGCAAGAACTTCGTCGTCATCTACAGCAAGCCTGGGATGAGATCCGACAAGATGCTATTGATCACCTCATTCAGAGCCATACTTCGCAGAGTTAGTCAGTGCATAAACAATTGTGGGGATGTGATATTTTATTGATAAATTTTTGCTGATCGTTCCCAAGAAACCACGTTATGTATCAAGTACATCACTGCAATGTGGATATGTACATATCGCAAGCCTGGTAACATGCTCAGTGCCGTGCATGTGCCTTACAAGTTGAGACTTATGTCCGCAACAGGTACACATTCTGAAAATATACTAGCGACATTGAATGTATATGCTGGCGATATTAACGTTACATCGACACGATGACGAAAAGGATATAAAAATGTTTTATTTGTTATATCTAATATATATTTAAAATAGGTACTGATAATATTTTAATGTATCTGAATGTTCAGTTTATATTGTGTGTAAAGTCTATTTTGCCTAATATTTATTTAGTATTTTACTTGGTTTCCGGGTTGAAACCATGTCCTGCAAATACCTGTGACCGACGTTTCGTCTTCACTTGAATGAGACATCTTTAGGTATTGCTACTACTGTTGCTGTTCAGCTGAAACTGTAGTTCAACCGCAACATAAGTAGCAGCTTCAAAGATATCTCATACGAGCGAGAACGATACGTCGGCCAGAAGCAGTTGCAGGACACAGTTTCAACCTGAAACCAAGCAATGTGTAGTACTAAAAAGTCAAAAATTGACACTTAAGAGTTAAGTAAAACACCCTAAAAATATTTGCTTGTAAAACACAACTATACGTTCTTTAAATATATGTTAGTTATCACATTTACATTTAACTTTTCGCTATCCAAACTACCTGCATCTTCAGAATGATCATCTATAATGAAATGTAAATAGCAATTGATATGTGATAGTGACATATATAGGTAACTTAAAAAATGTATAGAAAATAACACAAGTTATATGAAACTACTTTTTAATGTACTACTACGTTTCTCGTTCATCGTTGTTCAGAAAGCCTGAACTATTATGCAACTATACATTCAAATTCCATTTTGCTTATTAGTATGATATTCGAATACCATATAATTTAAAAATATATTTGGATAAAATGTTGGAATTAAGGTATAAAGAATGTCTTGCGAAGATGTACTCAGATGCCATATCCGTTATTTGTTGATGGCTAGGTCTGAGGAATAATTGTAGGGTTTCTGATGTACTGTCAATCGGTGTTCCAAATAGTATGTAGAATTTTTTTTTTCTTAATATTTTAAATTCTTACTTCTTCACAATACCCATCCTATTTTATAGAGAGTTCGTTTTAAACTTCTAATTTGACTTCAGTAACCGTTTGTAGTATGTATTACAAAACCTTAACAGTCTCTGAAAATTAAAAGACACGATTGTATTAACCAATAAAGTACTGGAATTTATAATCTAAAAAGTAAGAATATGTAGTATATTTACATATACATACCTAACAAATACCAATAAAATTTGGCCGCAAAAGTGACTAACCTAACCTAGCAACTGTAATATAATGAGTTAAAACTTTTACAAGGACAAAAACAGCTTAACCTACAAAATTAACTGTGTTTAATCACTTACCTTCAATGAACAGAACAAAATTTAAATTTTGGCAATACGATTCGAAGTTATCACTAGATATATTCGATGCACACAAGCTGATACACATAAAGTTTGTTCGCGTCGCATGAACTATTTGCACTATTATGCACTTTTTAGAACTTTTGTGTGCAAAAGTGCATAAAGGTGCAAATAGTTCATGCGACGCGAACAAACTTATAGATGTACATATTCTAGACCTAGACGACATAGACAAGAATTTGAAGAAGATGCAGAGCAGGCCTTGGGGTGTATGAAATCTCTAGTGACGCCATATTTCGATAAAACATTATGTACCATACGCAGAATTGTTATATAGTTTTATGTTCTTTGATGTTTTATATCAACTACGTATCAAGCATCTTATTACAGCGGCGGAAGTTCTTCGTATAATTTCGTGGTATCGTATATATTATACGATAGCATACGAAGATATTCGATCGTTGTGGGTGCCCTTCCGGTGACGTATGCACCGGCCGCCGCTGCATCTTAATAAAGGATATCGCATTCATATATCTGTTTCATATGCTCACCATGTTAATATATAACATGTTATATACCAAATATATAGAATTATTATATAGTTTGTGTTCTGTATCAGGTACATAACAGGCATATAAATAGTAGATTATCGCATTTACATCTCTATTTTACATGTTCTGTACGTTAATATATAAAATCCATGTAGCCAGTACGTCTGCATCACGAATGGTTTCCTGGGTTACTAAATTGAAATTGAATTAACTTCAGTTTTTACTTGATTATTTCTCTTTCCACTTTATCCTGTCTTGTGTGAATTGCCTATAATTACATTTTTTTATTTTATTTATTTATTTTATTTATTTTAAGTAGTCCCACATAAATTAACTAATTTAACCTAATTTTTTTTAAAAAGTATTACATGTAAATCTTCCTTCTCATGCAGCTACACCCTCGGCCTATTCAAGAAAGGCTACAGTAAGACCTTAGACGTCGAGGATTTGTACAACCCCCTTAGCAGTGACAGGAGTCAAACGCTAGGCGATCGATTAGAACAGTAAGTTACCCACTACCTATAAGGAGAGATACATCTCACACATTTATATATACAACCAGTTAACTAACATTAAATGATCACTCCACGAAGTTTGACACACATTATACACATCTGTTATTGTCACCAAAGTTGCTCCTTCCTTTTAGAAAATGGCTACGACATCTAGACAATGCAAGGCTACTCAAAAAGAAGCCCAGCCTTTTGAGGGCTTTAGTAGCTACCTTTTGGCCAGAATTCACTTATCTAGGAGTACTTCTGGCAATCGTGAGTTAGGTTTAAAAGTTCTACAACCCATCATGTTGGGGGAATTACTAGCATACTTCAATCCCGGCAGTAATATGTCTAAAGAAGAGGCCCTTTATTACGCAGGCGCGGTTGTGGCCCTCAACGGTCTTCTTGCCCTCTTCCAAAACCAATACACTGTGGAAGGCTACCATTACGGTTTGAAAGTGAGAGCTGCTTGCTGTGCAGTGATCTACAGGAAGGTGAGATGGCAATGTACCAAAAGTCGTGGTTTGTGTTAAATAAGGATCGTTTCGCAGGCTTTGAAGCTTAGCAACAGCGCCTTGGGACAGACAGCTTCTGGACAGGTAGTAAATCTCCTCTCGAACGACGTAAGTCGTTTTGATATGGTATCCTCGCTCCTCCACCATATGTGGACAGCGCCAACGTTAGCTTTGATCGTAACGTATTTATTATGGATGGAAGCTGGGCATCGCCGGTCTAATTGGTATTATACCGGTATTTCTGGTCGTACCACTACAGAGTAAGTATTGTATCTCAACTGTTAAACATCAAAACATATCTTTTAAATCATATCGATTAAATGCATCACATTAGTTCTATCCCAGATAACATGTAAGCTTACGACAAGCTTGCCACTTAATTAACTTTCCCTTGTCCAGACAAGCTTAACAGTAAAAGGTTAATGCAACGTTGTGACAAAGTTATTATATCATAGTACGGTGACTTCGTGTAAAATGAAATATACTTGAAATAATTTAAATTTATAGACATACAAAAGCAGTTAATGATAAAACAGATATATTACAATATACAATATTTCACAAAACTATAAGTTAATTTTAGAGCTAAATACAATATTTTTAAAGATCTATTTAATTACATAATTCAATTTTTCATATTCTATTAACAACAAATAATCAAAACATACTATTTTGAAACGCTGTCTTTAAATAAAACATAACGATATATTAAAAATTCATAGTAAACAATGTTTTGTTTATTAAATAAAAAAAATTGTTTATAATTTACACCATTTATAATTTATATTTTTTACATGTATCTTGTCCTTGTTAATGTACATTTTCATATTTTTATGACCTAGAAACCAAGAAAAAGAAGAAATTAATACCCAATTCCTATTTTGTTCTGATTGTTACAAACTTTTATCAAGGTTTGTACAGGCTTTCTCTTGCTTGGCTCAACATTGTCATTCCAACCTTGTCATATGCTTTTACAGACAAGCCTAACTTGTAACCTTGCTTTGGAAAAACCTTGTCCTGTGTCAACTAGCAAGCTTGTCATAACCTTGCAGCAAGCTTGCACCCTTGCCATAATAAGCTTGCTGACAAGCTTTTTCCCTTGTCGGAACAACCTTAAAAAGGCTTGTATAAACCTTAAATTGTTATCTGGAATATTTCTTGGCGATCGTTTTAAAATCAACTAATATAGGAGACACCATTTTTATCTTTTCGCTAACTTTCACATAGTAACTAGGACACAAGGAGCATCTGAAGGTTGAATATATATCTCAAAAACTAAGGAGGCTAGGCTAGGAAATTGGGTTAGCAGAATTTATCTCGCCAAAAAGCAGGGCTGATTCATTTTACATTGAGGGAATGAAATACGAAACCAGTAAGAAACGCACGCAACGTTTTTAGGTTACGTAATGATTCAAAACAAAACAAGATGTATTGAAAACGTTTTAAAGTACATGTACCAGTTCCACTACCATTTGTATCAGCTGTTTATCGGTAGGAACTCGGTAGACACCTTAAAATCCAATTTTCGTAAACCCCTATCATGACAAAGTGCACAAAATGGGACAGCCCGTACATATCAGCATACGCAGTAGAAAATAAATCGTTGCATTCCATATTAATATCTTATTCCGCAGTAATATCTATTGTTTACGTAATAAGAACATGTGAATATTTGTAGTAGGAATAAATGTCTACTTATTTTTACTGTTCCTTGAAATGACGCACAGAACAATAATTCCGATAATATAAGTATTGTCCATGCGCTATACAGGATAATTTATAATAGCTGTAAAAAAATGTAATTAGTTCTGTAGTCGTTTAATCAAGACAATATGTTAATAATAATATTTAAGATATGAGATAATGGTTTTTTCTTCTTTGCCGTGTTTTAATTGCTATATATTCTTTTTTTTAAATAAAAAAAGAGAAATTTCTTGGGTAGCGGCATTTATTTACTAATCTATTTTCCTTTGATTCGATGCTTTAGGCATCTTTTTCAATTTGCCTCTATTCTGTAACAAGTGATTTACATGTAACTAATGTAAAAAGACGTACACACTAAACAATAATAAAACAATTTATAGACAAACTAAACAAATCACAAATGAAATAAAAACAGAAAAAAGGAAAACCTAGATTTCTCCCAAGGTATACTGTTATCGAAGTAACACATAAATAACGCATGCTATGAAAGCAACGCTCGCTGTTCAAATGATTTTTTTCTAAATTATGTGTAAAATAGCTTTTTTCCTGAAGAAAGAAAAAAACTTTTTTTGCATCTGTTAGAAACCAGCTGTATAATCTAATCACTCTCATTTACGATTGGTCAATTCTTATATTTAAATGTGTATTTGATTTTTTAATACGGATTTAATGGTCCGCTGCATTAAGGGTCGATTTAATAATCAAAATTAATCAGCTATTAAATTTTAATTATTACAATTAGGACCATTCGTCTGGAATAGAGTAATTTTATAGCTTTGAAATAAAAATCAAAATAATAGGTATTAGAAGAATTGCAAATTGATTGACTACCTATGACACTCCCTCCATTCACATTTAATCATTAACATAGTATAAATATCTGACATGATTCTGTATAAAAAAAAAACAACAAATAATATATTAAAAACAAAAAGATAGTGAAATATTGCTTTTCAACAAGACCGTGCTACTGGTTATTGTGTAAACATCATGAAGAATTATTCAAATTTTAATACGTTTATCCCAAATTTTTATAATTTAAGATGCTATACCAAAAAAGAAACAACTTAACTTTTTTCTTGTGTTCCTTTCTTGTGCTTTGAGAATCGTTCGGAATTTGGTAATTTTTTAATACATTTTATTAGGAATTATTAAGGACGTAACTTTTTTCCCCACTTAATCAAGCCTTATGAGTAGATATTAGTGATTGTAAATTTACCGATTGTAATGAACGACGAATTTTCATTACGAATTGTAATGAAAATGCCGGTTTACCCGTAATTTTTTTTTTTTCATGTATGACATTAATGGGGATTCCCCCAAAAAATAGGGTTAGAAGTTAGGCTAGAATAATATATATTTTGTACTATCTTAAGGCATAATATTAGAATTTTGTAATAAATATTTGTATTTAATTATTTTAAACAGTTGTTAGAAGTAAAAAAAATATATATTTAAGGTTCAAATTTTAATGTTATTTTACAACAATGTTGCATTAATGTCCTCTCATAATGTGGTATATTTAAAATTGCTATTAATTTAAATACGTGAAATGTTGTTCTTATATATTATTATTTTAAATATTAAAAAAATGAGACATTTACTTACTCTTTAAGAAAAACGATTTTAAACCTTTGAAAATCTTAAAAAACTCCAGAGCACACATCACATATGCTAACTCAACTTTTTACGAAAGATAAGTAAAATACAAAAAAATATATAAAATGAAGAGAATTGAAATTGCACTTTTTGACAAAAGCAGGTAGGAAATTGGGGTGTTTTGCTTCCTACCGTCCTAGCAACAAATGAACATGAATCTAGCCTTTCTTTGCGTTGCTTTTCGTTATCCATCTTGTTTCCATTCTTATTTTCTTTTAATTTCTACATTTTTGCCATTTTTTGTTGAGAATTTTTTGATTCCGTCTCTTTCTAACTAACTCGATGGAATGGAGGTTATACGTTTTTAATCAAAAATTTTTCTCAGTTTCTTTTCTATATTCTCTATTCTAGGGCATTACAGCGGCTCTCAATATCAAGAAAGTTTAAATTAAAAATAAACAAAAAACATCTCCCATAAAATTAATAATTGGGTATATTGTTACTTACACTTACCTGTTTTATTTTTATTTTCAATGTCCCTTTAGACCTTTAAATATCTATAAACACAATATTTCGTAGATAAAAATTTCTGGTATGGATTTTTCATTTACCGAACGTTTTTTGGTCAATTTACCGGTTAACCGGTAAGCCGGTATACAATCCTTAGTAGATATATTATTTCTATAGTTTATGAGATCGCAGAGTGCCTTATTAAAACCACCGTAGATATCAAAATGATTTGTTATGTAATACTACCTACTGACGATGCGTTCTCAATTTAAGGTTACACCGGCAAATTATCGGCCAAATATCGCAAACAAACCGCTTACAGGACAGACGAAAGGATCCGTTTAATGGACGAGATCATTTCGGGCGTGCAAGTCATCAAGATGTACGCATGGGAAAAGCCGTTCGCCAAACTGATCAAACGTGCCAGAAAACTGGAATTGAAGATAATAACGAAGCTGTCTTACGTTCGAGCTTTGATTATGACGTTCAACTTATTCACGACCAGAGTGGCCCTGTTCTGTACGTTACTGACAATGACCCTTCTGTATAAGGAACCAATCACAGCGACTAAGGTTAATAGACTTCTAATTTCCATGTAATAGTTTTTGAAAATCGCGTCTTCGTGAAATCTAGGTATTCGTCATCATGTCTTACTACAACATACTTTCTCATTCAATGTCGTTCATGTTCGTGCGAGGAATCGCCGAGGTATCTGAAGCTATCGTCTCCGTAAAACGGATACAGAATTTCCTGTTGAATCCGGAATTTGTTGACGCCAACAAGATCCGCAATAACTTATCATCACCACCGGATAATAACGTTGCTATTAAAATGAAATGCGCCACAGCGTCTTGGAATCCAGAGTCGTCTGAGCATGCCTTAAATGAGATAACTCTTACCATAGAGAAAGGACAGACTGTGGGGATCATAGGACCTGTTGGGAGTGGAAAAACTTCGTTTTTACACGCCATATTAGGTAATTATTATTAAAATACCAATTGATCATTATATGCATTAATATATTTCAGGTGAATTACATATGGTTTCTGGAGATTTAGTTCTCAATGGTACCGTCTCTTATGCCTCGCAAGAATCTTGGGTATTCGCTTCTACCGTAAGGCAAAATATTATTTTTGGACAAGAGTATAATAGACGCAGATATAAGGAGGTTGTCAAAGCTTGCGCATTAGATAAGGATTTTAAGCAATTTCCACACGGAGACATGACCATCGTAGGTGATAGAGGAGCGTCTCTAAGTGGCGGGCAAAAGGCACGCATAAATCTAGCTAGAGCCATCTACAGAGACGCTGACATTTACTTATTGGATGATCCCTTATCAGCAGTTGACGTCCACGTGGCGAAACACCTTTACGAACAATGCATAAACGGCTATCTTAAGAAGAAGACCAAAATCTTAGTCACGCATCAAGTCCATCATCTGAAAAACGCTAACAATATCATCATTTTAGCTAATGTATGTTAGGAAAAGATTAAAATAACCAAAGCTCCATAATGTTTTAACACGTTTTTATTTGCGCAGGGTTCAATCGATGCTCAAGGGACTTTTAACGATCTAGCCAATAGTGATATACACTATGCACAGTTACTGAATAAGGAACCAGAATCTCAGGAACAATCACTTTCAATTATCGAAGAGGAAAAGGACAAAGAGAAAATGTATGGCAGCGCAAGCAATCTTAGGAAAATACCGACTTGGGTAAGTCGTGGAAAGAAATAAAAAAAATATTGCTCATATTTCTTTTTTGTTAATCATTACGCGAGTGTCAGAAATAGGAATGGATAACTGCTGAAACATCGTTTCTCAACCTGATGGTCGCAGTGATGAAATTATTTTATGAGAAAAAAAATCGTTTATTACAAACATTTTATTTCCAATAGGTACACATCTAATGAAAAAAAATGTGGTTTAAGTTAATTTGTTTTTTTTCTGTAGAAGTTTCTCCATACGTGGAGCTACACTAGAAGCACACAAAAGCAAATTGTTTTCGAGTGATAAAAGACGATTACTGTATTTAGTTTTTAGCGTAGCCATAGACGAAAAAACCCTTTTTACAGAGTGAAAGGGACTAACATTGTAACATTTCGGGGTTTAAATAGTCACCATGGCGATATATTAAATAAAAAGTATTTATTTCGACACTTAAAGTCTAATAAAAACATTAATACTAATTAATAAATAACTAAACATTACTTAAACACACTTATTAAATCAATTCACTTAATTACTAATACCATTGTTTATATACATACTAGTTAGTCAACCTTATGGACAAAATAGTTAACGGATTTTTGAACATTTTGGACAATAGCGGTAGATGGCAGCACGGCGTTGGTGCCCATCTCGATTTAAATATAAGCTTCATAGTTAGACTATTACATATAAGATGGCCCTCTTACGTGTCGGTAAAAATATTATTTAATTGCAATAGCATTGCAAGGTCCGGGGAAAGGAGAGGGTGGATAGGCGATGATGCTGTGATGACTCGCCACGCGATAATTCTCGTGTTTACATTGAACTGTTTGTTTTATTAGGAAGAATAAATATTTAGTTTGATAATATATAATCCTTATTTTTTTACCATTTTACTTTACTTTTTTTTAGTTTCTAATTTAATGTTATGCTCTATATACATACATATATGTGTAGTTCTCAGTTTTGTGTTATATTTGTACAATATTTTTTATTTGATTTACTTATGTTTACTATTGCATAATAGTAGAAATTCGTTTTTCATTATAAAAATAAATATGTAGTTTGGGAGTACAAATCGCCATTTATATTTACATACATGCACCACGTTACTTATTAGGTTTGTTTGTTTGTTTAGAGCAAGCAAATCCAGATCACAAAAAGGTTCCTCTTTCTGCTCGCGATCCGACGTCCGAGCAATTTGTGCAACATAACCTAATCATTATATTTTAAAAACTTCACTTGGTAGGTACATAAATACTAGTATATGATGCATTTTTATTGTAGTTTAGATTCATTAGTTGAAAAATTACTTTTACTTTTCCTATTCATAATAGCTGTGACAATTTGACAATAGTAAATAATAAAATTAAGGTTATATTTTCAATCGAGCGCGTTTGTTTGTACCATGTTTAAATCCAACTCTGAGACGCTCTCAAGTAACTCTGATGACGTCAGTAGATACTGCTCCAAGCACACAAATAAACAAAGCTATTAAATACAGCATACATGATGACGCGTTCGCGCTCTTTCTCTTGATTGGCTGACAAGTTACGATGTAACCTTGTATATACGGATGTTGCCCCCAAAGGTTACCTCGTAACTTTTCAGCCACTCAAGAGAAAGAGCGCGAATGTGTCATCATGTATGGTCTTTTTAATAAGTAAAGTGGTGCATATATGTAAAATAAATGGCGATTTGTACCCCAAACTACATATTTTTATCATTATATAAAAACCGAATTTCTATTATTATGTAATAGTAAACATAAGTAAATCAAATAAAAAATGTTTTGTGAATATAAGAAAACTATATGCATAGAGTACCTATACATTAAATTAGAACTAAGAAAAAGTCAAAAAGTAAAGTAAAGTACATGTAAAAAAATTAACGATTTATAGTAGGCTACATTTTAAATTTTAAATTTCCCGCCTTTACACCAATTGAAGTTAGCGATAGTACCGCTATACACGGGAGAAGCGAAGATAGCAATAGGAGAGAGGAGGAGGAGAAGGTTTTCGTATATACGTTTGAAAGAAAAACCCGCGTTTTATTAAAATGTAAAATATACAAAGGCCATCGAACTACAGATTATATCTTATCAAAATAAATACTTATTCTTCTTAATAAAACAAACATTTTCTGATTTTATATAATCATAAACATAAGTAAATTAAGTTAACAAAACAACTTATTAATTTAAGAACTAAGAAAATAAAACTTGAGAAGTAGTTTTATGTTTGTTTTTTCTCGGCAAATTTTCGTCCTTTTAGATTTAACTTTTCTCTTTTCAGTGATTTTTTTTTTTTGTTTTAAGTTTAAATATTTTATTCTTAAAAGAAAAAAACCTCAATTTAGAAAATTGTTCAATTAATGAAGAACAAGAACCAGCCTTGCAATATACTTTCAATTTCTTTTTATTTATAACAGAATACCTCAGAATTCTAATCTTCTAATGTAAACAAACACGAGAATTGCATCCACCCTCCCTTTCCCCCAGTTCACACAATTCGCCAATGCTAGTAAATCACCGATACGGATTCCGTCGTTTCCGCAGATGGATAAAATACAGAAATCCGTCTCTCACTCTGACCGAGATACCTGTTATATTTATCACGTTTTCAAATCAATTTACATTCACCGATAGCAGCACTTCCCTGAGCAATACTTTATTTTTCCGAAAATGCATTACGTTGACTAACTAGATATATTTAAACAATGCTAATACTTATTTTTATAATTTATATTCACTGATATCAATTTAAACCGCTCTGGTTTATTTCCACAGCTCGGCTCGCTTCAACTTTTCACTATGCGCTCTCGGATATAGACTGACTGGTCCAGTCTACCAGTTCCGTACTCACGTGTGTATATTTATACTTGCCGCGCGGACTCGAGAAGGAATCTACATGTTTCCTGAAAGCTCCAGACATTCACGCTGGAAATTTCGATTGCTAATTGACGCACCGCATACTAGCGCCCTCTGTGAGTCGCCTCGCGATCTAGAGCTAGCGCCATCTGCTGGTACAGCGGAAAACTTTAAATTTCAAATTTAAAATAGGCGCGCTACAATATTTTCAATGCTTCTGTGAATAAATTTCCATATTAATGTTGACGAGCAAGTCAAAACATATTTAAATCTTCAGATGTACAGCTGTAACGTCTTGTCGCGAATCTCAACTGGAAACTTAGCAGCAGTAACAACGCTTTCGCTAAACGGATTCTGTATCTCTTTGAAAGATATTTTTATCTTTAAACTGTGGTGAATAATAGTGTCTTGTTCGTTCAAATTTTCGTAATATGGGAACATGTGCAAATTTTCACTTTGGTGGCGAATAACCCAGATAACAAGCTGTGATCTATCGGTATATTAATTAGAATTTTATGTTATCTTTAAGCAGTTCATTTCTCGTTAGACTAGCATCTCCTTTCCCGTGGGAATTTAGTATGACAGGAGAGATGCACAGAGAGACATATCCTGCTTCTAGTCATTGGCAATCTTGATTGTATTGTATTTTGTCGTTAAACAGGTTGTTGTTTGACATTTAAAAGTATTAGTTAAGTAGATTTTAAACCTACTCTTTATAAAGGATACGTCGATGATTGTTAGGCTTGTGGCTTGTATTCCAGAAGATAAAATTTCACAATTTCACCAACTTTTCAATGACTTTCACCTCAAAGTACGCTTTACACTGGAATTAAGAAAGAAATTACAGCTTAAATTATTTAGATCTTACTCTGATGCGAGAAAATAACAAAATATTAACAAAATTGTCTCATACAAACAAAACCTAATGTCAGCTTTAATCAATAGGACCATTATATTAACCAATCCAAAATATAGGAAAGAAATTCTAAAAAAAAGAACTTACAAAAAAAAACAATTAAAAATAAAATACAACCCCATTATAAAACACCAAACAAACGATTAAAACAACAAATACAAACCCAATTAGCATCAGATATTAACAAAACACCTAACCAATACAATATAAAACTTGCTCATAAAAATCACAATAATTTAAAATTTAGTTTTTAAAAATTAAAAGACAGTATTCTTCTACAACAATAAAAAAATCACTTGAACTTACTTATTGAATTGATCGTGAACATCGGCAGTCATGTTATTGATTCACCTTGATATTGCGCTATTACAAATCGGTTTTTTTTCCAATGTTCTTACTTCAGTCACCATTAAATTTAAACACTGAATTGCAGCAAGCAATATGAGGTTTTCAGGATTGTATGGCGTTTGGACATTTTAGCTTCTAGTATATTTTTATCAGTATGTCTTGACTTACAAATAGAAGTTTATTGATTTGTCAGGGTATTTTTGGAAAAATTTCAAGGATTTGTTGTTATGAGCCGCGAATGTTTAGTTTCCAAGTTAGGGAGTCGAAAAATATAAATTTTAATTTAAATTAACAAGATTGAGAATCACTGATTTAGTACAAAAATAAAAACTATTACCAATTGAATAAATCCACAATGAACTCCTGTTGTATTTTAGAGCAAAACACTGTCCTCATCAATTACTTGTAGCGAAACAAGTATCGTCGAAAGTATAATGCAAGAAGAACAAGACAAAATGGATACTAAAGACTACCAAGAAGATTCTTCGAAAGGCAAAATCAAAGGCTCTCTTTTCCTCCATTATATGCTCGCTGGAGGTAACGTCTTGGTAATATCCTCCGTATTCTTCTTATACGCTTTAGCCCAAACGGCTGCCAGTGGCGTAGATTACTTCGTCAGCTTCTGGACTAATGTAGAAGAACTCCGCCAGGTCCAGGATCTCAATCAGTCGCTGACCAATGGCAACGAGACGGCGAGAGCATTTACTGTTGTTCCCGATAACTTAATAACCGCTGAGAAGTGCATCTACATCTATTCTGGTTTGGTAGCAGCATTGTTCGTGATAGCTTTGACTAGATCGGTGCTGTTTTACAAAGTGGCTATGGTCTCTTCGCAGAATCTCCACAATAACATGTTTCTGAACATGATCTACACTAGCATGAGGTTTTTCGATTTGAACCCCAGCGGCAGGATCCTTAATCGCTTTTCAAAGGACATAGGCGCCGTTGATGAGTTGCTTCCGAAAGCTGTATTGGATGCTGGACAGGTAATTCGTTTTATACTACTTTATTATGTATTTTTAGCTTCTGTTAGATCAGATATCTGATATATAGCAAAATGAATAAAAGCATTTTATCTTTATCCTTTCCTCCTTTGCAGGTTATACTGTTGGCAGTGGGTAACGTGGTTCTGGTAACAGTCGTTAATTACGTGTTTTTGTTACCGGCTGCGATTATTGCATGCATCTTTTTGTTGTTGAGAGTAGTCTTTTTGCGATCTTCAAAGAATATCAAGAGATTAGAAGGCATGAGTAAGTTTCGTCTCAATTTTCATTGCATAGACATATGTCTTTTAGTGATTCTTTTTATCAACGCATCATTAAATTTGGAGAAATGATCTAAATCTTTGTTAATTTTACTGAAAAGAATTGCGATGTATTCATACCTACATTAGAAACATATTTTAGTGAGAAGTCCAGTATTCACCCACTTAAATGCTACATTACAAGGGCTAACTACTATCAGAGCATACGGGGCGCAAGATATTTTAAAATCAGAGTTCGACAAACATCAAGATCTCCATACCAGCGCTTGGTACATGTACATCACTACAAGCTTAGCGTTTGGTTTCTATTTAGACTTGTTATGCTTTATTTTCACTGCGCTGGTAACATTCAGTTTTCTCACAATAGCTGAAGGTAAGCTGCATAACCGAAATATGTTTGTATAAGTTTCTTCTGAACTTTAGTCAATAGTTGACTGATCAGAATAAACTTGCTTCACTATTTCCGCAGGAGACTAACATTAATATCTTATTAGGACTACTGGGTGGTCAAGTGGGTTTAGCAATAACCCAAGCAACAGCATTAACCGGTTAGTTGCAGTGGGGAATGAGACAATCAGCAGAAGTAGCCAATCAACTCATGTCGGTAGAAAGGCTGTTGGAGTACAGCATCCTTCCTGAAGAGAAGCAACCTCTAATACAGAAGACACCCCCAAAAGAATGGCCTCAACAGGGACTGATACTTTTCAAAAACATGGGTTTGAAATATTCAGAAGATGCCCCGTTAGTTTTGAAAGGGCTAAATCTTTCCATAGCACCAAAAGAAAAGGTACTCATTATAGAATGTAATCCTCTAATGTGAGTTTATAATTTTTGCCGCATTCCAGGTTGGTATAGTTGGACGCACGGGTGCTGGAAAATCATCTCTTATTGCTGCGATGTTCCGTTTGGCTCAAGTGGAAGGCGAGATTGATATTGACGAGATAGACACTGCTGAATTGAATCTGCAGTTGCTACGCAGTAAAATCTCGATTATACCCAAGATCCCGTGCTATTTTCTGGAACTTTGCGATATAATCTTGATCCATTCGAGGAATATTCTGATGCTCAATTATATAGAGCTTTAAACGAGGTAATTTTGCTACTTAAATAAGACGTGCTTTTAAGGGTGTACCTAAATAACACTATCTTAATTTTGCTTTAGGTTGAATTGAAGATCCCACCAACACAATTAATAAATTAGAAAACAGAGTCACGGATAGAGGGAAAAATTACAGCGTTGGCAAAGACAACTCATCTGTCTAGCTCGAGCCATCGTCAGGAATAACAAAGTGCTTTTGCTGGACGAGGCCACTGCGAATGTGGATCCACAGTACGTTAATTTTCAAAAAAAAAAAAACATTTTCCGAATCCAACAATTAATGTTATTTATGTACTTTGCAGAACTGATGCTTTGATCCAGAAAACAATCCGACAAAAATTCGCTGATTGTACCGTCTTAACAGTTGCTCATCGCCTGAACACGATCATGGACTCTGATAAAGTTCTGGTCATGGATGCTGGGACCATGTTAGAGTTTGATCATCCTCACAATTTGCTCCAAAACACCAACAGTCGCTTCTACCAGATGGTGAACGAGACTGGAAAAGTGAAATGCATCAATTGGAGAATATCGCAAGACAGAGCTTCGAACAGAAATTTACTAAAATTTCTTGATTAAATGAGGAATTAGGAAAATTTAGAGAAATTTTAATCCCTTTCATTTTATAATATTCTTACTAGCATATATGATTGTCATATGTGATTCTTTTTTTTACCTTCAGTACTTAGAGCAAAAGAAATTGTATGTGAAAGAATGTCTTGAACTGATAGCGTACTTATAATTTTATTCTGGTTTGATATTTTTGTTTTTAATGTTCTTGTTGAACAAATATCTGATTTCCATTCTAATTTATTTTATATTTTTTTACATACATATATATATTTTTAACGATGGAAGGCTGTGCCATTTGCCTTTTAAATATATTCAAAGTTTTATTTTCTTAAACACTAATAACTTAACTTAGATAAATAATACTGGGCAAGAACCAAAAGTATTCGAATAAAAAATATCCTATTATGATGAATCTTTAATTACTACATAGCGCAAAAGTGTAGTTAATGATAAATCAATAATATATTTTGTAATTTATAGTATTAAAAATGGGTGAGATAGTATTGTAAGTTTACATATGTATGTATCCGTATTAATAAAGCTAAAGCAAAACTATTTTCATATTCACGCATTTTTATTTGACTTACATACTTTGTATCAAGCTGCCAGGATTTTGCCAGGAAGTTCAAGGGATCTGCAAAAGCATATATTAAACCGGATAATAACATTAACACCGAGATTTTGAAAAACTTGACTCCGGATTATTTATTTTGAGGTAGAAGCACATTGCAGAAATTCTAATAATCATTTTGTTCTTAAACCTTTTATATGGACGGAAATGAATGCAGTCTTCACTGAAACGAAAGATTCAACTTCCGGTATTGATGATGTAACTTACAGCATTTTGAAAAACCTACCTTTCAAATTTAAAGAACTATTGCTACAAATTTATAACGACATGTGGGTGGAAAGGGCACATGTACAGTCAATTAAAAGTGTTATTATTGTACTAATTTTAAAACCACATACACCCTACCAAGCCAAATTATTTCGACCCACAGTACTTTTCATTTATATAACTAAGATATACGAACGATAGATTAGATTAGAATGGTGATAGAATCGAACTTGTTGCCGCACGGACAGTTTGGCTTCCGTAAAGCCAGAGGGACTGACTTGATCAGAATTAACAACTGACATTCAAATATTACTAACCGACAAAAAATCTACAAGTTGTATGTTCCTAGACATCAAGAATGCATACGCCGGGTGTGTAGACCTGCAGATTTTTATGCCATAAAATGATTACTTTCGCATTCCGAAGAAGCAGCGTATAATATCACAAATCTTTACCACAATATGTGCCTAATTTTAGCTTTAGACATCATTTAATTGTTAAGAAGCTTGGAGAGCGAAACATTTCGGACTCTCTTGTCAGTTTGATACTAAGCTACTTGACCAATAGGAAGATAATGCAGACGCAATTAAGATCGGTCAGGGAGTTCCCGCAGGGGTCGGTACTTGGACCGACTCTTTGGAATATATTATACGATGACATTCTGACGTTGGAACTTACTGGCAATGCAGTAAGCATTGCTTACGTTGATGATCTAGACTTGGTAGACGATGAAAACGTATTGATGGCGATTGCAAACGAGTCTCACACGGGTTAGTGAGTGGATCAGGACGCATCAGCTGACCTTGGCACCCGAGAAAACGGAAGCAGTGATAATGAAAGGTCCCCGCAGAAGAGAACATGTTTCCTTCCAACTTGAGGGGGTGAGAATAACTCCGGGCAGATCGTTGTGGTATCTTTTGGTATTACCATGGACGACAGGATGTAATTCGACTAGCACGTTGGAGGAATCACCATCAAGGTGGAAGACAGGCTTGCGAAACTAACAAGATTGATGCCTAACCTAGAAGGACCAAGTGGCCTGAAGCCCGCCATATTGTGCAGTGCTATGAATAACGTCGCTTTATACGGAGCCCCTGTATAGGGCAAGATCATTGAAATTAAAAAATACAATGGACGGCTACAAAGACTTCAGAAGGACATGCTCCTACGCGTGGCGTCCGCATTTAGAGCAGTGCCTGGAAAAGCACTCCAGGTGATTACGGGCACGGTGCCGATCGACCTTCAAGTCCAGGAAAGAACTCATCTACACCAATATAGAAGCGCGGATATGGAAGTGGTTCAGTCTCAGGCTAGAAGCAACATCGTTGATACCTAGCAGCAGAGATGGGAGGCCGAGCACGTGCAATTGTCCAAAGGCTGCAATAGCACCTTCCTCACGTAGTTTGAATACTATTTTTTTTCCCAGCCAGTCCAATTTTAACTAAATGTCTAAAAATAATAATGACATACCTGTGAGTGACATGATAGATAGTAAGCTTAATCTGTCAAATATTTTTTTGAGAACTGTCATGTTAGCGTCGTTTTAAAAGTGTTTAATAATAGTTTAATTGAAATTTAATACCTAATAATTTAGCAACTTTCCGCCCTAGGGACGTAAAGTACAACTATCCTCCCTCAAAAATATACTATTGTTTGCAATGCCATTTACACCAACACAGCATTAATGAATTTTATAAAGGACTGGTTAACGAAAGAATTGTTTGGCGCTAACAAAATATATAGAATCACTATTTATCATTTACTATAAACATACTAACGCATTTTTTCATCATTAGTAATAGGAAAGAAACCGTAATCTTACCTATATTGTATTAATAACTTATATGATATATGAGTAATAAAAAAATTATTAGGTGTGCTTACCAGATATTATCATTTTGGTTTTACTATTTCATACTATCAAACACGTCCCCTAACATAATTACTAGTAATAACAAAGCTTATTAGCATCGGACGGGATGATTATACTGCGCTATTGCGCTTTGTCTTACTGGAAGGGCTTCTACACTGTAAAATGCTGAACAAAATTTACATTACTTGTGTTAACAACAAGAGTCGCTTCCAGCTTCCAGTGAAATATGCAAAATTACAATAAAAATTAAGGATTTTTACGATACAGTAACGTAACGACACTAAAGAAAGCAGGAAGTGTAAGGAATCACGAAATTAGTAAAAAAAAAGAAATTATGAAGAATACCTATAGTAATAATCTAAAATAAATACTAACTTCTTACATTTCTATTAAAATATTAAATTCCTGTATTTGGAATGAATGATTTATTATTAATTATTATTATTATTAGCGTATTGAATTTTTAAATGAAAATGAAGAACACTTTATAATTACTATTGGAATTTTAATATTAATGTAGGATCTATTAGCAGTTATCAAATATTTTAGCAATTAATTACAGTAACATATAATACAGAATTGGAAAACAAATAGATACGTATATAATAAAATGTGATTGCAAAAGTAACCATCTCTAAAGATAATGATTTTTATTTCTAATTTAAAATTATTATGTATAGTAGTTCTACAAAATCACACAGCTGATTTACCTACGTTTTTGTATAAAACAAGTATTTATAGTATAAACAATAAAAGAGTCTTAACACAAGAATCGTATTTAACCCTGCGGTTGTTGCACAAATTATTGTATGTAAATACTTTTACAACGGGGTCTCACAGACTAGGCGGTTAAAAGAAAAATACAAATTATTTAAGCAGTAATGTAAAAAAAGGCGCACAGTAAAATCCTTATCCAAATCCCTATTTTTTACGACCCCACGATGATGTGATGATGTCATGCAGTTATTTCAACGCCCCTCGATCATGGTCACATTCCGGTGTCGGGTTACAGTTATTTACTATTTATTTTTCATTACCTCGGTCTCTCTGGCGTGTCTTTGGTTGCCTGCTTCTCAAATATATACTAAAAATAACCCCGTGTAATATTTGATATTCTTCCAATAAAATTAGTTAGTTTATTCATTTGGCGTTTAAACTATTATTTTCATTATGTTCTAAATAAAATCATTCATCACCAGATTCCTAATTCAGAACAAAAAAGAAATAACTTTCGGCGCCATCTTTCGGGTTGGTGCCAAAGGTTTTCGCCTACTTCAAGGGTTGTTTCATCTATAAAATTGCAGATTATTTTTGGAAGTGTTGGGAAAAGGTTTTGCAAAAACTAAGAGGTTTTTCGAAATTCTCTTGAAATGGTTGTTATCTACGAATTTAGCTCAATCTTAACTTGGGTTGCGTTTCTTTTTTTTATTTTCTTTGGCTTACATAACAAAAATTATTTTTATAAATATCAAGTTAAAAAACGGCTTAAAATTTATTTTCATTTCATCTTTGAAATTTTGATTATTTCGTGCTACAAACACCAAAAGCTTTTCTCAACAAAATTTACCGACCCCCGCGCTCTACTTTATCCTCGTGCGCAGCCTTAAACAACGCAGAACACAAAAATATAATACAAAAATTTATGACGCAACGTAACGTTTTATCAAACAGTTTTGCGCCGTGATAGAATACCTAAGTATATATTTGAAATATAGGCAACCAGTTATTCATCCTTTTTGTTTCATTTTTGATATCTTATCTCATTTCGAACACGTGCTTACCGTTATCAAACATAATAAAACCCAATAACAATAGCTCAAATTGACGAATTTATTAGGAATGCATTACTGACGCAATTATTGTCAAGTCATTCTCATCAGTTAATACTAAAAATGAATTGTAACTATGACAATATTTCCGTTAACATGATAATTGCATGATGCGATTGACATTTACAAACCAGTAAAGAGATATTTCAAAATAAGTTTTATAAGAACTTTTCTCTTTAAACTAAATTAAAGCTTGCTGTAGTAATTCCTTTTATGAATTAACAAAACAAGTGCCTGCTTGAAGTGTTTTTGTTGAGATTGAAAATGGTGTTTTCTTTTTTTGAAAAATGATGTTAGTATATGCAGTTGCACTAGTGATACTATCGAAGTAAATAATATTAGAAGTCATTGACCTCAGTACAACAATTACGAAATCTAGTAACAATAGACGGAAAATGAAGTTATAAAAATGTCGTATCGTCATATCAAAAGCTTTTGAATTTTTAAACAGCAAACTTCAAGTTTTGTATAGGTCAAAACAGGTACTATTGTTTCCTGAAAAAAAATGATAGAAGTAGACGCAATGGTGATAATATTCACGTAAATACACTTTTAAGTCATTGACCTCAATATTGAAAATGAAACAATCCTTACGAAAATAAATGGTTGTGAAATTGCATAATAATGATAGGCAAATAAAGTTGTGAAATCCTGCTAGGTATCACGATATCGAAAGCTCTAATTGCTCTAATATTTTTTTACAGTTATTTTTTATGATAACCCTGATCTTTTAAGTTCTTAGAGGATTATATAAAATATTTTGAAAAATACGGTCTTAATGCATAGATTAAATAATGTCTTTATAGGTAGTACATCGGATATAATCACATTGTGTTAGTCTATGTCGTGAAATTTCTCTGCTTTGTAAATAGCAAACAGTAATGGACTAGGATACAACCCTCTGGAATGCCAGTTTGAAGAGTAATCTGTTCTGGAATTTTGTTTATGCATACTACTGGTGGTGTGACAAATAGGATAACCATGATTTCTTACAACTGTCTTTTATTCCTATATATTCTAGTTTTGTTTCAAGTATTTTCAAGTCAATTCAATCGAAAGCTTCGGACATGTGTATTAAATTGACTGGAACTATATAAACCTTATCTATTCTGCTCTATGTACATCTCATGTGAAAATTGCGTATGTGCAGTTGAAGTGAATATTTTTTCTGGTTGCTTATGTAATGCCCTCATTTTTTTCTGGGGGTTCCCACGCCATCAACATGTCTTTTCAATCGTCATCAAGCACTCTCACAATTTTCATAGAATTGGCGTCATTACAAGTTATTGGGGGTCATTTGCATCCAAACGGCAAAAAATAACGGAAATAAATAATTTTTGATTGGTTATTCCAAGGCATGCATTTAATGGTATATTATTGCCTAAGGCAAAATTTCTCTGTCAATAACCGTATCGGATTTGTATGAAAGAAATAGCTTTCATCACATGTCCAAACAATTTTTTTTTTATGTGTAGATGAATAAATGAATAAGAATTTGAGATGAAGATCCCATTATCATGGTGAAGATATTTGCTAAATTGTCGATCTAAAACTACATACAATAACTGTAAGATGACTGTAAGCCACTAATATGTGTTGATAAGTTAAATTAATTGCTAATTACTAACTAATTGTGAGTAAACTCGGTAGATATTAGTATACATTTATATTTCACCTTACCAGGGATCATCAGTGCTATTAGTCAACCTAATCCATTGTACAAAAAATTCGTGTAAATTCGTATAATGCAATGGTTGACTAATAGCACTGATGATTCTTAGTATGGTGAAACATGTATGCCAACATTTTAATTTGACCTAACTACATTAAGTAACTTTAGTTGATTAATGCGTGTTTAGTGGCTTAGAGTCATCTTACAATTGTTGTTATTTTTATAGATAAATATTATAGTTTTAGATCGACGATTTAGGCAAAAATCTTCGCGATAATAATGAGATTTCCACCTTAAATTCTCATTCAATTATTCATTCACATATTAAGTATGTATCCGAATTTTCCGTACAATACATTAGGTCGGCTAGCAGCACTGATGATCCTTGGTAAGGTGAAACATATTTGTATGTTAATATCGACCAAGTGTTCCTTACATTTTTATTTGACTTAAATATTTCTTTGTTGTAAAGGTAATTTATTTGGATGAAAAATAAATTTAAAGAAATATTTTGATCGCTTCAATAAAACCAGTAACATCAATTTTAATTTACTGTATTTAATTCAAATGAAGGTTGTTTATGTAAAATATGTTTTTCAAAGATATCTATTTCTTTGCACGAAAGAATATTTGTTGTGTGCATTTCTATGTGGACCTAGACTTTACTATTCATAATAATATATATATTCGGCAATGGGTTTTAGTGGCCAATACAAGACTTAATTTAAAGAACTTCAAAGGACCTTGAAAATAGATGGATACTAACGTTTAATCTCAATGCAGAATTAAATTCCGATAACACATTCTCTTCATGAATAACACAGATAAAAGTATTCCTTAAAATATCGTACAAGTATTGCATAAATGTGAATCGTAAATCATAAAATAATTGGCCAAAGATAAGCAAATGCTTTATTTCAATGTAAAATCGCATAAATCTAACGTTAAATCACTGTCTTCTTTGGGTGTAAGTTTCTACAAAGAGTGAATAGAGGAAATAGACAATGTAACTGCTGATTAGGCGAAGAAAAAAAAACAATTAGAATGATATCTATGATGATATCTCTTGTATATACATATTTGGTTATTTATAAATGACGTGTTGTAATTCAGATAACTCAATTTAGTATAAGATTGATGGAAGTTGGTGCAAATGTAACAGTTACAAATCGTGCGTGGTGAATGTTTTTTATATTTTGCTGAATAAAATCAAAATAGTAGGAATATTAATAGTAAGTGATTTGGAGTTGTGTTATAACTTAAAAGGCCACCACGAAAATGGACCCTGGATTTAAGGTAACCCAAGAATATCCACGGAAAAAAGCTAATATATTTTCCAAGGCCACTTTCACGTAAGTTCCATCTGAGTTTATTAGCAAAGCGTAAACTTATTTCGATTGGGTAATCTTCAGGTGGATGGGCCGATATTTTTACAAAGGGGTCAAACAAGGAATTGACAGCGATGATCTATTTAAAACTGCGAGAGCAGATAGTTCTGAAGTCGTGGGTGATAAGTTGCAAATGAACTGGGAGAAGGAATTGGCTAAATTCAGAGAAACTGGGAAAGAGCCCAGTTTGCTAAGGGCCCTAGTAAAAACCTTCATTTGGCGATATATGACTTACGGGGTGATTTTGTTCCTACAATTAGTTCCATTGAGGTAAGCACAAACGAAAAACAAGTATATTCAACTTGTAGAGATAAAAAAAAACAACTTTTTGATTCTAATGTTTATAATTCATTGTGCTGAAAAGTTCGTGGAATATATTGAAAAATCTCATTTCACTGATGACGACATAAATAACTACTTTCGTTTTATCTGATAAAATATAAAATATGATTGTTAAAAAATTAATTTCAAGGTGAACGAATATTGTGTTCCCAGATAATAAAAGCATTTACATATCTACGAAATTGCACGCTTGTCTTAACAAAATAAACGATGATAATGCGAAAATTTTTACGGCAGAAGAGTTTGTTGAGTTTAAACATTTGTTGTTATATAGATAAGGTAATTATCGTGTAACCTCATGTTAAATAAATTACCTAATTAAAATATTAAGGATCGTAAAATTACATGACCGCTTACATTATCTTATTCTATTTTTTTAGAATATTTCAACCGCAAGTCCTAGCATTTCTGCTACGACTTTTCAATGGACTTGAAGAAGTGGAGGATCCTTATTTAACAAAATTCATGACTGGTTTAATCCTCGTGTTGATAGTGCTTATAGGTGCTTTCATACAGCACCACATAAATTTTGCTCAACAAGCCGTGGGAATGAGGCTTCGAGTATCGCTTTCAACATTAGTGTATAGAAAAGTAATTATTAGGAAATCAAAGGCCATAGTCGCGTAAGCTAATGAAATGAGCCCTTGCAAAGATTAACAATAAAAAGGAATGATTTTCGCTAACCTATGCAATATACAAAACCTATACCTATCTTCTATCTCATGTAAGTAGGTATGTAAAAAATATAACCCTCATTATTCAAAACAAATAACAGTTCCACGGTCTTATTACTATAAAAAACAAACAACAAAAATAATGAATGAATGCATCGAACACTTACCGATATTTAGAAATTGATGATAATTAGGTATTTCCAGTAAAATTCACTTTTTAGTATTGAACTAAGATGCCCGTCATTGCAATAACAGGAAATCCAAATCCATATAGTATCTATAGCAATTAGGTAATATACTCAGAACACTTAACAAATTAACAGTCACTTCGTTTGCATTTTAGTTTAGCGATGCAGTTATTCAGTGGACACTAGAATAGACGCGACGCATTGCACCACGCACCACGTTGTCGGAACACGTGATCACGCGAACGCATGCGCAGAATGTATTCTGGTGGCAACATTTAGTGGGTAATTAAATTTCTATGAATTTTTATGTAAACCTTTCAAATTTACAAGATATTGCGTTTACAAGTTGATTTTGTTTTACAGTGAAGTGCGGCTATGTAAAATTTACAGAATCTGTTGTATCTGTACTTTTTATAAATTAGAAATTTAGATTTACAAGTTAAGTTTTATTGCTGTGTATTAATATTGAAACTTCGAGTGTAATGTGCAGAAACTTTTTTGTTTATCGTACAGAACATACAACATGTCCGCCTTTATCAAGCGTTTCAAAAAAAACGTTGCATTTGAAAACATTCCAGAAACATAACTGCAGACATTTAAGAAACGTTTTTTAAACGTAAGCAGTTGAATCATTTCTGTACCATAGAGATAAAGTATCGTAAGCCCATTTTTATCCATTATGAAGTCCAAGTATACCATTTTCTGTAATTGCAGATTAAGAAAACCGTATACACTTAAATTGTTATTATTGCGATTATATTTGTAATCTAATCTGAATCTAGGCGATGATTGTAAGAATGAAAGTCAGGAAATAAATATTTAATATAAAATCTCAAAAACATCGAAAAAATAAGCAAATCAATATAAGTAAACGCACAATAAATCGTGCCAAATACATAAAAAAATAATTAGAACATCGGATTTTCGATATAACTGCCATTTTGTCTAACACACATTTGCAGTCAAATGTATTGAAATTTAGCAGATTTAACTACATTATGCGCAGAATGAGGTGGTGCTCCATCATGTTGAAACCACATTTACTGTCAAGAGGTACATCATCCAACAACTCTCTAAATTAATTGTCAAGAAAGTGTAGATGATGGTCCTTTAAGATTACCATAAAAAAATATGGTCCTAAAAGTTTGTTTTGAATGATACCTCCCTATATGTTGACAGACCACTGCTACTGTTGATCTAATGTCCTGATAGCATGCGGATTGACTGTGTCATACCAAATATTATACCAGTATACATATGGTCAAAGAAATGTTCCACTGGCACACTATAGATGTCACCACGAGCATTTTCTATTATTGTGCATTTGTAGTGGTAATATATTTCCATACGAGAATGCTTGTGGTGCCATCCATAGTACTCCAGTGGAACATTTCTTTGATCATATGTATACTGGTACAATTGCTGTGTTCGCAGAGGAATCACAAACTAGTCAGACGCTATTCGATTGGCTCAAAGAAATCTGAAACAGTTTTCTGACAGATTTTACAGTAATTGCTTCAAAAAAAAAGTGTTAGCCGAATCCATGCAAGGACCGATTTTACTAGCCTATCCGATTATAGCCTTTAAATCACTTTATGTTTCATTTTATATTTGTGTTTGTTTAGATGCTAAGACTTAACAAGCAATCTCTTGGAGAAACAGCCGCTGGTAAGGTAGTAAATCTACTAGCCAATGACGTGGTTAGGTTCGACTACGTAACAATAGCTTTACACTATTTCTGGATAGCTCCAATACAGGTGATAGTTGTGGCTTACTTTATATGGAGAGCCGTGGATATTGCTTCGTTAGCTGGTATTCTCGGCTTAATCCTGTTTACATTACCAATCCAGAGTAAGTTACTAAATTAAAACATTTTTATTACTCAAACACTACTTTCGAATTTAGTATTGATGGGCAAATTATCTTCAATGCTTCGTGGAAAAATAGCTGTCAGAACTGATTACAGAGTGCGTCTAATGAACGAAATCATATCTGGAATCCAAGTCATCAAAATGTACGCTTGGGAAAAGCCCTTCCAGAAACTAGTCAGTCTGGCTCGCTTAAGCGAAGTGCAGAAGATCAGAAGCGCCAATTACGTTCGTGCAGTCTTCCTAAGCTCAATGGTCTTCATAGAACGCACCACCGTTTATCTCACGCTAATAACATTTGTGCTACTCGGCAATCCTTTAACCTCCGATATCACGTACACCATCAGCCCTTACTTCAGCTTGTTGCAAATGGCGCTAGCTATATTCATACCGTTTGCCATCCAAATGTCAGCTGAGTGTCTCGTGTCGATCCGGCGTATATCAGAATTTCTGCTGTTGGATGAAGTGAAAGAATCTAATATTATCAAAACAGATGATAAGTCCATAGAAGTGAAGCATGTCGATGCAAAGTGGACCGAAGAATCGGGAATATTAAAGGATATCAACTTTACCGTACCAGCAGGCAAGCTATGCGCCCTCATAGGGCCTGTTGGTGCTGGAAAAAGTTCTACCCTCCAATTGCTGTTGGGGGAATTGCCGACAGAATCCGGCGAAATACGAATCGGTGGTAAAGTGTCCTACGCCTCTCAGGAACCATGGCTATTCGGGTCTTCCGTTAGAGATAATATTTTATTCGGGCAAGAATTCGATAAGAAAAAATACAATCGAGTCGTGAATGTGTGCGCTTTAGAAAAGGATTTTAAGCAATTCCCCTATGGCGATTCCACTTTAGTTGGTGAAAGGGGCGTATCTCTTAGTGGAGGTCAAAGAGCTCGAATTAATCTAGCAAGAGCCGTGTATAGAGATGCTGATTTGTACTTCATGGATGATCCGTTATCTGCAGTAGACACCCACGTGGGTAAGCATCTATTCGAAGAATGCATTATGGGTTATTTGCACGGAAAAACTAGGATTCTAGTAACGCATCAGTTGCAGTATCTCAAAAGAGCTGATGTAATCGTCGTCTTCAGCAATGTAAGTCAAGAGTGGAAATAGTTTTTGGCAAAATAGAAGCACAAAAAAAATGTTTCAGGGAAAGATTGAAGCCCAAGGGACCTTTGAGGAGTTATCAAAATCAAACACCGATTTCACGAAGATGCTAATAGCAGCTGACGAAACTAGTGAAAAGCCAGATGGGCAAAAGGCACCCGAGAAAAAGGCAACCTTAAGGCAAGAATCAGTGGCATCAGTTGCTGTGAGTTTTAGAGGGTTTAATTTTTAATATTGATTAATCGATTTGAAGAAAGTATCATTGGGTATGCAGCCAATGGAAAATGATCTCGCAGACCTTTATTTTAAGTTAAAAATTAAATTGTTCTTTCAGTGTCATCTTGGAATCTTAAAGATAGGACTAATATTAAGACTTGCAGTAGCAGATGTTTTATTTAAATTACCTTGTTAAAATTCTTAAGACTTAATCTGGAACTTGTAATGAATTTAGAATATCTGACTTTTTTTCCAAGGCCATGGCCCCGTGGCTCTTTCAGAGGAGCCGCCACTGTTCTGAAGGAGCAATTAATTCATTGCGAAAGCTTAGACTGATAGCAAAGAATTTTATTTGTCCATTGACTGCATATCCAACAATACTTTCTTCAAATCCCTAACAAGTACAGCTGGCACTTCTACCCAACTTATGATAATTTATTTGAATAGAGCGCCGAGTCAGCGGATAATAAAGATGTTAAAGCTGCCCAAGAAGAAGTCATTATTCCCAGACAATCAGTACTATGGGATTATGCGGCAGCATCTGGAAATATATGCACTCTAGCAACTCTAGTTTTGATAATATTGATTGTACAAATAACTGTCAGCGGTAACGATTATTTCCTGGGTTGGTGGTAAGTTTTTGCAATTGGCCTGAATTTTCCTACCAAACTTCTCCTTATTTTATCTATCCAGGACAGATCAGGAGGAAAATAGATATTTCGCCTCGATTATGAATAGCGACACTCCCGTATATAACATCATCAAAACTGTGGAGAGTGCCTTGATTCGCGGTATCAGAAGTCTATTTCACACATCGGTCCATCCGGCAACACATCGAGAAGTCGCAGAAGTTGAGGACGACGATTTTATAAACATGTACACAGCTATTTATATCTACACCGGCTTGATCGTTGGAATCATTACCTTGACGGTCTTCAGATCATATCTGTTCTTTAGATGCGCAAGTAATGCGTCGAAAAATTTACACGCGAAAATGTTCAGTTCTCTGCTCAAGGCTCCGATGAGATTCTTCGACACCTAATCCAAGCGGTAGAGTCTTGAACAGGTTCTCTAAGGATACCGGAGCTATGGACGAAACGTTGCCAAGGACTTTAAATGAGGCTTTTACAGTAAGGCGAAATGTCGTTTTATTTTTAATCTGCACGAAATTAACATGAAAATATTCCCATAGGTCATGCTTTCTTTGGCTGGTTCAGTAGTATTGATTTGTGTAGCAAACTATTGGATGAGTATACCGATTGTTATAACCTTGATAATCTTTTACTTTCTGAGAGGATGGTATTTGAGCACCGCTAAAAGTATCAAGCATGTCGAAGGGATCTGTAAGGAAATTGGAAACTAGTAAAACGAGTTTAAAATGAAATATAATAATTTTAGGTAAAAGCCTGTATTTTCCTTGCTAAATTCCACATTAAGTGGCATTTCCACGATTAGAGCATCGGATTATCAAAACGATTTGATAAAAGAGTTTGACGGTCATCAAAATGTCCACACATCAGCTTATTTACTCACCATGAGTTGCACGGCTTCCTTCGGATTATGGTTAGATCTTCTATGCGGAATATTTTTTGCAGTCATAGTATTCAGTTTTGTGGTGTTTAGTGAAAGTAAGTCTGATATCCTCCACGTTTACCATCAATTAATAGCTTCCGATTACAGCCACAGAAATTAGCGGCGCTATGGCGGGATTGGCTATATCCCAGACTCTAACCCTATCAATGTTGCTCCAACACGGGATGAGACAAACCGCCGAGGTTGTGAATCAATTGACTAGCGTGGAACGTGTGATGACGTACACCAATTTGGAACAAGAAGGACCTTTCGATTCTCCCCAAGGGTGAGGACATAATCCAAAAAATGTTTGAGTTGTTTCCTAGCTTATATTTTGCAGAGAATAAGCCCGCAATAGAATGGCCAGGGAAAGGTAAAATTACTTTCAAAAACATGTCTCTGCGTTATGACGTTAATGAAGAGCCTGTTTTAAAGAATTTGGACATCCAAATCTTATCTGGAGAAAAGGTAAGCTACGCATGTCAATATTTCCAAACACAATTTCATCAGTCCAGTAATATGATATTTGTGCCGTTTTCATCGTCTGCTGGATTACACTATGTAACAATTTCTATTAATTTTTTTGTCTTTGGGTTGTAACTGGCATTTCCTATTTTCTTATGTCAGAAAAGTATAAAAACAGTCGATTATTTCCCACAAACTTTGCTTTTGTGACCAAGACAATGATATTTTAAAATTTACGAGCAAACCCAAAATGAGAAGTACATATTATGTCGTTCGACGTAGAATACGGGAACTAAAAACATCAGGAATGACAGTAAATATGTCTGTCAAAGTAACAAGTATCTGCATTTTCGACTTTGGATTTGTTTTTTTTTTTTGGAAAACAAAACAAAAATATCACAACGAAGATGTCTCAACCACTCAACCTGCTTTGATAATTTATTGCTATATTGTTCAGGCGCTATTTTAAATTTTGACAGATCCAATGTTCCAACGTCCCTCCATTCAAAAACGTGTACACTCCTAAAGCTGGTATAATAGACTCGTCCCACGATTTCAGTGTTCAAAACGGTGTGTATATGTACTTCTCATTTCACTATACCTATTTTCCATTAGATGATGGCTTCAAGAGGTTGCAAACATGAAGCAGACGCGTTTTGCTATGTTTGTGGTCAGTTTATTAAGACAAGAGGATGGTATAGGGGAGAAAAGAGATCCATGAGATTTGCAATTCCAAGCATTTGGTGGGAACCCACTAACCACTCAAGCAACTGCTACTTTTGCATTGTGGACCCTTCCAAACGCCGTACTGGCAAAAATGCACCTGCTGTAATGTATCCGGATCTTCCTTCATCCATGGCCCCAGTATTAGACAGCCCTCAGCTTCCATTACCTACTCCTTCTAAGATAGATCAGGCGTCTTCAATCAGCAACAGCGAATCGGAGTGTGAAGAAAATATTGTAAAATCAGATGACATGATCAATGTAGAACGACTTAGTTAGAGATCTTGGACTCTCCAAATCCAATGCTGAGATTTTGACCTCTAGGCTGAAGCAGTGTAACTTGCTGGATGAAACTGTGCGAGTCGTAGATCAGAGAAAGCGTCACCAAACTTTTTCTAGCTTTCTCACCTATCTAGACGGGCTTTGCTTTTGCCACGATGTGACTGGGCTATTTGAGTCAATTGGAATCGCCTATAATCCAATTGAGTAGCGTCTCTGCATTGACAGCTCTTTAAGAAGCCTCAGAGCAGTATTGCTGCATAATGGTAATAACTTTCCATCTCTTCTCCTGGGTCATTCAGTGCACCAAATTCCCATGTTATCTTTGTCTTTGGGACAGCAGGGACACCAATGCACACTACAACAGAGGACAGAGTTTTCTATAGGGAAAAACAACATCAAATGAGAGCCACTGGTAGACCCTCTAAAGGTGCTGATGCCACCACTGCACATAAAGTTGGGGCTTATAAAACAATTTGCGAAAGCTCTAGGTACGGAGTCATCAGCCATGAAACACCTTGGAAAATTATTTCCTAAGCTATCTGAGGCGAAGGTCAAAGCCGGTGTTTTCGTAGGACCTCAAATTAAGAAGATTCTCGACTGCGATGACTTTCCTAAAAAGCTCACCCGTAATGAGAAAATATTGGAGATATACCCACTTAAATATGAGGCTATTGGGGGCAAAAAAAATATTATTGATTCTATAAAACAAATTCATATAAAATAAGAGCACTCTTATAAGAAATTAATATAGGGCTTCTTTATGTAATATATTTTAGGGGGGTTTAAAATTAACATTCGTAATTTTGCTATAATTAAGAAAAAAAAAAAGAAATTGTCTTGAATAAATCACCCTTATTTTTAAAGATATAAAGAAGTTCCATTAGGAAAAAAGTACTTCAAATTCCTAAATATGCCAAAATACCAACTTTCAAGTAAAAATCGAAAAAACACATTTTTACAAAAAAAATTAAAAAAGTATTTTTCAATGTTTGGCTCATATTGTGTAATTTTGTAGAATTCCATTTCTTTGATTTCTACTTTGAAAATTTGTATTTTGGCACATTTAGGGAGTTGAAGTACTTTTCGCTAATGGAGCTTTTTGGTATCTTTAAAAATAAGCGTGTTTTATTCTCAAGACAATTAATTTTTTTTCTTAATTTATAGCAAAACCACGCATTTTAACTAAGTTTGGATATAAAATATGTTTTTAAAGATATACATATGTGGGTATATTTCAAATTTTCGTTGTCCTAGTCACAAAAGTAAAATTAGAGGGGAATAAAAGTATTTTTCTATTGTTTTGAAGCATAAATAAGTTGGAAATAACGCTTATACTCGAGGACAAAAAACGTGTTACATAGTGTTATATAAATCAGACGTTGCCGCCAACAGGGTAGTCCTGATAAGGACTGTGGTCTGCTAATTCCATAATTTGCGATTTAAACAATCTAACAGGCGATAATATCAACTCATATTCCCGTAATCCATCATAAAAAAAATTACGTCACGAGTTTCATCATTTCAGATTGGCATAGTCGGTCGTACTGGGGCTGGAAAATCTTCCTTAATACAAGCGTTGTTCAGATTAGCTCCACTCGAAGGCACCATAACCGTAGATGACCTAGATACCCAATATATTGGGTTGCATGATGTCCGAACGAAAATTTCAATCATCCCACAAGAACCGGTGTTATTCTCGGCTCCGATGCGCTATAATTTGGATCCGTTCAACGAATTCGGTGACCAAGAATTATGGGCCGCTTTATCGGAAGTGGAATTGAAGGAAGCAATTTCTTCTTTAGATTACAAAGTGGCAGAAGGTGGAAGCAATTTTAGCGTCGGCCAGAGGCAATTGATTTGCTTGGCCAGGGCGATTGTAAGGAACAATAAGATTCTAGTCCTCGACGAGGCGACTGCCAATGTCGATCCAAGGTATGGATATTAAAACTATTAATCAATATTGATTAATTTTTTTGTGTTTTTGTATTATTAGGACAGATGGGCTGATTCAAGCCACCATTAGGAGGAAATTCAAAAACTGCACCGTTCTAACCATAGCTCATCGCCTCAACACCATCATGGATTCTGATAAGGTATTGGTGATGGATGGTGGGCGCGTGGCTGAGTTTGAACATCCTCATATATTGCTGCAAAACCCTGAAGGGCAATTTACCAAATTGGTCATGGAAACTGGACCTTCCATGACCGCAACTTTACGTGATGTAGCTAAAAAGAGTTACGAAAGTAGCTACCATATAAGCAACGAAGAGAAGAAGGACCTATAGACTCTATTATGAGTTTATTTTGTATATAGTCAAGTGTTTTATTTATATTTATTTTTATAAAAATCTTTTATTTATAATCCGTCTTACTTATTTTCTAATCTTTCAACCTTCATTGTTGCAACCTAGTAACGCTACCAGTCAGTTATTGGTTAAGTGTTGATCGTTTTTATTTATTTCTTTGCATCATAAATTTGACTATTCCATCAGCAGAAGGATGGACCAGCGCAATGATCTTAAAGTAAATGAAACAACAGCGGTACATACCTATTCTAATTTTTAATAACGTATTTTACATATTTATTTATACACCCCAACTATACTAACAGCTACAATTTAACACTAATACAGACCACTAAAGAATATGAATTATAAGGATATAGAATGTGGAAGAGGATCTGACATAGTGTGGGTTAGAATCCAATTTTATACCCGTACAGTTCTTGTTCCTATAGATATAGATGAGCGAAGGGATGCTGTTTGATACATTGAAGTCATACTTACGAATCATGTGCTGCCTGCTAAAATTCTTGTAGGTCATACATAGATTTCTGTTCCGGCAAGATAATGCAAGACCACCAGTAGCAGGTCAAGCAAGACAATTCCTAAAAAAAAGTATCAAATTCAATCTATAGATTGGTCATCTCTTAGTACAAATCTAAATCTGTTCGAGCATTTGTGGGACCAGCAAAGTCGGAAGATCAGGAGTTTACCTGTGACTTCCGACGATCTTTTGGTGGCATTACACGAAGAATAGGTTACCATACCCCAAGAGAATATCCAAAGCTTGATTAAAAGAATGCCACGAAGGCCTCGAGCAGTTATTCAATCTCGTGGTAGACATATTCGTTATTAGATTCACTTGAAAGTCTAATTTTCTCTAGTTACTTAAATCTAATTTGTTGGAGTATTAAGATTTTTTTTTAATTTTTTTGTATTATTTGACAGTATTTGGTTGTTTTTTGGTTGGAAATGTGAAATTGAAGTCATTTTATGATAAATAAACGATTATATGACCAAGTTACGGGATTTAGTGCATCTAACAGCCGACTTCTGTTTAAGGAAAACTTTCACCGCTGAAGATGAGGATTGCCATAGTAAAATTTCATACATCAGGTGGCTTTGAAATTCAGCGTAGAGTATAATTTTTAAGGTGCTTAGTTAAACTACATTCTTCAGAGATCTTAGTTTGTAGTATTGATCTGTTTAGTTTATTTATTAATTGTTGGCAATGAGTGTTCCAGCATAAACTAGAGGTACAAGTGATTCTCAAAAAACAGTGCTAAATCAGTGCAATTTATTTCATCATTTGATATTTGTAAATTTGTAAATTTATTTATCTTTTTTTGAATAGTATGAAATATATTTAGTTTTGTTGAAATTTAATGATAGTTTATTGGCACAAAATCAATTGAATGTTTTGTCTAAAATCATTTTAATTTGCTGTAGTCCAACACCAATTTCTTTGTCTGAAACAATAACAGTAATGTCATCTGCATATAGCACACTACAGCGACATCACTGACCAAATCAACTATATCGTTTAAAAATAATAAAAATTAGTAATGGGCCCAAGAACTTATTCCCTGTGGAACACCTTATTCGTCGGTAAGTAAGCAGATTTTATTTTAAACTTAGTATTCCCATTGTTAGTGCGTACTTCCACTAATTGAAATCTATTTGATAGATATGAAAAAATTCATTCCGCTACTTGCGGAAACCCATGATGTCGAAGTTTCTGTAGAAGTATACTGTGTTGGATACAGTCAAATGCCCTTGACAGGTCGCAACGTATGCCAACAGGGTGAGCCTTCATTTCAATATTTTTCAGAATGTTGTTATAAATTTCTAACAATACAGAAATTGTAGACTTACCTGGCGGAAATCCATATTGAGACGATGATAGTAGATTAAATTTATTTATATAGCTTTCAGACGAATAAGTCTCAAACAGCTTTGGGAAAACAGAAGATAAGGTAATCGGCCAATAATTAGTAATATAGATAATTCACCTACTTTTTGTGGAAGGCTAATATTGAGAATTTTAAGTACTTCAGGGAAAGCCACCCTGTTTGATCAGAGCAATTTATCAGATGCGTTACAGGTTACAGGTTTTACCAATTCATGCTTACAAAGTTTTATTGTTTGTATTACCAGGTGTGCCATCTGGCCTTGATATAAATTTGTTCTTAATTTTATCAAATCAAACCTTTAACATTTCAGGTTCCCGAAGAGGATACAAATACATGGTGTGAGAGTTAATCTTCATATGATTAGTGGATATTGCAACATTTAGAATGTCTTTGCAAGTGACTGTAGGTATTTTCTGAAAATATTCGTCGAAAGTATTTGCAATAACAGAAGGAGAATCAATGGTTTTATTGTCTTATTCTTACTCTGTAAATTATTTATAATGTTCCATATAGTTTTACTTTATTTTCAGAAACTGCTATTATTGTATTAATAATAATTAAATAATAAAAATTAAACTTAATTGAAATAATTAATTTGTTGTGTCTTCCTTTATTCAATTTATAATTATTTTGTAAAATGGGATATGTTTTTTGTAATATGCAGGGTGTTTTGCAACATTGTTTAAATATTTTAAGGACATGTAGTACGATCGAAAATAAGGTTAAAAGTCATAATAAACATAGTGTTCAAATCAACCGTTTTAGAGATAACCAGCGAGTGTTCCTATAGTACATGGATATAACATGAACATAAAACAGGTGCTTATCAGCTATTGTTTTATGACAGTTTAATTTGACGTTTTGTGCAAATTTGTACAATGGTTGGCGTATTCTAATGCTGAATGCAGCGATATGGTGTTCATGTACGGTCGTGCTAATGGAGATTCTTTACAAGCAGTCGCTTCTATACTGAAACGTTTCCTGATCGCCAAACTGCCTTCGCATGTGATGTTTCAGACGCGTGTTTCAACGACTAAGAGAAACTGGTTCGTTTGAGAAGCGGTTCTTGTGACACTGTACGGCAGATAATAGCATATACTTCCACAGATAGAAGATCGAATTTTGAATATTATTGATGAAAATCCCGAACTAGTGTTAGAAGATATCTCGACTCAAGTGGGTGTAAGCAGCAATCTGTTTGGAGAACTCTCATGAGCAAACTCCTATACGCCTCCACATCCAACGGGGTACAAGCCCTTACGTGCTCCGGATTATCAAGCGAGAATGGGATCCTTTTCCACTGATGAAGCTGGTTTTACTAAAAATGGAATAATTCAATTTCCCACAACAATCACGTTTGGTGTGACGAGAATTTCCTCATGCTACCCTGAACCAGGCACCTACAACGCTTCTCTCTAAACATCTGGTTAGGCATGATAGGGGAACGGTTGTCAGGACCGATTGTTTTGCCACACGCTTAACAGGTCCTGCATACCTCGAATTCTTGGAAAAATACTTATACCCTGAACTTTTGGAAGATTTACCTAATAAATCTAAGACTGAACTCTGGTTTATGCAAGATGGAGCTCCACCGCACTTTACGCGTGCTGTTAGGAGCATTTTAACAATGAATTTACCTGGGAGATGGGGATAGGGGCGAGCAGGTCCATTGCTTGGCCTCCAAGGTCTCCCGATCTAAACCCGTTGGACTTTAGTATCTGGGGTTATTTGAAAAGTTTAGTGTACCGCAACACCGGGTAAAATGATCTTCCAGAGTTGCGCCAACGAATAGAACACTGTTGCCAGATAATACGAGAAAAACCCTTTTTTGAAAGAGTGCGCGCTTCTTTGAAAACAGATGTAGATCCTGTGTCGAAATGGAAGGACGTCATTTTGAACATCTTCTTTAGTATATAATCTATTTTTATTCATAAAATCGATAAACATCTTAACAAAAACCGCTAAAGCAACTTATGTCTGCAATTGCGATAAAATCGCTGTTATCTCGTAAACAATTAATTTTGTGGACATACTGTTTATAATGATTTTAACCTTATTTTCGTTCGTACTACATCCCTTAAATCCTTTAAATGATGTTTCAAAACACCATGTATACAAATCCTTAAGATTTGTGCCCAAATAGCACATTTAGTCGCCCGCCATGACGTATTTGTTACCTTAAAGGTTTCCACAAAGCAAAAGTAAGCCATTTATCAGGCATCGGTCGATCGTGGCTTACACAATCACTTAATCGAAAAATGTTTTAAGTAAAAGTTACTTGAGATGAAGTGCTCTATAACTCAAAATTATTTTAACATGTACAGGTGTTCGGTTTTGTCGGTACCTTATGTAATTCTATTATATATATCCTTGCAATTCCTTTAGAGGGTTTGCACTAATGCGAGGAGTCGCGGGTTCGAATCTCGCTCTGATCAGTTGCGGTAACCGGTTTTCTCTACAGATTAAGAGGGAGATTTGACTCACACTTTTGGTTGGTCAAATTTTGAAGACTTTGTCACATATAATTGAATTGAATTCCTTTAATGCTTTATTCCAGATTTTTTCAACCTCAAGTGCTGGGGTTCTTATTACGTCTCTTCACCGGTGCGGAAGCTGTGGATCATATTGAAGATACAGAGCTAGCAAATCCTCACCGCCTAGTGTTAGTAATCATTGTCCTTATCAGCGCTTTTTCATAACTGCATCATTCAAGTCTTGGCAACACTGTACGGTATGCGAGTTAGGATAGCGGTTTCAACTCTGGTCTATAGAAAGGTAAGGATACATTCTTAAGAGGACAGAAATCAGCGATCTTATAGATGAGGAAAGTTCCAATATTTCCATTTATTCAACTTTGCAGATGTTGAGACTCCAATACGTCAAGACTTCGATTTCGCGGCAATAGCTTTGCATTACTTCTGATTGCCTATTCTAGTATCGTCGTCTCCGTTTTGTTGGTGGGAATACTGTGGGGATTTGTCCTTGCTGGATCCTGGAGCATCGCTCTTAATTCACCCTAACCTGCACAAAGGTAAGCTTCTCAAGCAACAAATTTTGATAATGCCAACTTCAATTCTCAGTACTATGGGAAATTATATTCGAAGATTCGCGAAAAGTCGCCTCTAGAACTGACTACCAGAGTTCGCTTAAAACGAGTCATATCCGGCATCCAAGTGATTAAAATGTACGTTGGGAAAAGCCGTTTCGAGAAATTGGTAAGCATGGCCGAATCAAGGAAATTCAGGAAATGGTCAGAGCGGCTAATTAATGTGCGCGCCGTTTTCCTAAGCTCAATGGTGTTCGTGGAACGAAGCGCACTCTTCGTCACCTTTGAATTACTTTCGTACTCACTGATAATCCTCTAACTTCAGACGTCACGTACATATAACGCCATACTTCAACATGTTACAAATGGCTTTGGCCATATTCTTACCATTAAACCATCCGAGAGCGCTGAATGTTTGGTGTCATAAGCAATTGAGAGAGAATTTTTGTTGCTGATGAAGTGCACGAATCGAACATCACGAGAACTTCAGATAAAATCGATCGAAGTGAATTGAAGTCAACGCCAAGTGACGAAGAATCTGGATTTTTGCACGATGTCACCTTCAAGGTGCCAGCGCGTAAATTGTGCGACCTAATAGGTCTGTAGGTGACCGGAAAAAGTTCTACACTTCAGTTGATTTTGGGTGAGTTACCGACCGATAGTGGCAGTGTGAAAGTTGGAGGGACAGTCTCTTACTCCTCTCACGAACCTTGGCTGTTCGGTTCGACAGTACAGGGCAATATTTTATTCGGGCAAGATTATGTCGGGCACCTATATAATAAAGTAGTCAAAGCGTGTGCATTAGAAAAGGATTTCAAGCAATTCCCATATGGAGACGGCACCATGGTTGGAGAAAGGGGTGTGCCACATAGTGGAGGACAAAGAGCTAGAATTAACCTCGCTAGAGCTGTATATAGACAAGCGGATATCTACCTGCTGGATGATCCACTTTCAGCAGTTGACACTCACGTTGGGAAACATCTGTTTGAGGAGTGCATCATGGGTGTTACTTGGGAACAAAGACTAGGATTCTAGTGACGCATCAACTTTAATATCTAAAGAGAGCTGATGTTATTGTTGTCTTCAATAATGTAAGATGCACTTCATGTATTTAAATTCTAAAACAGCATTAAAGTATGTACATATATTTCTATAGGGAAAAATAGAAGCTCAAGGAACATTTGACGAACTATCGAGAGCGAACACAGATTTTACGAAAATGCTCATTGCGGCAGATGAAACCATAGAGGAAACGGATCCAAATGAAAATATTAAGGCAAACGGGATGGCGAGGCAGGAATCAGTAATGTCAGTCGTGGTAAGTGCGATTTCTACTGATTTAAGGCGCCGATCGTGCCAGCAAATGCTTAATTTTATGGTGCAAGCGAAGATAAAGAAAAGCAGGCGAAAGTAACTGAAGAGGAGGTGATAAATTTTCTTTTCTAAGTGTTCATATTTGTGTCATAATTTTGATAAACCAGAGATAAAATATACATGCACAATAAAAACAAAAAGATAAAACCTGCGTGTTGTGTTTTAATATTATTATTAAAAAGAATGGTTACATAATAGTTCTGCTCAACGCGGTGGACGAAGTTGCAATACAGATCTTGGGAAATCGTACCTGCTATACTTCATCAAGATCTCAACGAGCCTCGATAGCATATGTTAGTAACGCCGACTTTTAATCTGTAACTATGTGCACGAATTAATTTGAGAGTGACTCAACAAGTAAGAATGACGTGACAATTACTATTTTATTAGCATCATAAAGTAATAAATCTTAAAGTAATTTATTTGGTGGCCACGATATGTAACTGCAACTACTTATGTGTCGTCTAAATAGCTACCCTTTCAAAGTTGGTAATTGTAGTAAAAATTACGTAACATTTGACTATAATGAAGTAGTTGTATCTATCGCAATGGTAATCACAATTTGGGTGCTTGATCGTGAAATGAAAGAGCTCATCCCATTGAAGAGTTTGATCTCTTTTATCCTGATTTTGCATAGAATCTCGTTTTTTTTTTTTATATATTTTAAGTAATATATCTGACTTTTTTTCTCAAGGCAGTTTATATTATTGTAGGAAGTGTATCTATATTTAGCATTATTTCCCTTATTGCTGATAGTAGTTTGTTATCTTTAGAAGTGATTTTAAAAAAAATGTATTTAGTTTTTTCTCTTATCTATCTGAGAATAATTATTTATTTTTAGAATTGCTATTTCCATAAAAATAGCGATTATACTGTATTGTATTACTACAGTAGTAGTTTAGTACTATTACCAGTGTGAGTTTGCTTTTATAACATAACTAACTATATACTTACTGGCAAATACGCCATCCTATCATTAGTTTTCGCTTGGTTTGGGCTACTGTAGAACGGCCGTAACAAACAATGTTGAAAGGCACTTTTTATTGCTGTTCAAAAACGCTTTCATTTTCGGATAGAATAAAATAAGTAGGTAACAACAAATCAAATGTGGAAATATCTACCTAGACTTTACAATTTTTAATATCTCAAACGTAGTTCGACTTGGGAAAACTTCGAATTGCAGCAAATCAGATAACTTACACATGCGGTTAACCAGGCGATTATAGTTAATATTATGCAGATGCGAAGGCAACAAAACACGCTATTACAATAGCACGGTGACGATTAGAAATTTATACTCTGCTAACGCTTTTTTTTTTGATATCTTATCCGAATTGTGACGTATCAATTGTGATGATAGGCTCCTTTAAAACATTCCCAGTGAATAATAAATCCATTTTCGTGATTCTCCATTAAGTATATGCGTCGATAAACACTCTAACATTGTCGCGTGGTTTCTCTCTCGTTTAGTCCCAAGTGCCTGGTTTTTTTTCTGATTTCAAACTGGACGATGATGAATAAATAAAAGAAGACTGAGGAATATAAAAAATGGATCCGGGTTTTCAAGTGACGAAGGAATACCCTCGAAAACGGGCCAATATCTTCTCTCTGCTCACTCTTGCGTAAGTTACGCTCGAATTTAGTTGACACTGTCACTGTCAATTGATTATCCCCTTCGGTATTGTAGATGGACGGTCAGGTATTTCTACAAGGGTGTCAAAAGGGGAATACAGACTACGGATTTATTTAAAACCGCCAAATATGACGATTCCGAGATACTCCGGTGATAAGATTACAAGCGAAATTGGGAAAAGAATTGGCAAGACGAAAGGTACGGACAAGGAACCGAGTTTATTACGGGCAATAGCTGTCACTTTTCTACCGCAATATCTCATTTATGGTGTGGCTCTTTTAATTCAATTTGTAGGGTTAAGGTAAGTTTTTATAATCACCTTTATTAAGATTACAATGCTTATTATTCATCGTGGATGATTGGCGGTATTTGGTTTTGTTTATGGACGATGATATAAGCATTTTTTTTTTGCGAGATAAGTGTTTGATACACATAAGTGTGCCGATTTTCTTGCGTAATTTTATAAAATATTGTTATGTTACTTATTGTATCTACGCATTGTAATCTGTAATATATTAACAAAAAAAAAGATGTGACAGTTGCCCGAAGGAAATAGGTTGTCACATATTTAATCGATTTCAAGTTCTTCACACTAAAAAAATTAGGTAATTGCGGGTGAATGTACACAAACCTATAAGGAAAATGTTTAAAGAAATCTTTCCATAATAAAATATTTTACGTGAATATTAAAGGAAAATTTCTGTCCCTTAGAAAAAAATATTAATATCTCTTGGGAAATACTTAAAATTTCTTACAATTTGGACATGACATGATGTTGGGCCGCACGTGGTTCTGTTTTCTTGTTATTTTAGAATTATTATACTGGTTATTAGTAAGTGGTACTAATTCATATTATTATCTGTTGTTCTTTTAATGCTTTAAAGTCTGTTACGTACTCTGCTATGATTTGAAAATGGAATAAATTCCGCATTAAAAATTCGTCCACACACAAGAATTTAGGTAATTTTTCTTAGTAAAAATCACTTTTTTCGATAATTTCCGCATATTTCTCAGGAAAAACTTAACACTTCTTACAATTTGGAAAATTATAGTTACAAATTATATCTTTTATTCAGATAAATTATCTTAACAGTAAAAGAAATTTTTTTGGATAACAAGTACTAACGATTTTCTTAAAGAAACTATTTATTTTATACAAAGTCGATATAGTTACAGATATTAAATTAAGAAATAAAACTTAGCGAAATATATTAATACATAATACATAATACATCGAAGTAGCTGACCAAAAATCCTTCAAGTTATAGCAATTTAAATAAATAAATAAATAAAATGTTTATTCCAGAAAAAGTAAATACAAAAACACTTATAGGATAACGTCAAAACAAAAGGAATATGCAAAAATAGAAAACAAAGGCGCTCATAATGCAGTAATAATAAATCAAAATATAAGTTTTATAGAAAGAAAGCAGAAATAAATAAAAATAATGTAAATTCTATTCCCAAAAAAAATCCCTTGTTTTAAATTTATAGTTAAAAGAAAATCTTTTACTTTTTTCCTAAACAAGGTTAACTTATTAATTATTTTTTTGTATGTGGAGGTAGATTGTTGAACAATTTGCAACCAGTTGTATTCTAAATTATGTTGAAATTTAGCTGAGTGATGCTTTGGTGGAAGGAAAGTAATTGTCCTGGTTGAGTTGAGTACATAATTTTTATTGAACTTATTACTATCTCGAAATACAAAGCACGGGCATTCATATATGCAAGTATCATAAATATATTTGGTAATGTTTAAATAGAGCTCTGTAGATAAAAATACTTATCTTAATATAATCTTGTAAGATTGTCTGTGAGGTACATTCCATATTAGACTTAAAGCTCTTTTTGTAGTATAAATATTCTTTGGGAGTATAAGCATAATTAGAGTTGGTAATTTTTGTTGGCACGCAGTAGCACACACGAAGAAAAAGAATTCTTTAAATCAAAGAAATGTTTCTTTTTGCGAGTATTTAGTATTATCTATTATGTGTTATTTTAGTGAAAGAAATACGTATTAACCGAAGAAAGTTCTTTAAATAGCGGCAAAGAAATGTTTCTTTGGTTCCTTTCATGTGTAATATTGGTAATCCACAGGTAAAGCGTGTAAATTGATTTATATACATATACGCAATATATAAAAAAAAATTACATTTTTTTTTTAAGTTTCATAATCGCAAGAAAGCTTCAAAGTGTGCAAAGTATAGCAAATTCTGGGAACAGCTTCTCACAAACTGCATGTATATATGCTAAATCCACCTCAACAATGGACTAAAAATTACCCCAAATAAACTTATTGAGTTTCCCAATTTAAAATCAATAGGCACCTTCAATAATTCTATATTTGAGAGATCCCAACGAGTTACCCAGTCACCGACATATGTAATAATGCGGTGAGGATTTAATGTAGCTTCATTTAAAGAATCTCCTTTATTGGTAATGCTTATGTCATCTGCATAGGTTATTATTTTTGATTTTAATTTAGAGGATAAAGATAACAAGTCATTTATGTAAATTAGAAAAAAGAGTTGGTCCAAGGATTGAACTTTGGGGCACCCCAATGTTAATATTTGAAGATCTAGATATTTGATCCTGTAATTTTATTCGGTGAGTGCGAATTTTAGTACTAGAAGTAAAGATTGAAACCATTCTAACTATTCTAACATTAAACCTCTTATTCTATACTGATAAAGTTTAAAACAGTAAACGTGATTGACACAGTTAAATGCTTTTGAAAAATCCAAAAAACACATCCACTGTGAATTCATATGACTCTAAATGGAAAGAAAAAGAATGGATGAATCTAGAAAATTTAAAATTTCAGCTTTGAATATTTAAGAATTTGACGATAATCATCAAATAGCAACATCATTTGCATTGCCTTGCTTAAAAAGGATGATTTAAGTTGAGTGGAAACACAACCGACACTGAAAGCTAATTAATTAAATACGCCAGGTATGCAATATATCCTGTTATTAATCTCAATATATAAAATGATATTTCATCTGCGCTACAAGAGAAAGATGTAGTTCATTCTTGAATGTAATTCTTTATCTCACACTCCAATACAGGGGTAATATGACGGGATAAATATCTGCAGTTGGCAGTGTATACCTATTTAAAATTTCTACCAGATAAAATGGCAATTTGCAGCTGCAAAGAGACATAGTAATAGGCCAATTAAACCCATTAAAACCATTGCCACCCGAGTTCACTGGAAAAACACTATCAGAAAGATTTTTTGTTTGTAACTTGCCTTTAATAGGCTTATAAAAACAGCCAACCGGGCGCAACTAATGAAATTTTAATGTATAATGTCAAAATTGTTGAAGAAATATAATATAAACATAATAATATAGTAAAGGACAAAATGTCTGCGGAATAATACGTTTATAAGATGCCAAACTTTCAAAAGGATATACAGCGTGACGATGAAGTTCGGAACAAAATTCCTAATTGCGTTATTTAATGTTTTCATGAAAAACGCTTAGACACGTCGATTTTAATTTGTTAAAAGCCAGCTTATGATGCAAACTTTTAATCATGAAATCACATATTTTTGCGCTATGACGTCATTTTTTTTTTAAATGACAACCTCTACTTTTTTCTGCAGTTTGCATGGAGCTTAAAATAACACATTACATTTAAAAATAACAGTTATCGCAACTGTTCGAATTGAATGGGTTAGAATAAGAAGGGTGCAAGTGCATTTTTTGTAATAAGTACTTTTTTCCCCACAAAAATAAAAATCTTACACTAAACACAACTTTAGAACTAGAATTATTCTCTTATTTTTTAATTAATGACTGTATTTTTTTTATTTTATTAAAAAATATCTTGACTCTTTTATAGTTAGATAACTTTAGACTGAAATAACTTCAAACTTTGTAAATGCTACTTATACCCTTTTTATTCTAAGCCCGTTAATTGTTTTTATTATTTATTTGTTTCTATTATATTTTACGGGGTATTTCTTAGGTGATGTTAGAAATTTTTAAGATTAAAAATTATTTATTAATAAAATTATTAATATTATGATAATTTGAAGTACATTACAAAGTTAAGGAAGACACAAATTATGTTAGGAATAAATAACAATTGAGGGGCAAGGTAGCTAATATTCCCCAAATTATTTATTTTATTTTTTTTTGTATTTTTTAATACTACCATAGTTTGTAGTACACTGGATTATCAGAGTTTTGATGGTATAATTTATGCCATATATATAGGGTGACATAGAAGAAACTACAATACATAGCCCCACGAGATAGAGGAACGGAAAATAACAAAAAAAGTTCCTATACACTAATGTCCGATTGCTTTTTTTTTCAAGTTGCAAACTGTTTTTTATATTATTCTTGTATTTTAGTATTACCTAGGCAATAAAAAAATATTTTAAGGTAGGCTGTGATTTCATGAAACAAAACATTTGGTAAATGTCAAACCAATATTAGCATAGTGTCTTGAAAGTTTTATCTCAAAATGGTGTGCTATACTTTCGTAGAATACAATGATCATGTGTTACGGCGAAGCTCGTTCAAATTCTTCCGAAACTCAACGGATCTATCGAGAGAGATACCCATTAAAGCAAATTCCTAATGTTAGGCCATTTATTGACGTACATAGGCGTTTGGGAGAAGATGGTTGCTTTAAAAAACCAAAATTTGATTCTGGCCTTAACAAAACTGGTCGTACTGTTGCAAATGAAGAAGCTATTTTGCAAATAGTAAAAGACATTCCTAGAATAAGCACCAGAAGAATAAGTGCAGCTGTACCGAATGTCAATCACGAATCTGTTAGGGAAGTCCTCAAAGAACAACTTCTTCGTCCATTTCATTTCCAAAAAATCCACTAACTATTGGAACAGGATTTCCTACCGCGTTTACAATATTGCGCGTGGTCGCAAAATAAAGGGCAAAACTTTCTGACATTAATTTTGTTTACCGATGAAGCAGATTTTAACAGCGATGGCATTTTGAATATTCACAATATGCATTATTAGAGCGATGAAAACCCTCATCAGAACGTAATACGGAATCACCAGTATGGGTTTTCCATTAATGTGTGGGCAGGTATAATCGACAATTATCTAATAATCTAATTGGTCCATTTCGAATGCCCAGACGATTGGCAGGCAAATTCTATCGATTTTTTTTGGAAAATGAACTGAATACTTTATTAGAAGATGTTCCATTGAATATTATAAAAAGAATGTACTACATGCATGACGGCGCGCCAGCTCACTATTCTAGGAGAGTAAGGGAATTTCTGCAAAGAATATTTGGAAATAGGCGGATTGGTTGTGGGGGTTGTCCCGACCTTAATCCTCTCGATTTTTCATTTTGGGGATTTATGAAAAGTGAAGTGTATGCCGCAGAACTAAATAGTGAAGGATAATTATGGAAGATTTTGTAGAGTCTGCTGACAGATTTCGTAATAATGCTAACATATTTCAAACATGCCGTCAGTCATTAGCACGAAGATTGGAAATGTGTATTCCGGAACAACGTCACCAATTTGAACACCTTATGCAGAACTAATATGTATCTTATATTTTTAAATGTTGTTTTGTTTAATAAAAGCCTTTTAACTTCAACAGCTTGTAACTTGAAAACAAAAAGCAATCGGACATTAGTGTATAGAAACTTTTTTTTCTGTTATTTCTTGGTCCTCTATCACATGTTGCTATGCATTGTAGTTTTTTCTATGTCAGCCTGTATATAACAACTGGAGATTTTTTACGATAAATAAAATAAATGCTTCAACAGATACAACATAACAAAGCAATAAAGCTTTCTTTTTACTAAATGAAAGACAGATAAAGAAAACCAAATATAGGTAATATATAAAATAAATTATATGTAAGGATTGCTAGACATTATACACTACGGTACACGAAAGTTTAAATTACGATCAGGTGCCTAATTATAGCCACAGTTGATACAATAAAATCATTACAGACATTGACCAGACGTAATATTCTTATATCTTGAAATGCAATATCCACATATAATTAACATGTAATCAAGATTTTTCAAATAATTGACAGCGATTTGGTAAATTATTTATTCAATGAGGGATTAAAAATGATGACAAAAAAATATATCGTTCATTTCGTTATCTCATACTTAATGATGTATTTAATTCTATTAAAGCATGCTTGTCATGTCACCTAGTATAGAATCTTTTTCTTATCGGTTATTTTGATTTATATCTCAATTAGTACCTGACTGTAAAGTGATATACATACGAAGTTCTGAAAGACACCTGTTCTTCGACTATTTTAACTATTGGCCTTAGACTATACAGGTGTGCCATTTATCAGGCATCGGTCGATCGTGGCTTACACAATCACTTAATCGAAAAATGTTTTAGGCAAAAGTTACTTGAGATGAAGTGCTCTATAACTTAAAATTATTTTAACATATAGAGGTGGTTCGGTTTTGTCGGTACCTTATGTAATTATGTTATTCTCCTCTATTTTCTTTTTTCAAATTCAGCGTACTATATATCCTTGCAATTTCCTTAGAGGGTTTGCACTAGTGCGAGGAGTCGCGGGTTCGAATCTCGCTCTGATCAGTTACAGTAACCGGTTTTCTCTAGGGTAGTAACGATGATTAAGAGGGAGATTTGACACTTTTGGTTGGTCAAATTATGAAGAGTTTGCAACATATAATTGAATTTAATTCCTTTAACGTTTAATTCCAGATCTTTTCAACCTCAAGTACTAGGGTTCTTATTATTACGTCTCTTCACCGGTGCGGAAGCTGTGGATCATATTGAAGATACAGAGCTAGCAAAATACCTAACCGGCCTAGTATTAGTAATCATTGTCCTTATCAGCGCTTTCATAATGCATCATTCAAGTCTTGGGCAACAACTCGTAGGTATGCGAGTTAGGATAGCGGTTTCAACTCTGGTTTATAGAAAGGTAAGGATGCATTCTTAAGAGGACAGAAGTCAGCGATCTTACAGACGAGGAAAATTCTGGTATTTTTTTAAAGTTCCAATATTTCCATTTATTCAACTTTGCAGATGTTGAGACTCAGTAAGCAATCCTTGGGTGAAACGGCTGCCGGAAAAGTGGTTAATTTACTTGCTAATGACGTCACGAGGTTCGATTTCGCGGCAATAGCTTTGCATTACTTCTGGATATCGCCGATTCTAGTGATCGTCGTCTCCGTTTTGTTGTGGGATACTGTGGGGATTTCGTCCCTTGCTGGAATCCTGAGCATGCTCTTGCTCACTCTACCTGTACAAGGTAAGCTTCTCAAGCAACACATTTTGGATAATGCAACTTCAATTCTCAGTACTAATGGGGAAATTATCTTCGAAGTTTCGCGGAAAAGTCGCCTCTAGAACTGACTACAGAGTTCGCTTAATGAACGAGATCATATCCGGCATCCAAGTGATTAAAATGTACGCTTGGGAAAAGCCGTTCGAGAAATTGGTAAGCATGGCCCGAATCAAGGAAATCAAGATGGTCAGAGCGGCTAATTATGTGCGCGCCGTTTTCCTAAGCTCAATGGTGTTCGTGGAACGAAGCGCACTCTTCGTCACTTTGATTACTTTCGTACTCACGGATAATCCTCTAACTTCAGACGTCACGTACATATTAACGCCCTACTTTAACATGTTACAAATGGCTTTGGCCATATTCTTACCATTAGCCATCCAGATGACGGCAGAATGTTTGGTGTCCATAAGGCGATTGAGAGAATTTTTTGTTGCTGGATGAAGTGCACGAATCGAACATCACGAGAACTTCAGATAAATCGATCGAAGTGAATGAAGTCAACGCCAAGTGGACCGAAGAATCTGGATTTTTGCACGATGTCACCTTCAAGGTGCCAGCGGGTAAATTGTGCGCCCTAATAGGTCCTGTAGGTGCAGGAAAAAGTTCTACACTTCAGTTGATTTTGGGAGAGTTACCGACCGATAGTGGCAGTGTGAAAGTTGGGGGTTCAGTCTCTTATTCCTCTCAAGAACCTTGGCTGTTCGGTTCGACAGTACAAGGCAATATTTTATTCGGGCAAGATTATGTCAGGCACCTATATAATAAAGTAGTCAAAGCGTGTGCATTAGAAAAGGATTTCAAGCAATTCCCATATGGAGACGGCACCATGGTTGGAGAAAGGGGTGTGTCACTTAGTGGAGGACAAAGAGCTAGAATTAACCTCGCTAGAGCTGTATATAGACAAGCGGATATCTACCTGCTGGATGATCCACTTTCAGCAGTTGACACTCACGTTGGGAAGCATTTGTTTGAGGAGTGCATCATGGGTTACTTGGGGACAAAGACTAGGATTCTAGTGACGCATCAACTTCAATATCTAAAGAGAGCTGATGTTATTGTTGTCTTCAATAATGTAAGATGCACTTCATATATTTAAATTCTAAAACAGCATTAAAGTATGTACATATATTTCTATAGGGAAAAATAGAAGCTCAAGGAACGTTTGACGAACTATCGAGAGCGAACACAGATTTTACGAAAATGCTCATTGCGGCAGATGAAACCATAGAGGAAGCGGCTCCAGATGAAAATATTAAGGCAAATGGGATGGCGAGGCAGGAATCGGTAATGTCAGTCGTGGTAAGTGCGATTTATACTGATTTAAAGCGCTGATTATGCCAGCAAATGCTTAATTTTAGAGTGCAAGCGAAGATAAAGAAAAGCAGGCCAAAGTAACTGAAGAGGAAGTGATAATTCCATCCAAATCGGTGTTGTGGGATTACATAGGAGCGGCTGGTAGCATTTTTGTAGTCATAATATTGTTTCTCATCATCATAATCAGTCAAGGTGTGGCTACTGGCAACGATTACTTCGTCATGTGGTGGTAAGTTAAAAATAGCAACAAAAAAATCTAATCTTGACCAGTTTTTTTTTTCTGCGGTTACACCCACTTATAAATGGTTTTATTTTTAAGGACCAAGCAGGAGGAAAGCAGGTTTTTTGCCTCGCTGCCAGAAGCCAACAATATAATGTATAATACATTCGTTGCATTGGAAAACAAAGTTATCCATTTTTACGAGAGTCTATTCGGTGGTCCACCACATAACAGTAACATTGACTATTCAGTCAGAGCAGAAGGAGACGGGTTTTTCGACACTCACACGGCAATATACATCTACACGGGTCTCATAGTGGGACTGATAGTTCTCACCATTTTTAGGTCGTTCCTCTTCTTCAGATGCGCTAGCAATTCGTCGAAGAATTTGCACGCGAAAATGTTCAATTGTTTGCTAAAGACGCCGATGCGATTCTTCGACACCAATGCCAGCGGAAGGATTCTCAATCGATTCTCCAAAGATACTGGCGCTATGGACGAAGCTTTGCCTAGGATTTTGAGCGAAGCGTGCAGGTATTTATTACTGTCCAGCACAACTTTTTTTTTTTCATACACCATTACATGTTGTTTATGTCTTTTTTCATGCTGATTCTGAAACTAATTTTAAATTTGCTCCATCACGTCAAAATTTTGAGAAATTACTTTAAATAGCTTTTTCAAAAATTAATAACAGTAAAGTAAGTTCTAATACTGTTTTATAATTTTTTTAATTCCTTTACTATTGGTTTAAACTTATTATATTTGTATTTACTAATTATAAAGATAATATTGATTTTTTGAAAAGGAATGGAATTATAAGTATTAATTAAATGATCAAACGTATAATTTTTTTGATTTAAAAAGAGCTTTTATTTTTTGAACAAAGTCTGGTAATTTTGTTAAATCACACTTTAAATTCTTTAAGAATAGAAATATGTAATGAGATATTATTCCTTCTCCAATTATAATATCATTTCTATTTGTTTGATTATACAGTGACCGGCCATAAAAATGCGAAATATGGAAAATTTTCTTACACTAGCCGACTTACTTAATGACGTCGACACACAGTGACTATCAAAACTACTCACCACTTGCACAGGTGTGCGTTCGGCTGGCGTCAACTGTTCAAGGTAAATGATTTATTGGGGTATTCAGTTATAAAGCGCTTCGCAATTATGCAAATCAGGTAGATTTAGGAATATTTAATATCCAAAGCATACCTTTAATATTGTGGTTTGAATTGAAATATTTGTTTTACAACTTGAGACCAAGTGACTTTTAAAACCAAAGCTCTTATTTTATGTTTAAAAATAATCAGGTGAATGTATAGATAACAGATCGAGTTGTATTAATTATGTGGCTTATTTTTGTTAAATTTTATTTATATATAATTTATCTTTAAAATAAGAAATGTGTTAGAAAACAAGACAGTAACACTTCATAAGTTCATTACCTTTAGTTTCAATAAATATTATTATTATTATAATTACCCACAGATGAGAAACGCCGTAAAATTCATGTTCGTAAGAAAATCACACATGTCTTGCAAATCATTCATTTTGTTAAATAATGCGATTTACAGGGCAATTGTATTAAGCGAAAATTTTAATAAACTACATAAATTATTATCACATTACTAAGAATAAAGCTTTTCTTTGAAATTTATTATTTATTTATTATAAAATCTATGTATTTTTTATATTATATAAATATATAACAAATACATAAATCTGCAAAAAAAAATCATATAGACTCATGTTATTATTTTTACAAAAACAAAAAATATTTGAATGAACATATATCTTTTCAAATTTATAAAATTTTTAAAATGTAATTACATATAATTATATTTGTTCTAATTTTATTAATAACTTTGTGTTTGTGTTGATTTATGTATTTTTCATTATATAAATATATAAAAAAAAATACATAAATCTGCAAAACAAAAATTTAAAACATAAATATCGACAAAATGTTTTCAAAAATTTATTGCTCAACTAAACACTATCATGTAGATATATGAGCTCATCATTCAAAAGCAATAATAATGTGATAATTGATGTACTTTATTAAAATTGTTGTTTATTACAGTTAAGGTCATTCATTTAACAAAATCGCTTTAAAAGGATTATTGTATGACGCTATGCATTTTGAGTGCAATTCAAGAAATATGGAAGGGTGGGAATATTCTCTGATATAAAAGTAGGCAAATACCAGTTCCAATATTATTTTTGTTTATTAGATTTTATATTGTTTATATTTGGAATTAGCATTTATATATAATAAATAATATTACCAGGCTAAACATAGTTTTTATTTTCTTAGTATAGCAATTTTACAGCGTTACTTGCACGTAGGTGGGTCCTGCAATAGTAAATGCTAATCATTAAATATTATTGAAATCTCCATTTAAAAAAATAGTAATTAATAAACGCTTACAATTTCTAATATTTCTTGAAGCTATAGCCTTATGAAGTCTTCCTCTGCTGTTTGCTATTTTTTTTTAAGTTTTTAAAACGATTAATATAAAATTTACTATGAATACCAGAGTTTATTTATTTCTATGTGAGTTGAAGTTCTAGGATTCAATTGGGTCCAAGTTATGAAAGACATATTTCAATTTAAAGCACGTTCAAACTGCTATATACACAGAGATTCAAAATGATTGTCAAATCCGCTCCTATAGATAGTAACAGGGTGTAGGTATATGCCGCGTGTTTGTAATGAAAGTTTGAATTAAGTCAGTGTTGGAACATAAGAAAGTAAACGGATCTCTCATAAATAAGGAAAACGTAACCTATATTTGAACTCGCATTATATAAACGACTATGGATTGGTGTTTCTGCTTGTAAAAATGAAATGTAATTAATTTAACTTTACTAAATTATGATTTTACAATTCAGTACTAACTGGTGTTTGACTAAATTTATTTATTACTTTAAATTATAACATACAATTAGTATAATTATTAAGTGACAAAACTGCATCTCTCAGTTCTTCTATGGTATGCATGCGGTTTCTATAGATCCTATTTTTTAGATAGCCGAACATGAAGTAATCTAATGGGGTTAGAACAGGCGATCTTGGTGGCTATCTTTGTGCTCTAACGAACCTGTCAGCAAAAAACTGTCGAAGATATTGGCAGGTTTGTCGAGCAGTATGTGCTGGAGCATTATCGTGCTGAAAATAACCTGCTTCAAGCTCATTTTCTTGTAACTCTGCAATAAACAATTCCAACATCTGTTGGTAACGTTGGGCTGTTACAGTTTCCTCGAAGAAAATTGGCCCTATTATTCGTTGCCTGGAGCTAATCAAGCTCCAACTTTTACGGGATGCAATTGCGTTTCTCGAAATTCGTGTGGATTTTTTGCAGACCAGATACAATAGTTTTGTAAATTGATATAGTCTGTTAGATAAAACCAGGCTTCATCCAAGGAAAATGATTTGTTTAGCAAGTCATCGTCCCTTAAATTGTAATTAAACCAATGACAATATTCCAATCGCCTATCGTGATCTAATGGTAATAATTCCTGTACCGTAAACTTTATAGGGATAAAAATGTAACTTTCTTTTGACAGCATATTGCGCTGTAGTGTATGATAAGCCTATAAATTTATAAAATGTAATAAACTATTTCACTTAATGTTAATATTGATTTTTTACCTGTTTGTTGAGCTATTACCACAAATAAATTCTCTTATTTTCTTACAGTATCAGAAATACTATGTTGGTGATATTAGATGTAAATATAAACGATTTGAAAAAAATTATAAGATAAATAATCGAAAGATACTACACACGCACGCCAATGTCGCTAAATGTCAAGAAATTCATTTAATGTATGAAATTTGTATGTAGCTAACATTCGCTCATTAAATTGGTAATAAGTATAGATAATTTTTTCCGGAAAAACAGTTTTTTCTTAACGACAATCATTTGAATCACATAGTACAACGTTTACTTGTGATATTAAATAATCCAATATTTACAGTTTTACAACTGTATACTCCAATAAATCATTTACCTAGAACAGCCGATGCAAGCCGAACGCACACTTGTCCAAATGGTGAGTAGTTTTGATAGTTACCGCGCTGTAGACGACGACATTAAATAAGTCGGGCAGTATACATGTGTAGAAACGCCAAAATTTATTTTGACACGCGTCACGTGACCACTAGTATGGCGGTAAATTTAAAAAAATATGCCGTGAATCTGCAAAAAGTGAGGAAAATAAAGGGCTCGTTTAAACCATTTTTATTTTTTAGATCATGCTGACTATTATCGGTGCAGTGATTCTAATAAGCATTGCTAACTTCTGGATGGTGATACCTATCGTTGTGTTACTGATAGTATTTTACTTTATGAGGGCGATGTATATGCTAACAGCAAAAAGTGTCAAACACGTCGAGGGCATAGGTAAGGTAATAATTTATTTGTTTTTCACACTTCTCCAAGAAAACGGTGCTTCTATTTATTAGCAAAGAGCCCCGTGTTTTCATTATTGAATTCCACTCTGGGAGGAATATCAACGATCAGAGCTGCGGATTATCAACATGACCTGATCAAGGAGTTCGACAGGCATCAAGTAAGTTTATTACTATAGCCAGTCACGACGAGCTTCCATTAAAAGTTTATGGAGAAGTAAATAAATGCGAGATTTAAAAATATTTGTAATGATTCTGTGGGTGTAGGTCAGTTTAGCTAAAATATTTTCGACTTCCGGTAATGTTCCCTTATACCGGAATTAGTTGCCAACTTTGTTATTGTTTCGAATTTGGATTCTACTCTGAATTTTAGGTCAAGTTTATCTAACACACCATGCCCTTAATCTTCATGCTTTAAAAGATATTCACGTTTTTTAAATAATTTTGTGTTATGCAGTGGCTCACGAACTCTTAATTTACTTGCAGTTGGTACTTTTTTCATTTTCATTGTAAACAATATTCTCCAAATGGGGTAGCTATTTCCAATAAAGAATTTAAAAAAATTTAATCTGACTGCAGGTAGACAGGGGTAAGACAGGTAAAAAGAAAGATCTTTAATTAGTGATAATTCATTTTTTTTAATAACAACCCCTAACTTTTTCTGCGCCAATCGATTATCCGTAAAAAAAAATGAATACTTTAGGAGATATTTCAGAAAAACTGTAGCAGCATAACCATTGCGAGTACATGTGTCGGTTCTAGGTGGCCATGATCAAACAATGTGATACAATAATTAAAAATATATGCATTTGTCACATATCTGTCAAAGTGACAAATTCGAAGATTAATAGAGACCACGTAGAGACATAAATACTAACGCATACTTGAATATTATAACGTTTTTCTATTCTTAAAACGTTGTCGGGGTTTAGAAAAAATACAGAGGCGATATATTTAAATTAACTTGATTTATTAACAGACTCGCGGACTACTTAAAGTCTAATAAAAGAGATCAAAATATACTCTAAAATTAAATCACTCACTACTTACTATTAAAAATGCTTAGTAATTAAATCACTTAATTACTAATGTCTTAATTTTTGTAAACGATTTATTTGCAGCGATATTTATATCACACGTACTAATTCGCTCGTATTTATTTCCACTCGCTATTTGCTTATCCGCACAATTCAACTCGTATCGACTGACTGACTCCGGCCAATCCCCACGCGTTATTTATATCTGGCGCCGAGACTACGAGATTCCTCCAGAAACTATCTAGGGCGTGCTTCTAGATTCAGGAGAATAATCGCGAATCTTCGACCCGGTACTGCCCTCTGTCGTTCCTCTTTGGAACCTCGTACGTAGTCCTTTCTTCCGCTACGCTAGCGCCATCCCGGAGCGCCCAACGAAACCGTCAGTTTAAAAATTGGCGCTCGTTACAATATCAATAAAAATATCACGGTTTCAATTTTCGAATGAAGACTATTTAAATTTAATTATTACATATGGAGAATGTCACCGGATTAATAGTAGGACTTGTCGACTTTTCGCCGAGAAATAATAAGTCAAAACCTACTAATTACAGTGTTAAACGATTGCTCAAAAATTGCAAAGATTTTGGATCTTTTACCAAAAACCAACGAAATTGAAACCGTTAGTGAACAACGAGCTCACAGAAATCACTGTGCTAGCTTATTTTAGGGCATATCCTATAAGTTCAATATGGGATGCAGAAGTAGCGATAAGAGTTTCATCTAAAACAATTCACAGAATTAAAAAAAAAAACATAAATAGTGCCTTTTTAAATTTAATTTAGTTGAAGACATGGAACCATTAGATATTATAGTCGTTGAAGAGAATTCTGCGAGTGGTTTCTAGTTGAAACGCAAGAAGATGATATGTTTTTAAACAATATTATTTGGACCGATGATGCTAAATTCAGTAATAGGGGAATGTATAATCGACACAATTCTCATTTTTGATCTTCGGAGAATCCTCGAATAATTCGAGGGCGAAATTTATCTTAAAAAAAAATTGTTTACAAAAAACCCCAGTTACTACGAAAGAAGACATGTTTGACAGAATTAGAAAAAACAATAAATGAATTAGATACGGAATCAATTCAGCGCGTAACGCACGAATAGTTACTACGGAGGATAACTACCTGCTAATAGCAAGGCGGTAGAACTTTTGAACAACATTTGTAAAAAATTAATATACTGATTATTTGTTTCTTGAATAAATATTCTTAATTTTAAACTTATTTTGTGTAGATAATAAACCAGAACAAGATACTGATGCAATCATCTATGATATTTATTTATTATAGGTGACAGTTATTGGCATAGTTCAATCATGACCACCTAAAATCGACACATTACTTACTAGATTATCATTACTTATAATGATTATTGATCGGAAAAGAGAGGCACAATATTCTTGTAATTACCTAATTAGCATTTCTAGTATTTAAGGTAATCATTTTATATTATATTTGATAGCTCTCGTCTGGTTTAACCACTTTCTCCGGGTTCTCTGAATTACCGAGGGACTGACAGCGTAATTTCCCGTGACGTATGTTTACAGGCCTTAGTTTGTTTGTTACCCCCCGTTTTCGGGAGAGTTTCTAGCCGTTGGAAAGGCAGAAACTGCCCTAAGGAAGGGCAGTTGCAGATATGTAGTCACGAGTCACAGTCAGAATAGTTATATCCACGCAGTTCAATTAAACTATCACAACGAGCATCAGCTTTCGTGTAAAGTGTCCAATGTACTTTACTTGTTTTTATTTGTTTAATTTAATCAAATATAGTAGTAAGTAAGAACCACGACGTGTTTTTATTTACATCGGAAAGGTGCAAAACGCCAGCGCACATAATCACAAAACAATTATGTTGCGACAATTTTTCTGAAATATCTCCTAAAATATGCATTTCAGCTGAAAACGGTTTTTAACATTTATACGTGTTTTTTGACGGAAAATCAATTGGCGTAGAAAAAGTTCGGGGTTGCTATTAAAAAAAATGAGTTATCACAAATTGAAGACATTTCCTTTTGCCCCCTCTCTTCCTGCAATCAGTTTAATATTTCTTAATTTCTTTGTTGGAAAACAGATACCCCTATTTGGTGAATCTTATTTACAAATGGAAATGAAAAAAAAATCCACTGTACCAACTGCAAGCAACTTAAAAGTTCGTGCTTCACTGCATAACACAAAATTATTTAAAAAAAAGCGAATATCTTGTAAAGCATAAAGATTGATGGCATGGTATGTTAGATAAACTTGACCTAAAATTCAGAGTAGAATCCAAATTTGAAATAACAAAGTTGGCAACTACTTCCGGATATCAGTTCAATATGGATAGGAACTATCGGAAGCAGGAGATTATCATCATGTCTTGATAGTCAAGCAGCCATCAAGGCGCTGAGCTCATATGAAATCAGTTCCAAGATGGTCTGGGAATGCCTAGGGAATTAAATGAGTAAGCAAAGAAATAAAGTAACCTTTCTGTGGTTCCGGGCCACACAGGAGTGGAAGAAACGAAATAACGGATAACCTCGCAAAAAAAGGGGCTGGAATGCTTTTGTAGGGCCTGAACCCTTTTGCGGTTAAGTAGCAGTACAATACTGAAGAAACTAAAATAGAAATGGATCAGAGAAAATCCAGTTATTGGGAAATCTCCAGGAATGAGGCAAAGTAAATCCTTCTGGGAACTTATAACCAGAAGAGGTTTACAGAATGCATCAACCTGAGTAAGAACAATGTTCGCATATTAACAGGAATACTTTCAGGCCATTGTAGACTGAAAGGACACCTGAGTAAGCTTGGATTGGAAAAAGATTCTGAATGTAGATTTTGTGGCGAACAGGATGAAACACCCATCCACCTCTTCTCAAACTGCGTAGCACAGTGCAACTCGAGGGCATTGCATCTAGGAGCATGTGAAATCGAAGAGGGAGACTTACCTAGACTGGGGCCCTCTGACATCCTACACTTTCTGAAAGGAATAGGATTGGAAGGCCAGCTGTAAAGCAGCGAGAATAGGGGACACAATAGATCTTTTAGGTCGCAGTGTAAAATCACCCTTCTATTTACATACATACATACATACTTCCGGTATAAGGGAACACTACCGGAAATCGAAAATATTTTAGCTGAACTGTCCTACACCCAACGAAAGTTTTTAAACCTCGTATTTATTTACTTCTCATTAACTTTTAATGGCAGCTCGTCGTGACAGACACTGTATGTTGCTGCAGCTGTTAAAATATCCTTCTTGAACCAGAACGTCCACACATCAGCTTGGATCCTGACGATAACATGTATGGCGTCATTCGGCTTATGGTTGGATTTGTTATGTGGGTTGTTTGTCGCTGTGGTCGTCGTAAGTTTTGTATTACTCAGCACTGAGAGTAAGTATACCGTTGCTCATATTATAAGATTGATCTTTAATATCATCTACGGATAGCCGGAGATGTCAGTGGTGCTGTAGCAGGACTAGCAATTTCACAATCCTTATCGTTAGCTGGAATGCTCCAGTACGGCATGAGACAAACAGCGGAAGTTGTAAATCAACTCATAAGCGTAGAACGTGTCATGACGTACACCAAATTGGATCAAGAAGGTCCATTTGATACGCCCGAAGGTAATAAATGTTTGAAATAGTTTTACATTAACTTGATACCGAAACCTCTAGATAAACGACCACCAGCGGAATGGCCGAAAATGGGTAAGATCGAATTCAAAGATATGTCTTTGCGTTACACGCACGAAGAAGAGCCCGTTTTGAAGCATCTTAACATTCATATTTTACCTGGAGAAAAGGTGCATCAGTAGCTTCTCCCTTTACTTACCTGTAGCTAATTTATTATTATTGTTTTAGATCGGCATAGTGGGTCGTACGGGCGCTGGAAAATCTTCTCTAATATCAGCGTTGTTTAGGTTAGCTCCTTTAGAAGGTACCATAAACGTTGATGACTTGGATACGCAACAAATTGGGCTGCACGATGTCAGATCGAAGATCTCCATCATACCCCAAGAACCAGTACTGTTCTCAGCTCCTATGCGATATAATTTGGATCCCTTCAATGAATTTGGTGATCAAGACCTGTGGGCAGCTCTAGCGGAGGTCGAGTTAAAGGAAGCAGTACCTTCTTTGGATTACAACGTAACTGAAGGTGGAGGTAACTTCAGCGTTGGCCAAAGACAGTTGATTTGCCTAGCCCGGGCTATTATAAGGAAAATTAAGATACTGGTACTGGATGAGGCTACAGCAAACGTTGATCCAAGGTAACACATAAAGATTACAGTAGCCGACCATTTTTTTTTTTTTGGAATGACTGTTCTAAAAATGGGTGTAAAGTTCTTACAATCTTCAACTCAAGACATGACCAAAAACCAAATATTTCCACACGTCTAATTTTTAGAGTTTGTAATTCAACTCCACTAGTAGATAAATAAGTGTATTTACAAACTTTCGTTGAGAGCAGTTATAAAAAAAAATAGATAAGGACCAAAATCGTGACACAACAAATATTCGAATGTTTAATTAGTATTAAGAATACGAAAACACTTAACTGTACACAAAAGAAAATTGCTGATATATCAAACTTTTGCATAAATAGTTATTTTTTCGTTTTATATTGGCTGTTGCCTTCTGTAATGAGAAATGGGCACAAATCTTCCATCATGACGGAATCCCACCTATCCTGATATCGTTTCTCTATTTCTGCAATGCCTTGATAGAATCTTTCCCCCTGTTCATTACTCATCTTTCCTAAATTTTTCCTACTAATTTCCAAATGTGAATGCTTATTTTTTGCACTTTGAGAAACACTCTAAATTCTTATAGTTTTCTGGCAAATAAGCTGTGATATCTCAGTAGTTTGATTTGGTTCTTTTGATTTCTCAGAAAATGCTTGCAAACGTTTTTAAAAAAAACATCTCATGCTGTCAGCACTAAATCATTCATGATACGTTCAACATTTTCATCTTTGAACAGCTTCGAAACTTGTGGACGCACAAATATTCCTCTGAAACGAATCTTCGGATTAGACAGCTTTGGAAACTTAAATATTTAAAACTGTTGCCGTCTTTCTCTAGTGCTTTGACAATTCGCAAACTGTTTAATAACCTACTTTAATCTCTAGAGGGGTAAGCATCACCAAATTAGAATCTCCTAACGGGTCATAATTTTCCAGGAATAATGTTGATCTGTAGCCGCCATTCTTTTATTTGGTAATATTGCTGAACTGCTCGGCTATTCCACAGACACGAGAAACAAGAATATTTGGTAAACCCTCCTTGCAGTCCACATATATAAGAAAGATCACCAAAAATGATTTAAGTATTGAATGAGATTTTGTTATAGCTGACATACTTTCATACGTTTCTTTTGGCTTTAGAATGAGCCCATGGAATTGATGGTTTCGAGTTACCATTATAAAGTAAAACGTCTTTCGCCATTCTGCAGGGTTATATTCAATCCTCATTTCATACAAAACTCCATTTACATACATCAGTGCAGTAATAGAAATTTCATTCAATTTTGTAAAACGAACTGAATTTTTTGTGACGATTCTTCAATACAGAGATGGAATGTAGTGAAATGTAAAGGAGTTCTTTTAATCAAGATAATCCCAAAACTCCTGATTTTTATTTGGTTAATCACAAATCCTGTATCAAGTCATTAAGTAATGAGATGTGCTTCGTTCATATCTTCCTCGTGCGTGAAATTTGCGAAAGCATTTGAATGCATTGGAGTTGAAAACTCACAATCGGCTTCTTTCAACGGTTTACTTACAGATGGAATGTCTGGAAACGTTACTTTGAGTTCATTTCTTTTTGAAAACCTTTCAATCTTTACAATACAATTCTTGTTTTTGTTCGACTGAATTAATTTGACATAACGCGATATACAATATACAGGTGGCTGGTACTTCAACTTACATATTATAAGACGTGGTCGTACAGCTCATTAACAATAGATTTAGCCAAATTTGCCTTTTACAAAAGGAGCATGCTCGAGGTTATTACAATACTTTTTTAATTTTAAATTTTATTTTAATCTTTGTGAAAAGAGATAAAAATATTATTTTGAAAATGTGGCGTGATATCCTATGTTAGAACACAGTTCTTATGTTTAAATCAATGCAAATTTTAGATTGTCAAGCCAGTTATAAAAATCTTGTCGGATAGTATTATGAATACAATATTGCCTATACATAATGATTGTTTAACAGGACAGATGGGTTGATTCAAGAGACGATACGGAGCAAATTCAAAGATTGTACTGTATTGACGATAGCTCATCGCCTCAACACGATCATGGATTCAGATAAGGTGCTTGTTATGGATACAGGGCGTGTAGCCGAGTTCGATCATCCGCACGTTCTACTTCAAAATCCCGAAGGTCACTTCTCGAAATTAGTAGCGGAAACTGGACCATCGATGTCGGCTACTTTACGGGAAGTGGCGAGAAGGACTTATTACGAGAATCATGAAACGAGTAAACTGTAATTTATTTTAGCGCGGTTTGGAATTGTTATTAGTATTTATGTTATTTAATGGTTAGGCACATTAATTTATTTCGACACGAGATACTAGTCTTATTATGATTTAAGCAATAAAATAAAATGTAAATTACTTACTTCCTGTGTGTTTTTTTATTATTTTTCTTTGATTATATTCATGATATGGTTGAGGATTTTATTAATTGCCGCATTAGGTGAAATTAAATTCTGGTTACATTAAAATAAAATATATATATTTATAATGCTGTATTGCAGTGTTGGGCAACTCCGCTAGTCGACATATAGTAGTATGGTACTCATAATTAGAATGAGGACGTTGAGTGCAGTTCGCTAGCGAGTAATTAAAGTTATATTTTGTTAATCGCAAGTACGTTTTCGACACGATTGTAGTAGCAATTAACTGTGATATATTTTTCTAAATTCTTCGTTGTTAAATGGTTTTATTTATTTTTAAATCAAATTTTAGAGCTAAAAGCAAAAATCTACTGAAAGTAAAAGGACCTTCTTCAAACTTCTAGTTAATAACAATGCCGCAAATTACAAAGAGCATAAAATGGTCTAGATATTTGTTCACTTAATATCACACAATGATTACGCCATTTTAGATTCGTGGCAACTGAGATATCTAAAAACTTTGTGGGGGACGCTGCCGTAATTGATTTTGCCATTAAATTTTACCTAAAAATTATACGGACACTGCTATTGCAGCCCCAATTAAAGTATCCCTTTCCTTATTTTGTGGTATCAAGGTCTTTTTATGAGGATGTTGGTACAACCAAACATGCATTTCAAAATTTTTAATTATGCGGCGTACAGTTGCATAACCAATAGTTTTTTTTTAAGTTTTGGTTGGAAAGAACTATAGTAAATTGATAATGTTTGACTACGAATTTCTTTTCTTCAAGATAGAACATATCCATTATTACAAACAAAAATAATAACAGGAGGACAATAATAAACAGCAATGCAACTAAAAATAGTTGAAATATTTACTTATTCTAAATAGAAACGATTAAAAAGCGAAAGGAAGCAAGGAATAATAAATATAAAAAGTCTTAATGCTTTAATTTCTTCTTTTTCTTCGGTTTTTTTAGGTAAAAAAGGTAAAGCAAAAAAGAAGTTTAGTACATAAGTTTCTCTAACTGTTCCTAACGATGCCAGCTACTAATCATGTGATACTGCGGCAACTACGGTACTAGCACAGAATATCTAGCAAGTTGTTAGATATTCTGTGGTACTACCTGCAACGCCTGAGGGCCTTATTCTCGAATCTGAGGGAGTGGAAATTCCGAGAGAATTGTCAAAAAATTCCTACGATTCCNGGGGTAAGAATCCATACTAGTTCCAATAGTGCTGTTGGGCAGGTTCTCATAGCCCCCGTTATGCATACACAGCTAATCTTTGCACTTTCGAGAGGTTAAGTTTCAGCAAGGTAGCCAGATTAGTTCTTTTGCTCGCATGCTTGCTGATGCATAAGTGATGATTCGGGTCTCACTATCGCTGTATACGCAACAGTATTTTCATCCAAGTTTATTTCCTGCAAAGGTTTTGCACACCATCAGAGCTTTTTTGGGCTTGTTGTTACTTTACTTTCAAGTCATGTTCGTTCGTAGAAGTTTATTGTCTAGGGTAAGGTAGATATTTACCTCCGTTTCTCCAATCTATATTTTGCCCATCCTTGTTTTGGTTTTAAAGATTGGATTTTCTTTTCCCCTGGTAAATGTCACTAGGGTTGTCTTAGTGGGGTTCTGACATGTTCGATCGATTTGACCCATCTTCTGTGAAGTCCAATCTTTGTCTGAACTATGTTCGCAGAGGGTATTCTCAAATTTACCTCTTGCGTATAGAATATCATCAGATACCTTGACAAGGTATGTCTAGATCCGTCAGTCCGCATAAGAGTGCGTCTAACTATAGGCTCCACATAAGTAGGATGTAACTCCCCCCTATGGGCATTCTCTGGTCGTACTAAACGAGATGTCTTATGTCCACTCGCCTCCACCGACCTGGTAGACAGGAGCTGCGACATTCATTCTAAGTCAACGCGTCTACCCCCTATTATTAATGCTTTTTTGCAGACTCGTGTGGGTGTTGTAAAAAGCGCCTCCTGATAGAAAAGGTGCAACTATCGCGTTTCTTTATTCGTCAGGATCGTTGGATGTCTGTCAGCTCCACTAATGCAGTCTCAGTGGATTTGCCTGTTTGATAGCGTGCTGACGGGGCAATGGACCCGTCAAGATGTCTGTTTCTGATAGTTATACAGCCTTTCACCGTTTTCAAAAAGAAGATGTAGGCGTACGTCTGTGGATCAAGGTGCGTAAGCCCTTCGCCAGGCTTCTGGAAAAAGACCCAACTCAGAATAGTCGGCTTATCCGAATCATGTGAGAAGAATTCTTCCTGCCTTTCTGAGTAAGACTGGAAAAATCCGTCTACTCCGGTGTTTTGAACGGCTGAAGTATTAATGCCCATTTTAACCGTCGCTGCACATATGTGTCTTGCCACTGTAGTGCTTCTTATTTGGTCTCTATATATCCGGAGGATTTCGAGGTTTACCTTGCTTTCGGGAAAGTGAGTTTCTAAAAGAAGGAGAGAGCTCTTTCTTCTTCACTTTTCTGTGAAGCTTCCATCTGGCTTTCTTAGTGCCATTCCTGAATCGATTCTACCCTTCGCTAATATTCTTACTCTGTAAAGTATTTATAATGTTCCATGTAGTCTTACTTTATTTTCTGAGAAAGTGCTATTTTTGTATTAAAATTAAACTTAGTTGAAATAATTAATTTGTTGTGTTTTTCTTTATTTAATTTATAATTATTCTGTAAAATGGGATATGTTTTTTGTAACATATACAAATCCTTAAGGTTTATGATGCTTGATCGTGAAATCAAAGAGCTCATTCCATTGAAGAAATTGATCTCTTTTGTCCAGGTTTTGCATAGGATCTCGTTTTTTTTATATATATTTTAAACAATATACTTATCTGACTTTTTTCTCAACACAATTTATATTATTATTCGAAGTGTATCTATACTTAGTATTATTTCTCTTATTGTTGATAGTAGTTTGTTATCTTTAGAAGTGATTTTAAAAATTTTTAAAAAATGTATTTAATTTTTCTCTTATCTATGTGAGAATAATTATTTATTTTTAGAATTACTGTTTCCATAAAAATAGCGATTATACATTGCATTACTGCAGTAGTAGTTTAGTACTCGCATACGATTATTTGGATTTAATACATATAGCATTGTATCATTACGAATGTGAGTTTGTTTTTATAACATAAACATCACTAACTACTTACTAGCAAATACGCCATCCTATCATAATTGTTTGCTTGGTTTGGGCCACTGTAGGACGGCCGTAAGAATTTTACGGCAGTCCAAAAATTTATTGCAGTCCAAAAACGCTTTCATTGTCGGATAGAATAAAATAAGTAACAACAAATCAAATGTGGAAATATCTCCCTAGACTTTACAATTTTTAATATCTCAAACGTGGTTCGACTTGGGAAAACTTCGAATTGCAGCAAATCAGATAACTTACACATGCGGTTAACCAGGCGATTATAGTTAATATTATGCAGATGTGAAGGCAACAAAACACGCTATTACAATAGCACGGTGACGATTAGAAATTTATACTCTGCTAACGCTTTTTTTTTTGATATCTTATCCGAATTGTGACGTATCAATTGTGATGATAGGCTCCTTTAAAACATTCCCAGTGAATAATAAATCCATTTTCGTGATTCTCCATTAAGTATATGCGTCGATAAACACTCTAACATTGTCGCGTGGTTTCTCTCTCGTTTAGTCCCAAGTGCCTGGTTTTTTTTCTGATTTCAAACTGGATGATGATGAATAAATAAAAGAAGACTGAGGAATATAAAAAATGGATCCGGGTTTTCAAGTGACGAAGGAATACCCTCGAAAACGGGCCAATATCTTCTCTCTGCTCACTCTTGCGTAAGTTACGTTCGAATTTAGTTGACACTGTCACTGTCAATTGATTATCCCCTTCGGTATTGTAGATGGACGGTCAGGTATTTCTACAAGGGTGTCAAAAGGGGAATACAGACTACGGATTTATTTAAAACCGCCAAATATGACGATTCCGAGATACTCGGTGATAGATTACAAGCGAATTGGGAAAAGCAATTGGCCAAGACGAAAGGTACGGACAAGGAACCGAGTTTATTACGGGCAATAGCTGTCACTTTTCTGCCGCAATATCTCATTTATGGTGTGGCTCTTTTAATTCAATTTGTAGGGTTAAGGTAAGTTTTTATAATCACCTTCATTAAGATTACAATGCTTATTATTCATCGTGGATGATTGGCGGTATTTGGTTTTGTTTATGGACGATGATATAAGCATTTTTTTTTTGCGAGATAAGTGTTTGATACACATAAGTGTGCCGATTTTCTTGCGTAATTTTATAAAATATTGTTATGTTACTTATTGTATCTGCGCATTGTAATCTGTAATATATTAACAAAAAAAAAAGATGTGACAGTTTCCCCAAGAAAATAGGTTGTCACACATTTGATCGATTTCAAGTTCTTCACACTAAAAAAAATAGGTAATTGGGGGTGAATGTATACATAAACCTAAGGAAAATGTTTAAAGAAATCTTTCTATAATAAAATATTTTACGTGAATATTAAAGGAAAATCTCTTGGGAAAAACTTAAAATTTCTTACAATTGGGACATGACATGGTGGTCGGCTACACGTGCTTCTGTTTTCTTGTTATTTTAAAACTATTATACTGATGATTAGTAAGTGGTATTAATTCATATTATTATCTGTTGTTCTTTTAATGCTTTAAAGTCTGTTACGCACTCTGCTATAATTTGAATATGGAATTAATTCCGCATTAAAAACTCACCCACACACAAGAATTTAGGTAATTTTTCTTAGTAAAAATCACTTTTTTCGATAATTTCCGCATATTTCTCAGGAAAAACTTCTTACAATTTGGAAAATTATAGTTACAAATTATATCTTTTATTCAGATAAATTATCTTAACAGTAAAAGAAAATTTTTTGGATATCAAGTACTAACGATTTTCTTAAAGAAACTATTTATTTTATACAAAGTCGATATAGTTACAGATATTAAATTAAGAAATAAAACTTAGCGAAATATATTAATACATAATACATAATACATAATACATCGAAGTAGCTGACCAAAAATCCTTCAAGTTATAGCAATTTAAATAAATAAATAAATAAAATGTTTATTCCAGAAAAAGTAAATACAAAAACACTTATAGGATAACGTCAAAACAAAAGGAATATGCAAAAATAGAAAACAAAGGCGCTCATAATGCAGTAATAATAAATCAAAATATAAGTTTTATAGAAAGAAAGCAGAAATAAATAAAAATAATGTAAATTCTATTCCCAAAAAAAATCCCTTGTTTTAAATTTATAGTTAAAAGAAAATCTTTTACTTTTTTCCTAAACAAGGTTAACTTGTTAATATTTTTTTGTATGTGGAGGTAGATTGTTGAACAATTTGCAACCAGTTGTATTCTAAATTATGTTGAAATTTAGCTGACTGATGCTTTGGTGGAAGGAAAGTAATTGTCCTGGTTGGGTTGAGTACATAATCTTTATTGAACTTATTACTATCTCGAAATACAAAGCAAGGGCATTCATATATGCAAGTATCATAAATATATTTGGTAATGTTTAAATAGAGCTCTGTAGATAATAATACTTATCTTAATATAATCTTGTGAGATTGTCTGTGAGGTACATTCCATATTAGTCTTAAAGCTCTTTTTGTAGTATAAATATTCTTTGCGAGTATAAACATAATTAGAGTTGGTAATTTTTGTTGGCACGCAGTAGCCAAAATAAATAAATAATTAAATCACAGAAATGTTTATTTTTGCGACTATTTAGTGTTATATATTATGTGTTATTTTAGTGAAAGAAATACGTATTAACCGAAGAAAGTTCTTTAAATGGCGGCTTTGGTTCGAAGAATCCTTTTTATGTGTAATATTGGTACATACTCCACAGGCAAAGCGTGTGAATTGATTTATATACATATACGCATAATATATAAATAAAAATTACAATTTTTTTTTTAAGTTTCATAATCGCAAGGAACCTTCAAAGTGTGCAAAGTATAGCAAATTCTGGCAAGCTTCCCACAAAGTACATGTATACAGGTGTATCAAATAAAAAAGTAAATTTTGCTTCGGTGTTAACTACACGACATATAAAGCACAAACCCACCGAAAACCGGATTTCATCATTAAAAAATAAAAAAAAGTAAAATTAGAGGCACAATTCTTTAGTCGGGCCTGATGCAAGGAAACGTCTATGTTAAGCACCCGCTAAACGTGGTATTATGTTAAATACATTGCACTCATTTAGTATTATTCTTTATGGTATGCCGTTAAGTTCATTTAACGTCATTCTGAATAAATTAAAGCCAATCGGCCAGTGTGCCCTTGTAAAATAGCAAAAACTGAGGCATTTTAAATTTCTTCTTTTTATAAAATAAACTTCCTTATTTATTAAGAGCATCCTACGTAAGTCTACAAAGTATTATTTTTAATATCCTGATAAGCCGTTCGAGTTTCACCGGATATGCGACTTCAGTAGATACAAAAAACCTAAATATTTTTCTTTCGTTTTGTCGAATCGAGAGTTAGTTGTTAATAAACGGTACTACATGAATCTGAGTTATTTCTTTTGGATTTATTTAATCAAACAACGCAAAGTGAATTGAATCGAATTACACAGAAAAAATGTAGATACGAAAATTTGCAAACACGCATTTTTACTATGATGTCGCGCGAAAATGAATCTATACATTCCCGCGCTTTTGCCGATGCATCAAGCTTCGATTTTCTTTATATGAAATCATGATGGTAATGAAAAGGATCGTTTTTTTTCGAGACGGGAAGAATTTAAATAAAATGTTCGAAGTGGCTTGCACTCCAAGCGGCGATCCACACAAAACTAACAGCGGTAATGGCTGAATGATAGTGGTATGTGGGGGTATACTCGGGACAGCATTTAGGTTGGGCACAGGTGCGGCTCTAGCCCTCGGCATTTATAAATAATTTTTTTCCTCGTTAATGCTTACAGATAGACTCCCTGTGCATTAAGACTTTTTGATCGTATATGATTACAGCTGCTACATATTATTATATTTACCTCTATATCTGATACACCCTGTATATGTTCAATCCACCTCAACAACGGACTAAAAATTACCTCAAATAAACTTATTGAGTTTCCCGATTTAAAGCCAATAGGAGCCTTCAACACTTCTATATTTGAGAGATCCCAACGAGATGATGCAAAACAAAGAAATGTATTAGATAGACTTATCTGCATTTAATACAAGTTTATCGGTTATTAGCCAGTCACCGACAGATGTAATAATGCGGTGAGCATTTAATGTAGCTTCATTTAAAGAATCTGCTTTAGTGGTAATGCTTATATCATCTGCATAGGTTATTATTTTTTATTTAAATTTAGAGGATAAAGATAACAAGTCATTTATGTAAATTAAAAAAAGTACTATCAAAATCTGTCATAAGATACAGGGTGTTCCATGTAATTTTTCACAACTACACTAACTTTTCTTTGAGTCACCCTGTATATTTCAAAATAATTTTGAAATGTGGTCCTTTTGAACCTGTATAACACTTAACAAAAAATTGAAAATATGTTACCACTTTTTTTATATAAACCGACGCGAATGTGGTGGGCCACCTGTATAACAACTGGAGATATTTTGCGATAAATAAAATAAATGCTTCAACAGACATAACAAAGCTTTCTTTTTACTAAATGAAAGACAGATAAAGAAAACCAAATATAAGGAATGTATAAAATAAATTATATGTAGAGATTGCTAGACATCGTACACTACGGGCCACGAAAGTTAAATTACGATCAGGTACTTAATTATAGCCACAGTTGATACAATAAAATCATTACAGACATTGACGAGACGTAATATTCTTATATCTCGAAATACACATATAAGTAACATGCAATAAAGATTTTTTCAAATAATTGACAGCGATTTGGTAAATTATTTATTCAATGAGGGATTAAAAATGATGACAAAAAATATATCGTTCATTTCGTTATCTCATACTTAATGATGTATTTAATTCTATTAAAGCATGCTTGTCATATCACCTAGTATAGAATCTTTTTCTTATCGGTTATTATGATTTATATCTCAACTAGTAACTGAGTGTAAAGTGATATACATACGAAGTTCTGAAAGACACCTGTTCTTCGACTATTTTAACTATTGGCACTTAGACTATACAGGTGTGCCATTTATCAGGCGTCGGTCGATCGTGGCTTACACAATCACTTAATCGAAAAATGTTTTAGGCAAAAGTTACTTGAGATGAAGTGCTCTATAACTCAAAAATATTTTAACATGTACAGGTTGTTCGGTTTTGTCGGTACCTTATGTAATTATGTTATTCTCCTCTATTTTCTTTTTTCAAATTCAGCGTACTATATATCCTTGCAATTTCCTTAGAGGGTTTGCACTAGAGCGAGGAGTCGCGGGTTCGAATCTCGCTCTGATCAGTTGCGGTAACCGGTTTTTTCTAGGGCCGTAACGATGATTAAGAGGGAGATTTGACTCACACTTTTGGTTGGTCAAATTTTGAAGAATTTGCAACATATAATTGCATTGAATTCCTTTAACGTTTAATTCCAGATCTTTTCAACCTCAAGTACTAGGGTTCTTACTACGTCTCTTCACCGGTGCGGAAGCTGTAGATCATATTGAAGATACAGAGCTAGCAAAATACCTAACCGGCCTAGTATTAGTAATCATTGTCCTTATCAGCGCTTTCATAATGCATCATTCAAGTCTTGGGCAACAACTTGTAGGTATGCGAGTTAGGATAGCGGTTTCAACTCTGGTCTATAGAAAGGTAAGGATGCATTCTTAAGCGGACAGAAATCAGCGACCTTATAGACGATGAAACTCTGGTATTTTTTAAAGTTCCAATATTTCCATTTATTCAACGTTGCAGATGTTGAGACTCAGTAAGCAATCCTTGGGTGAAACAGCTGCCGGAAAAGTGGTCAATTTACTTGCTAATGACGTCACAAGATTCGATTTCGCGGCAATAGCTTTACATTACTTCTGGATATCGCCGATTCTAGTGATCGTCGTCTCTGTTTTGTTGTGGGATACTGTGGGCATTTCGTCCCTTGCTGGAATCCTGAGCATGCTCTTGCTCACTCTACCTGTACAAGGTAAGCTTTTCAAGCAACACATTTTGGATAATGCAACTTCAATTCTCAGTACTAATGGGGAAATATCTTCGAAGTTTCGCGGAAAAGTCGCCTCTAGAACTGACTACAGAGTTCGCTTAATGAACGAGATCATATCCGGCATTCAAGTGATTAAAATGTACGCTTGGGAAAAGCCGTTCGAGAAATTGGTAAGCATGGCCCGAATCAAGGAAATCAAGATGGTCAGAGCGGCTAATTATGTGCGCGCCGTTTTCCTAAGCTCAATGGTGTTCGTGGAACGAAGCGCACTCTTCGTCACTTTGATTACTTTCGTACTCACTGATAATCCTCTAACTTCAGACGTCACGTACATATTAACGCCATACTTCAACATGTTACAAATGGCTTTGGCCATATTCTTACCACTAGCCATCCAGATGACGGCAGAATGTTTGGTGTCCATAAGGCGATTGAGAGAATTTTTGTTGCTGGATGAAGTGCACGAATCGAACATCACGAGAACTTCAGATAAATCGATCGAAGTGAATGAAGTCAACGCCAAGTGGACCGAAGAATCTGGATTTTTGCACGATGTCACCTTCACGGTGCCAGCGGGTAAATTGTGCGCACTTATAGGTCCTGTAGGTGCAGGAAAAAGTTCTACACTTCAGTTGATTTTGGGAGAGTTACCGACCGATAGTGGCAGTGTGAAAGTTGGGGGTTCAGTCTCTTATTCCTCTCAAGAACCTTGGCTGTTCGGTTCGACAGTACAAGGCAATATTTTATTCGGGCAAGATTATGTCAGGCACCTATATAATAAAGTAGTCAAAGCGTGTGCATTAGAAAAGGATTTCAAGCAATTCCCATATGGAGACGGCACCATGGTTGGAGAAAGGGGTGTGTCACTTAGTGGAGGACAAAGAGCTAGAATTAACCTCGCTAGAGCTGTATATAGACAAGCGGATATCTACCTGCTGGATGATCCACTTTCAGCAGTTGACACTCACGTTGGGAAACATCTGTTTGAGGAGTGCATCATGGGTTACTTGGGAACAAAGACTAGGATTCTAGTGACGCATCAACTTCAATATCTAAAGAGAGCTGATGTTATTGTTGTCTTCAATAATGTAAGATGCACTTCATGTATTTAAATTCTAAAACAGCATTAAAGCACATATATTTCTACAGGGAAAAATAGAAGCTCAAGGAACATTTGACGAACTATCGAGAGCGAACACAGATTTTACGAAAATGCTCATTGCGGCAGATGAAACCATAGAGGAAACGGCTCCAGATGAAAATATTAAGGCAAATGGGATGGCGAGGCAGGAATCAGTAATGTCAGTCGTGGTAAGTGCGATTTCAACTGATTTAAAGCGCCGATCGTGCCAGCAAATTCTTAATTTTAGAGTGCAAGCGAAGATAAAGAAAAGCAGGCCAAAGTAACTGAAGAGGAAGTGATAATTCCATCCAAATCGGTGTTGTGGGATTACATAGGAGCGGCTGGTAGCATTTTCGTAGTCATAATATTGTTTCTCATCATCATCATCAGTCAAGGTGTGGCTACTGGCAACGATTACTTCGTCATGTGGTGGTAAGTTAAAATAGCAATAAAAAAAATCTAATCTTGACCAGTTTTTTTTTTTTTTCTGCGGTTACACCCACTTATAAAATTTTCTTTTTAAGGACCAAGCAGGAGGAAGGCAGGTTTTTTGCCTCGCTGCCAGAAGCCAACAATATAATGTATAATACATTCGTTGCATTGGAAAACAAAGTTATCCATTTTTACGAGAGTCTATTCGGTGGTCCACCACATAACAGTAACATTGACTATTCAGTCAGAGTAGAAGGAGACGGGTTTTTCGACACTTACACGGCAATATACATCTACACGGGTCTCATAGTGGGACTGATAGTGCTCACCATATTTAGGTCGTTCCTCTTCTTCAGATGCGCTAGCAATTCGTCGAAGAATTTGCACGCGAAAATGTTTAGTTGTTGCTAAAGACACCGATGCGATTCTTCGACACCAATGCCAGCGGAAGGATTCTCAATCGGTTCTCCAAAGATACCGGCGCTATGGACGAAGCTTTGCCTAGGATTTTGAGCGAAGCCGTGCAGGTATTTTTTTTTTTTTCTCATACACCATTACATGTTGTTTATGTCGTTTTTCATGCTGATTTTGAAACTAATTTTAAATTTGCTCCATCACGTCAGCACTTTGAGAAATTATTTTAAATAGCTTTTTCGAAAAGTAATAACAGTAAAGTAAGTTCTAATACAGTTTTATAATTTTTTTTAATTCCTTTATTATTGGTTTAAACTTATTTTATTTGTATTTACTAATTAAAGATAATATTGATTGTTTGAAAAGGAATGGAATTATAAGTATCAATTAAATGATCAAAAGTATAATTTTTTTGATTTAAAAAGAGCTTTTATTTTTTGAACAAAGTCTGGTAATTTTGTTAAATCAAACTTTATATTTTTTAAGAATGGAAATATGTAATGAGATATTATTCCTTCTCCAATTATAATATCATTTCTATTTGTTTGATTATACAGTGACCGGCATAAAAAATGCAACATATGGAAAATTTTCTTACACTAGCCGACTTACTTAATGACGTCGACTACAGTGACTATCAAAACTACTCACCATTTGCACAGCTGCGCGTTCGGCTGGCGTCAACTGTTTAAGGTAAATAATTTATTGGGGTATTCAGTTGTAAAACGCTTCGCAATTATGCAAATCAGGTAGATCTAGGATTATTTAATATCCAAAGCACAATTAATATTGTGGTTTGAACGCAGTTTGAATTGAAATATCTGTTTTACAGCTTGAGACCAAGTGACTTTTCAAACTAAAGTTCTTATTTTAAGTTTAAAAATAATCAGGTGAATGTATCGATAACAGATCGAGTTGTATTTAATTACTGGCTTATTTTTGTTAAATTTTATTTATATATAATTTATCTTTAAAATAGGATATGTGTTAAAAAACAAGACAGTAACACTTCATAAGTTCATTACCTTTAGTTTCAATAAATATTATTATTATAATTACCCACAGATAAGAAAATCATTCATTTTGTTAAATAATGCGATTTACAGGGCAATTGTATTAAGCGAAAATTTTAATAAACTACATAAATTATTATCACATTACTAAGAATAAAGCTTTTCTTTGAAATTTATTATTTATTATAAAATCTATGTATTTTTTATATTATATAAATATATAAAAAAATACATAAATCTGCAAAACAAAAATTTAAAACATAAATATCAACAAAATGTTTTTAAAAATTTATTGCTCAACTAAACACTACCATGTAGATATATGAGCTCATCATTCAAAAGCACTACTAATGTGATAATTGATGTACTTTATTAAAATTGTTGTTTATTACAGTTAAGGTCATTCATTTAACAAAATCGCTTTAAAAGGATTATTGTATGACACTATGCATAAATAATTACGAGTGCAATTCAAGAAATATGGTAGGGTGAGAATATTCTCTGATGTAAAAGTGGGCAAATACCAGTTGCAATATTATTTTTGTTTATTAGATTTTATATTGTTTATATTTGGAATTAGCATTTTTATATAATAAATAATATTACCAGGCTAAACATAGCTTTTATTTTCTTTGAATAGCAATTTTACAGCGTTACTTACACGTAGGTGGGTCCTGCAATAGTAAATGCTAATAATTAAATATTATTGAAATCTCTATTTATTTTTTGCAATTACTAATATTTTTTGAAGCTATAGCCTTATGAAGTCTTCCTCTGCTGTTTGCTATTTTTTTTTTAAGTTTTTAAAACGAAATGTGTTAGAAAACAAGACCGCAACACTTCATAAGTTCATTACCTTTAGTTTCAATAAATATTATTATTATAATTACCACAGATAAGAACGCCGTAAAATTCCTGTTTCGTAAGAAAATCACACATGTCCTGATAACGTTCATTTTTGTTAATAATGCGATTTACAGGGCAATTGTATCAAGCGAAAATTTTAATAAACTACATAAATTGTTATCACATTACTAAGAATAAAGCTTTTCTTTGAAAATTATTATTTATTTATTATAAAATCTATGTATTTTTTATATTATATAAATATATAAAAAAAATACATAAATGTGCAAAACAAAGATTTAAAACATAAATATCAACAAATATGTTTTTAAAAATTTATTGCTCAACTTAACACTACCATGTAGATATATGAGCTCATCATTCAAAAGCACTACTAATGTGATAATTGATGTACTTTATTAAAATTGTTGTTTATTACAGTTAAGGTCATTCATTTAACAAAATCGCTTTAATAAGGATTATTGTATGACACTATGCATAAATAATTACGAGTGCAATTCAAGAAATATGGTAGGGTGAGAATATTCTCTGATGTAAAAGTGGGCAAATACCAGTTGCAATATTATTTTTGTTTATTAGATTTTATATTGTTTATATTTGGAATTAGCATTTTTATATAATAAATAATATTACCAGGCTAAACATAGCTTTTATTTTCTTTGAATAGCAATTTTACAGCGTTACTTACACGTAGGTGGGTCCTGCAATAGTAAATGCTAATAATTAAATATTATTGAAATCTCTATTTATTTTTTGCAATTACTAATATTTTTTGAAGCTATAGCCTTATGAAGTCTTCCTCTGCTGTTTGCTATTTTTTTTTTAAGTTTTTAAAACGAAATGTGTTAGAAAACAAGACCGCAACACTTCATAAGTTCATTACCTTTAGTTTCAATAAATATTATTATTATAATTACCCACAGATAAGAAACGCCGTAAAATTCCTGTTCGTAAGAAAATCACACATGTCCTGATAATCGTTCATTTTGTTAAATAATGCGATTTACAGGGCAATTGTATCAAGCGAAAATTTTAATAAACTACATAAATTGTTATCACATTACTAAGAATAAAGCTTTTCTTTGAAAATTATTATTTATTTATTATAAAATCTATGTATTTTTTATATTATATAAATATATAAAAAAAATACATAAATGTGCAAAACAAAGATTTAAAACATAAATATCAACAAATATGTTTTTAAAAATTTATTGCTCAACTAAACACTACCATGTAGATATATGAGCTCATCATGCAAAAGCACTAGTAATGTGATAATTGATGTACTTTATTAAAATTGTTGTTTATTACAGTTAAAATCATTCATTTAATAAAATCGCTTTAAAAGGATTATTGTATGACGCTATGCATAAATAATTACGAGTGCAATTCAAGAAATATGGAAGGGTGGGAATATTCTCTGATATAAATAAAAGTGGGCAAATACCAGTTGCAATATTATTTTTGTTTATTAGATTTTATATTGTTTATATTTGGAATTAGCATTTTTATATAATAAATAATATTACCAGGCTAAACATAATTTTTATTTTCTTAGAATAGCAATTTTACAGCGTTATTTACACGTAGGTGGGTCCTGCAATAGTAAATGCTAATAATTAAATATTTAAAAAAATAGCTTGCAATTACTAATATTTCTTAAAGCTATAGCCTTATGAAGTCTTCCTCTGCTGTTTGCTATTTTTTTTTTAAGTTTTTAAAACGAAAAATATAAAATTTACTATGAATACCAGAGTTTATTTATTTCTATGTGAGTTGAAGTTCTAGGATTCAATTCGGTTCAACTTATGAAAGATATATTTGAATTTAAAGCACGTTCAAACTGCTGTATACAATGTTTACTTGTGATATTAAATAATCCATTTTTTCTACCAGATTTGCATAATTGCAGGATTTTACAACTGCATACCCCAATAAATCATTTACCTGGAACAGCCGACGCTAGTCGAACGCGCACTTGTTCAAATGTGAGTAGTTTTGATAGTTACCGCGCTGTAGACGACCACATTAAATAAGTCGGGCAGTGTACATGTGTAGAAACGTCAAAATTTATTTTGACACGCGTCACGTGACCACTAGTATGGCAGTAAATTTAAAAAATATGCCGTGAATCTGCAAGAAGTGTGGAATATAAAGGGCTCGTTTAAACCATTTTTTTTTTAGATTATGCTGACTATTATCGGTGCAGTGATTCTAATAAGCATTGCTAACTTCTGGATGGTGATACCTATCGTTGTGTTACTGGTGGTATTTTACTTTATGAGGGCGATGTATATGCTAACAGCAAAAAGTGTCAAACACGTCGAGGGCATAGGTAAGGTAATAATTTATTTGTTTTTCACACTTCTCCAAGAAAACGGTGCTTCTATTTATTAGCAAAGAGCCCTGTGTTTTCATTATTGAATTCCACTCTGGGAGGAATATCAACGATCAGAGCTGCGGATTATCAACATGACCTGATCAAGGAGTTCGACAGGCATCAAGTAAGTTTATTGCTATATAGTCACGAGGAGCTTCCATTAAAAGTTTATGAAGTAAATAAATGCGAGATTTAAAAATATTTGTAATGAGTCTGTGGGTGTAGGTCAGTTTAGCTAAAATATTTTCGACTTCCCTCTTTCGTGTTCCCTTATACCGGAAGTAGTTGCCAACTTTGTTACAAACTCTTCACGGTTTCAAATTTGGATTCTACTCTGAATTTTAGGCCAAGTTTATCTAACACACCATGCCCTTAATCTTCATGAGTGTGTGGACTATAATTTTTTTCAATGTGTATATTTGGTCTACCATAAATGTGTTTATTTTACTGAATTTTAACTCTATACTTATGGCCACTGTTGTATAACAATATTGACAACTGTACACAGATGTAATGCTGTCTCACACGAAATAAATATATCATACCATATATCATATCATATCATATCATATATCATATCATATCATGCTTTAAAAGTATTCACTTTTTAAAATAATTTTGTATTGTGCAGTGGTTCATGAACTCTTAATTTACTTGCAGTTGCTACAGTGGATTTTTTTCATTTTCATTGTAAACAATATTCACCAAGTGGGGTATCTATTTCCAATAAAGATTTTAAGAAATTTTAAACTGACTACAGGTGGACAGGGGACAAAAAGAAAGATCTTTAATTAGTGATAACTCATTTTTTTTAATAGCAACCCCTAACTTTCTCTGCGCCAATCGATTGTCCGTCAAAAAATGAGTACTTTAGGAGATATTTCAGAAAAAAACTGCAGCAGCATAATCATTGCGAGTACATGTGTCGTGTTCTAGGTGGCCATGGTCAAACAATGTAATACAGTAATTAAAAATATATGCATCTGTCACATATCTGTCAAAGTGACAAATTCGAAGATTAATAGAGACCACGTAGAGACATAAATACTAACGCATACTTGAATATTATAACGTTTTTCTATTCTTAAAACGTTGTCGGGGTTTAGAAAAAATACACAGGCGATATATTTAAATTAACTTGATTTATTAACACACTCGCGGACTACTTAACGTCTAATAAAAGAGATCAAAATATACTCTAAAATTAAATCACTCACTACTTAGTATTAAAAATGCTTATCAATTAAATCACTTAATTACTAATGTCTTAATTTTTGTAAACGATTTATTTGCAGCGATATTTATATCACACGTACTAATTCGCTCGTATTTATTTTCACTCGCTATTTGCTTATCCGCACAATTCAACTCGTATCGACTGACTGACTCCGGCCCAATCCCCACGCGTTATTTATATCTGGCGCCGAGTCTACGAGATTCCTCCAGAAACTATCTAGGGCGTGCTTCTAGATTCAGGAGAATAATCGCGAATCTTCGACCCGGTACTGCCCTCTGTCGTTCCTCTTTGGAACCTCGTACGTAGTCCTTTCTTCCGCTACGCTAGCGCCATCCCGGAGCGCCCAACGAAACCGTCAGTTTAAAAATTGGCGCTCGTTACAATATCAATAAAAATATCACGGTTACAATTTTCGAATGAAGACTATTTAAATTTAATTATTACATATGGAGAATGTCACCGGATTATTAGTAGGACTTTTCACCGAGAAATAATAAGTCAAAACCTAGTAATTACAGTGTTAAACGATTGCTCAAAAATTGCAAAGATTTTGGATCTTTTACGAAAAAGCCAACGAAATTGAAACCGTTAGTGAACAACGAGCTCCCAGAAATCACTGTGCTAGCTTATTTTAGGGCATATCCTACAAATTCGATATGGGATGCAGAAGTAGCGATAAGAGTTTCCTCTAAAACAATTCACAGAATTTAAAAAAAAAAAAACATAAATAGTGCCCTTTTAAATTTAATTTAGTTGAACACATGGAACCATTGGATATTATAGTCGTTGAAGAGAATTCTGCGAGTGGTTTCTAGTTGAAACGCAAGAAGATGATATGTTTTTAAACCATATTATTTGGACTGATGAAGCTAAATTCAGTAATAGGGGAATGTATAATCGACACAATTCTCATTTTTGGTCTTCAGAGAATCCTCGAGTAATTCGGGACCGAAATTTCCAAAACGCTTAGATTTTCAATGTGTTTTGCGCTGTAAAAAATGTTAGAATGCTGTCCGTCTTCTATGACGATAATTTAATTGATGGTATGTTATTTGAAGAGACTTTACGCAATGTTATTTTTGTATCGCTACGTCTTCTACCCGCAAGAAGATCAGAATACGTGGTACCAGACGAATGGCGATGGCGCTCCGCCACATAACACCGACCAAATATGGCGTATCCTCACAGAAATGTTCGAGGATAGATGGATGGCGTACAAAAGTCCCTTCATATATCCTCCAAGATTTCCCGACTTGACGCTACACTAAATTTTTTCTTGTGGGGTTATCTTAAAAAAAATTGTTTACAAAGACCCCCAGTTGCTACGAAAGAAGACATGCTTGACAGAATTAGAAAAACTATAAATGAATTAGATGCGGAATCAATTCAGCGCGTAACGCACGAACAGTTACTACGGAGGATAACTACATGCTAACAGCAAGGCGGTAGAACTTTTGAACAACATTTGTAAAAAATTAATATATTGATTATTTGTTTCTTGAATAAATACTCTTAATTTTAAACTTATTTTGTGTAGATAATAAACAAGAACAAGATACTGATGCAATCATCTATGGTATTTATTTATTATAGGTGACAGTTATTGGCATTGTTCAATCATGGCCACCTAAAATCGACACATTACTTACTAGATTATCATTACTTATAATGATTATTGTTCGGAAAAGAGAGGCACAATATTCTTGTAATTACCCAATTAGCATTTCTAGTATTTAAGGTAATCATTTTATATTATATTTGATAGCTCTCGTCTGGTTTAACCACGTTCTCCGGGTTCTCTGAATTACCGAGGGACTAACAGCGTAATTTCCCGTGACGTACGTTTACAGGCCTCAGTTTGTTTGTTACCCCCCGTTTTCGGGAGAGTTTCTAGCCGTTGGAAAGGCAGAAACTGCCCTAAGGAAGGGCAGTTGCAGATATGTAGTCACGAGTCACAGTCAGAATAATTATATCCACGCAGCTCAATTCAACTATCACAACGAGCATCAGCTTCCGTGTAAAACCTTGTGTACTTTACTTGTTTTCATTTGTTTAATTTAATCAAATATAGTAGTAAGTAAGAACCACAACGTGTTTTTATTTGCATCGAAAAGGAGCAAAACACCAGCGCACATAATCACAAAACAATTATGTTGCGACAATTTTTCTGAAATATCTCCTAAAATATTCATTTCAGCTGAAAACGATTTTTAACATTTATACGTGTTTTTTGACGGAAAATCAATTGGCGCAGAAAAAGTTCGGGGTTGCTATTTAAATAAAAAAAATGAGTTATCACAAATTGAAGATATTTTCTTTTGCTCCCTCCCTTCCTGCAGTCAGTTTTATATTTCTTAATTTCTTTGTTGGAAACAGATACCCTATTTGGTGAATCTTATTTACAATGGAAATGAAAAAAAAAATCCACTGCACCAACTGCAAGCAACTTAAAAGTTCGTGCGTCACTGCATAACACAAAATTATTTTAAAAAAGCGAATATCTTGTAAAGCATAAAGATTAATAGCATGGTATGTTAGATAAACTTGACCTAAAATTCAGAGTAGAATCCAAATTTGAAATAACAAAGTTGGCAACTACTTCCGGTATATCAGTTCAATATGGATAGGAACTATCGGAAGCAGGAGATTATCATCAATCTCCAGGGAATGAGGCAAAGTAAAATCCTTCTGGGAACTTATAACCAGAAGAGGTTTACAGAATGCATCAACCTGAGTAAGAACAATGTTCGCATATTAACAGGAATACTTTCAGGCCATTGTAGACTGAAAGGACCCCTGAGTAAGCTTAGATTGGAAAAAGATTCTGAATGTAGATTTTGTGGCGAACAGGATGAAACACCCATCCACCTCCTCTCAAACTGCGTAGCACTGTGCAACTCGAGGGCATTGCACCTAGGAGCATGTGAAATCGAAGAGGGAGACTTACCTAGACTGGGGCCCTCTGACATCCTACACTTTCTGAAAGGAATAGGATTGGAAGGCCAGCTGTAAAGCAGCGAGAATAGGGGACACAATAGATCTTTTAGGTCGCAGTGTAAAATCACCCTTCTATTTACATACATACATACATACTTCCGGTATAAGGGAACACTACCGGAAGTCGAAAATAGTTTAGCTGAACTGTCCTACACCCAACGAAACTTTTTAAACTTCGTATTTATTTACTTCTTATTAACTTTTAATGGCAGCTCGTCGTGACAGACACTGTATGTTGCTGCAGCTGTTAAAATATCCTTCTTGAACCAGAACGTCCACACATCAGCTTGGATCTGACGATAACATTTATGGCGTCATTCGGCTTATGGTTGGATTTGTTATGTGGGTTGTTTGTCGCTGTGGTCGTCGTAAGTTTTGTATTACTCAGCACTGAGAGTAAGTATACCGTTGCTCACATTATAAGATTAATCTTTAATATCATCTACGGATAGCCGGAGATGTCAGTGGTGCTGTAGCAGGACTAGCAATTTCACAATCCTTATCGTTAGCTGGAATGCTCCAGTACGGCATGAGACAAACAGCGGAAGTTGTAAATCAACTCATAAGCGTAGAACGTGTCATGACGTACACCAAATTGGATCAAGAAGGTCCATTTGATACGCCCGAAGGTAATAAATGTTTGAAATAGTTTTACATTAACTTGATACCGAAACCTCTAGATAAACGACCACCAGCGGAATGGCCGAAGATGGGTAAGATCGAATTCAAAGATATGTCTTTACGGTACACGCACGAAGAAGAGCCCGTTTTGAAGCATCTCAACATTCATATTTTACCTGGAGAAAAGGTGCATCAGTAGCTTCTCCCTTTACTTACTTGTAGCTAATTTATTATTATTGTTTTAGATCGGCATAGTGGGTCGTACGGGCGCTGGAAAATCTTCCCTAATATCAGCGTTGTTTAGGTTAGCTCCTTTAGAAGGTACCATAAACGTTGATGACTTGGATACGCAACAAATTGGGCTGCACGATGTCAGATCGAAGATCTCCATCATACCCCAAGAACCAGTACTGTTCTCAGCTCCTATGCGATATAATTTGGATCCCTTCAATGAATTTGGTGATCAAGACCTGTGGGCAGCTCTAGCGGAGGTCGAGTTAAAGGAAGCAGTACCTTCTTTGGATTACAACGTAACTGAAGGTGGAGGTAACTTCAGCGTTGGCCAAAGACAGTTGATTTGCCTAGCCCGGGCTATTATAAGGAAAAATAAGATACTGGTACTGGATGAGGCTACAGCAAACGTTGATCCAAGGTAACACATAAAGATTACAGTAGCCGACCATTTTTTTTTTTTTGGAATGACTGTTCTAAAAATGGGTGTAAAGTTCTTACAATCTTCAACTCAAGACATGACCAAAAACCAAATATTTCCACCACGTCTAATTTTAGAGTTGTAATCATACTCCAGTAGTAGATAAATAAGTGTATTTACAAATTTCGTTGAAGAGCAGTTATAAAAAAAAATAGATAAGGACCAAAATCGTGACACAACAAATATTCGAATGTTTAATTAGTATTAAGAATACGAAAACACTTAACTGTACACAAAAGAAAATTGCTGATATATCAAACTTTTGCATAAATAGTTATTTTTTCGTTTTATATTGGCTGTTGCCTTCTGTAATGAGAAATGGGCACAAATCTTCCATCATGACGGAATCCCACCTATCCTGATATCGTTTCTCTATTTCTGCAATGCCTTGATAGAATCTTTCCCCCTGTTCATTACTCATCTTTCCTAAATTTTTCCTACTAATTTCCAAATGTGAATGCTTATTTTTTGCACTTTGAGAAACACTCTAAATTCTTATAGTTTTCTGGCAAATAACCTGTGATATCTCAGTAGTTTGATTTGGTTCTTTTGATTTTTCAGAAAATGCTTGCAAACGTTTTAAAAAAAAAACATCCCATGCTGTCAGCTCTAAATCATTCATGATACGTTCAACATTTTCATCTTTGAACAGCTTCGAAACTTGTGGACGAACAAATATTCCTTCACGAATCTTCACATCAGACAGCTTTGGAAACTTAAGTATTTAAAACTGTTGCCTTCTTTCTCTAGTACTTTCACAATTCGCAAATTGTTTAATCAATCCTAATTTAATCTCTAGAGGGGGTAGAATCACCAAATTAGAATCTCCTAACGGGTCAAATTTTCCAGGAATAATGTTGATCTGTAGCCGCCATTCTTTTATTTGGTAATATTGCTAAACTGCTTGGCTATTCCACAGACACAAGAAACAAGAATATTTGGTAAACCCTCTTTACAGTCCACATTATAAGAAAGATCACCAAAAATGATTTAAGTATTGAATAAGATTTAGTACAGTTGACATACTTTCATACGTTTCTTTTGGCTTTAGAATGAGCCAAAGGAATTGATGGTTTCGAGTTACCATTATAAGGTAAAACGACTTTCGCCATTCTGCAAGGTTATATTCAATCCTCATTTCATGCAAAACTCCATTTACATACATCAGTGCAGTAATAGAAATTTCATTCAATTTTGTAAAACGAACTGAATTTTTTGTGACGATTCTTCAATACAGAGATGGAATATAGTGAAATGTAAAGGAGTTCTTTTAATCAAGATAATCCCAAAACTCCTGATTTTTATTTCGTTAATCACAAATCCTGTATCAAGTCATTAAGTAATGAGATGTGCTTCCTTCATATCTTCCTCGTTCGTGAAATTTGCGAAAGGATTTCAATGCATTGGAGTTGAAAACTCACAATCGGTTTCTTTCAACGGTTTACTTACAGATGGAATGTCTGGAAACGTTACTTTGAGTTCATTTCTTTTTGAAAACCCTTCAATCTTTACAATACAATTCTTGTTTTTGTTCGACTGAATTAATTTGACATAACGCGATATACAATATACAGGTGGCTGGTACTTCAACTTACATATTATAAGACGTGGTCGTACAGCTCATTAACAATAGATTTAGCCAAATTTGCCTTTTACAAAAGGAGCATGTTCGAGCTTATTAAAATACTTTTTTTAATTTTAAATTTTATTTTAATCTTTGTGAAAAGAGATAAAAATATTATTTTGAAAATGTGACTTGATATCTTATGTTAGAACACAGTTTTTATGTTTAAATCAATGCAAATTTTAGATTGTCAAGCCAGTTATAAAAAATCTTGTCGGATAGTATTATGAATACAATATTGCCTATACATAATGATTGTTTAACAGGACAGATGGGTTGATTCAAGAGACGATACGGAGCAAATTCAAAGATTGTACTGTATTGACGATAGCTCATCGTCTCAACACGATCATGGATTCAGATAAGGTGCTTGTTATGGACACAGGGCGTGTAGCCGAGTTCGATCATCCACACGTTCTACTTCAAAATCCCGAAGGTCACTTCTCGAAATTAGTAGCGGAAACTGGACCATCGATGTCGGCTACTTTACGGGAAGTGGCGAGAAGGACTTATTACGAGAATCATGAAACGAGTAAACTGTAATTTATTTTAGCGCGGTTTGGAATTGTTATTAGTATTTATGTTAATTAATGGTTAGGCACATTAATTTATTATCGACACGAGATACTAGTCCTATTATGATTTAAGCAATAAAATAAAATGTAAATTATTTACTTCCTGTGTTTTTTTTTTATTATTTTTTTTTTTTGATTTATTTATTGGATATGGTTGAGGATTTATTAATTGGCGCATTAGGTGATATTAAACTTTAATTAAAATAAAAATATATATTTATAATGTTGTATTGCAGTGTTGGGCAACTCCGCTAGTCCAAATATAGTAGTATGGTATTCATAATTAGAATGAGGACGTTGAGTGCAGTTCGCTAACGAGTAATTAAAGTTATATTTTGTTAATCGTCAAGTACGTTTTCGACACGATTGTAGTAGCAATTAACTGTGATATATTTTTCTAAATTCTTCGTTGTTAAATGGTTTTATTTATTTTTAAATCAAATTTTAGTGATAAAAGCAAAAATCTACTGCGTAATTCCACACAAGCAAAGTAAAAGGACCTTCTTCAAACTTCTAGCTAATAACAATGCCGCAAATTACAAAGAGTATAAAATGGCCTAGATATTTGTTTACTTAAGTTCACACAATGGATTTTCAATTTACCGAGAATCTTCACAATTTTGTTTTATTTTGAATAAGTTTAGTTTAAGAGTTTATTGTATGATTTTATTTATGCAGTATTGTATTTTTTTAATTAATCTAGTCATTCAAATATCGTATTCTATTAAATATTGTCACTGCAATGTTCTACGTCTGCGTTGTACGAAAATTGAGAGAGGGAGTTTTGTAGGTAAAAGAATTGTAGGGTTTTGCACAGTACAAATAATATGGTATGCTCTCAAATTCGTCAAGATAGGTCAGATGATATCATTACGGAGTTAATCAAAAACAATAAAATACATGTATGGCAAATAGCAAAATGTTAAAATCCAAATTATTCACAACTACGAATTAATGTAATTCAAATGCAGCTTTGCTTTAGAAAGCCCGTTTTAAGTTGAAATTTACTTTATCTATCTTGTCGCCATCTAGTAGCGCTCGTGTTTATTTCTACGATTTTAGCGAATTTCGTATGTGTTTACAAGGTATTTTCGTGGTTTTTCTAGAAAATCGAATCAACACCTGAACGCTTTTAAAATATGTTCCGTAACCTCGTCCTGATTTTCTAAATTTACTTTTCGCATTAGCAAAACCCTCACGATCGAAATCGATTTTAATGTAATAATAATTATATATGTTGCGACATTTAAGCTCCCTTGTGACGTACTATATGCGCGTAAGCATACCTTGTTATTTGTACCGTGGGGTTTTGTAAAACACTTCCTTGTTCGACTATTGATGTAAGTAGACTTATTTCTTAAATAATTGTTGCCGTTTTATTATTCATTTTGTGTTGTAAAATTTAACATTTTTCTGTAATATAGTCAATCAAAGAATCATTGTTGTAATAATTGTTAGTGTATTTAAACGTACACTTGCTAGGTATAAGATCAATTATTTTTTCTTTTGTTTAGGAAGATCTATTTTAGTTTATTTGCTCATTTATACTTTCTAAGGGGTAATTTTTCTGTTAATCTATTTTTTCTATCACCTCGTTTGGGTGAGTAGAAGCATTTTTCCGTCATTTAGCTTTTTTCATATTTAGTAAATTTCTAGCATTTGTCCACGCTTAGATTAGTTTAATTTGTGAAACCACGTGGAATGAAGAAATTCAAAGGTTTTGTATAATGAATAATCTTCCCGAACAAATAAAACCTTTTCCTTTTCTTCTTTGCATACGGAATAGCATTGTCCTATTTTAAATTAGAGTCTTGTGCATTTTTATTTTAGGCCAGAACCTTCAGTTCAGGGTTTTTTCTGCACAATTATATATTTTAGCCGGTTTGTTGAAATAAATTTATTGTTTAATGGCGTCAGTAGGTTATAAAATTCTGTTCTTTTATTTTATATTAAACCTTTGCAATTTTTCGTGTAATTAAAAAAGTCCGACTTCATTTACTCACAATTTACTTTTCGTGGTTAGATTAAAGTTTTAATTCGCAAAGGTAACTATGAGATTAATAGTTATTTTGTTTTATTTAACATCTTTTCCGTTGAGCTAGCTAATATTTTTTTTTCTTTTCATTTTAAAATCAGTTTAGCATTTTTATTTATTTCAATTAATACACAGCAGTATGTATGTTGCGTACTCATAACTTGCACGATACCGCATTTACACTCTAGACGTGACCGGTTAACCGTTGTGATGGATCAACCGCCATGACCGGTTAACCGGTTATGATAATGTAAGAATTCGAAATTCCATCCTGTATAATGCGAGAATTTAAATTCATTTTATTAATACGTAGTTGATAGGTACCGTGGTATTTGCTAAGTAGCGTCTGTCTCATAGAAAACAATAATCTATTTTCGTTTAAAGACTCGCGTAATTAAAATAATATGGTATTACTTTGCATGTTATCTGCCTCTTTGTTTATTGTATGTTACATTTGCCGTTCAGCAATTCGCACGGTCCTCTCAAGTAGGACGTCTGAAAGTCAGAAAAATACGCCTTCATTAGGCTTCAGGGATAAGCTCGCGTTCCCTTCGTCGGGCGTTTCTAAAACTTAAAATTTAAAACTTCCCTTTTTGTAGTCAAAATACGCTTAAAAAATTCGAGAACAGGAAGCAAAAGCTTTCCTCGAGAGGTGATTAGTGATTTTGCGCTAAATCCGTTTAAATTCCAATCTTTGCTTTGCTTAAATTTTTGTGGTTGTTGTGTAAGTTTTGTGCCTTATAATTTGGATTACGAGAAGAATTATTTTTCCCACATCGGCCGGTAAGATGTTTAAAGAATCTGCTTAAAACTAACCAATGCAATTACGTGAAAACCGTAACTCGTTCGCTCTCTCTCTCTCTCCCTTAATGAACATTTGTAAGGAAAATTTACCTGAGCTTATGTTAATCAACAGTATAAAATTTTAAAATATTCAACAATACAAAATTTGTGTTTTGTTTCCTTTTGTTCACTTGTTATTTTATTTAATTGTGTAGTTTGTTAGTTTTTTTTTAATGTCTTAAAATATGCAATATATAATTGTAAAAAAAAAAAAAGTCGTTCTATTATTTCGCCATTTAAAAGAAGTTCAGTTTGAACCCTTAGAAAGGGGTTAGAGAGGAAGTTATCATCGGTAAGAGGAAGCCGACGAGAAGGGAAAAATCAGCAATCTTTAGGCTAACTAACGGCCCTGCTTCGACTGACGGTGGAAAACACAGTTGGGAAACATCTTTGGCTAAAATTACTAAAACCATTCGCTACCGAACAAAAAGTTTGTTTCCCAGCAGTGGCTCGCCGATCAAAAGGGCAGGAGGGGTTGTCTGCAAGACGGAATTTGGCTTGTCTTATTTGAATTTGGGCTGGCCATCCCCAAAAGTTTCCAGACAAGAAAACCCGTTCCGTTACAATAATACCAGTTAACCGGTTAAAATGCACAGCACTAGTCGTTAGTTCATACTTAAATTGCCAAGAGTTTTCCTGAGCGCCACCATTTTTTTTTTGTTATTAAAATTATTCACGTAATGAAATTGGAAACAGTACGTACATAAAAAAAAATAAGAAAAAAATCAAATGTTAGAAGAATAATATGTTTAATATATTTAAATTATTTCAAAAAATATATATATGGTAAATAATAATAAAATAATATAATAATAAATAATAAAAGATTAAAATATGAATACAAATTTGTGGTAAATTTTTTTAATTATTGCATGAGGAAATATATGACTTAGTAAATTTGAAATTAAAGCGGCCTTACTTTTTCACATTATGGATATGCAACAATTTTAATAAGATAAAAAAAAGATATATGAAACGTTGATTGACAAAAGTAAAAAAAATTCCTTTCGATTGTTAGGTTTTTTTTTCTTGTGTAAATGGTGATATGGTGAACGTTGAATATGAAATGTATCTACGTAATAATTTAAATTAAAAGAAAAATAGACTTAGCTGGTGGTGTACATCCGGTTTGGCTACCGCGTGGAATCCCCAGGAATAGATTGCGCGCTCCGGATAAGTTTTCGATAATTTAGTCACCGGGTTAGTGTGATCTGGCCACGGCATTGGACCCTCTTTTTAATCGGCTTTCACGGTCTCCAAATGTACCCTAGTGCCACTTGGTAGGTTGAAAATTCTTATTCTTTTCCAAATAGTTGATAACTTTATAAACAATGAAATTATTGAACGATATTTCTTGCTGCTAACTCAGGTGACCGCGTTAGCACGTGCCATTTGCACCTCACATAAAAAAAAAACTTAAAAGACGGTTATATGGTTGCTTGGTTCGAAGAGAGCGCATCGATCTTCCGATTTGCACCTTCAAAGTCCAAGCGTCTCCTCCTCGACTTAAGGTCGGTATTCGCAGGAAACTGCCTCATGCAAACATTTAGACGATATATTCATTCATAGCCAAAATATTTAATTATTACCTATTTTAAAATAATCTATATAGGAAAGATAAATACTATTAATAACTTTGATTCGTATCAAAATATGTGGAGACATGTTAATGATCTGCAGTTGACGCACATGCAAATATAGATAAGATAGGTGTCACTATCATACAAACGTAACGTTTCTTGCTTCAAATTAGTTGCACGCACTGTAAGAATGATTTTTCTTTAACCAGCCAATGCAGAATATCCATCAAGTGGATTATTTCCAAATGTTCTTACTAATTACGCAAAAACTATCACGCATTTTATATCTAGACAGACGATATTTCAATACAAAAATACTATATGATATTATCAAAATAGATATTGATAACAACCTTATAAATATCTATGTTTATAAAAAAAAAAACATGTTTAATTTCCAATTATGACCAAATTAGTCTATAAAAAATAAGAACAAGGCATTGCTATCGGCAGATATATCTTATCACATCGAGACCAGTCTTATACGTAACAACACCTTCATTCTTATGATCAGTATTACACGTTTGAGAAGTAAGCTTGAAGTTCTAATCAAAAGTAGATGGAGGCTCCCATAGAAATAAAGTGTAATAATCCAAAAAGAAAGGCTAACATCTTTTCAAAATTATTCTTCTGGTAGGTGCTGCATTTATAGATCGTTGAGGTTTGGGTTGATAATTTATACGTACCTATATGTGTCCGTCACATGCTCTCTAATCCCATTAGTTGCGCTTTAACAATCTATTAATTGAATATCATATCGTTTTTTTTTTCAAACAACAGTTGGATGTCCGATATATTTTACACCGGCATCAAACGCGCTGTGACAATCAAAGACCTATTCAAAAATTTGCCAGGTGATGACTCAGAATTGCTGGGAAATGAATTAGAAAAGAGTTGGAAATCTGAGATTACCAAAGCTTCAAAAAACGCCACAAAGCCAAGTCTCCTACGGGCTATATCTAAAACGTTTTTATGGCATTACATGTTCTATGGTGTTTCCATGATTATTCACAATGGTATAAAGTAGGTGAAACCTCGATTTTTCGTTAATAAAACATTGACGTAAACTTCTCCTAGACCCCTCACCACAAACTCCAATAAACTGGATGTACGTTTCGATAGCAAAGCCATCATCATCAGCAGATACACTGAACTTAGTTCAGTATAAATTAGTTCAGTGTATCTGTTGATGATGATAGCTTTATAGAGTTTGTGGTGAGGGGTCTAGGAGAAGTTTACAGCATTACCAATACCATAGTTTGGAGTATTTTTGTTAAAACATTGACGCTAAAGGCGTGGTAATAAAACAATTTTTCAGGATTTTTATACCGGTAGTTCTAAGCTATCTTCTTCAATTATTCAATGGCAAATTACAAGTGCAAGATCCCGAAATGGAGAAATATGTTTCAGGTACACTTTTGGTAATCTTAATGATTTCAGCCATTCTTTTCTATCACCACAATGCTTACGGTTTAAAATGCATAGGAATGCGTGTCAGAATAGCAGTATCAGCTCTAATTTATAGAAAGGTAAGACGGCATGATAACTTTGAGCTTGTGCAAGATTCTCTGCGCAGATTCTAAAACTCAGTCAAACCTCCTTGGATAATGCCACAGCTGGAAAGATCGTAAACTTACTAGCTAATGATGTACAACGTTTCGATTATGCTGCTACTGCCTTGCACTATTTCTGGTTAACACCACTACAAGTTGGTGTCCTAACTTACTTGCTATGGAGGGAAGTAGCTGTAGCATCATTAACCGGAATTCTAAGCATGTTACTGCTAACACTCCCAATCCAAGGTAACACCACTTATATTTAAGAAAAAAAATATATGCTTAATTTCAATTTAAAAGCTTTATTGGGGAAGCAAACATCGAAATATCGTCAAAAAGTCGCTGTACGAACTGACTTGAGAGTACGTCTAATGAACGAAGTCATATCCGGCATCCAAGTCATCAAGATGTACGCATGGGAAAAGCCTTTCGGTGAAATCCTTAAACGTGCCAGATTTAATGAAGTCAGAATGGTTAGAATAGCCAACTACATCCGCGGAGTCTTCCTCAGCTGGACAGTCTTCATGGAAAGAACTACTTTAGCAATTACCTTAATAGTTTTCGTGCTGATGGATAACGACCTAACTTCAGATATAGTTTTCGCGTCCCAACAGTATTTCAACCTTTTACAACAAGTCTTAGCAACTTTCTTCCATTAGCCATACAAATGGGTGCAGAAACTTTGGTCTCCATAAGAAGATTGGAAGAATTCTTACTCCTAGAAGAAAACGAGTCTATGAATATTCTTAAGACGACAGAGAAGTTGATAACGCTAAATAACGTTGACGCAAAGTGGAAAAATGACGATGAAGATTCCGAAACCTTAAGCAAAATCACTTTCAATGTACCTCGCGGGAAATTGTGTGTTATCATAGGACCCGTGGCCTCGGGAAAAGAGTTCGATACTTCAATTACTTCTAGGAGAATTATCGATAAATTCAGGAGAAGCTATTTTGGGTGGTTCGATAAGTTATTCCTCCCAGGAACCTTGGTTGTTCGCTTCGACAGTGAAAGAAAATATTTTATTCGGATCGGATTATGACGAAACTCGATACAAAGAAGTGGTAAAGGTGTGTGCCTTAGAAGAAGATCTGTTAAGTTTTCCCAAGGGCGATTTAAGCGGTGTTGGTGAAAAAGGTGTATCTTTAAGCGGCGGCCAAAGGGCTAGGATTAATTTGGCGAGAGCTATTTACAAACGCGCCGATATTTATCTACTGGACGATCCATTATCTGCTGTGGATGCTCATGTTGGGAAGCACTTATTCGAGGAATGCATAATGAAGTATTTGGGATCGAGTACTAGAATACTGGTCACTCATCAATTGCAATATTTAGAGCATGCAGATCTAATAATTGTTTTAAACAACGTAAGTTTTAAAAAGAACCAAAGTTATTCTGCTACATTTTACTATTTAAATATTAGGGCAAAATTGAAGCAAGTGGAACTTTCGAAGACCTAGCAAAAGCGTCTATAGATTACATTAATATACTTCAAGACACCAGGGAAGAAAAAGATGCGTCTATGGATACAAAACTATCAGCAGGAGATGATCAGAAACTGCAGGTCCACCACAATAATAACAATGAGAATGAAGAGGAAAGCCATGATGGATATGAAGATGTCCCAAAAAAGTTATCGGTCTTTAAAAGCTACATAAAAGCAGCTGGTTCCATTCCCATGCTATTTTTAACATGCTCAATATTACTTCTAAGCCAAATAGCATGCAGTGGTGCTGACTATTGGGTTACTTTTTGGTAAATATCTTCATACTTAGACCTGGAAGTTTTACCACTAAAATAATGTGTTTAGGACCAGTCGAGAAGAGAAAAATCAAGGAGATTTAAATACAAAACCAGAAAATACTGACGACTCATTCACATTAACAGCCATTTATGTTTACTCAGGCTTGATAGTGGCAATCATAGTTTTAGCCGTCTTAAGATCGTATTTATTCTTCAGATCCACCAGTAAAGCTTCCAAAATCCTGCACGAAGGAATGCTGATATCCATACTGAAAGCTCCCATGAGATTTTTCGACACTAACTTCAGTGGTCGGGTTCTCAATAGATTTTCGAAAGATACTGGAGCCATGGACGAAATTCTGCCGAGGGTGTTTAATGAAAGCGTGCAGGTTTGATCGGTAAGTTCTGGATTCATTAGCTCATCTTTAAATCTTTGTTTCCATGCGCAGACTATATTGGTAATGGTTGGATCAACCACCATGATCGTTCTGGCAAATTATTGGACGGTCATAATCGTATTAATGTTGGCAATTGTTTTTGCCGTTATGCGAAAGTGGTTCCTTTCTACAGCGAGAAGTATCAAGCATGTCGAAGCAACAGGTACGCATGCTATTAACGATTTTGTTCTATTGATCTATTTACTTTGGTTATTTGCCAGCGAAAAGTCCAGTATTTTCTACATTGAATTCCACATTAAGCGGATTGTCCACCATTAGAGCGAATAATACTGAAGTGATCCTTATTAAACAGTTTGATGGTCATCAGGTATGGAAAATATTAACAAAAAAGATAAAATACCTTTTGGTAATCTTCTACAGAACGTCCATACATCTGCTTGGTTCATGTTAATTTCATATATGACCGCATTTGGGTTTTGGTTGGATATGATTTTCGTTGTCTTGTTTGCTGGAATTGTATATATTTTCATTTTGATTAACGATGGTACGTATATCATTCTAAAGACTTTCTTGGCAAGGATGCATTATTTCCTGAAATATTTGAAATTTTATGTCGCAAGCTTAAATGAATGCGTAATATTCTAATTTTCAATGATTAGATGATAACAGCAATGGAGCTATGTTTGGTCTTGCGATAACCCAAGCCATAGGTTTAACAGGGATGGTCCAATATGGTATTACTCAAATTGCCGAAGTCATAAACCAAATGACAAGTGTTGAAAGAATTCTTCAATATACGAAGACGGAGCAAGAAGGTCCATTTGAATCACCAAATGGTAAAGTTCTCGTTTATATCCATGCACAAAAACCACAATAATTGGTATTTTTTCAGAACACCAACCAAAGTCAGATTGGCCAACCAAAGGCGAAATCGCATTCAAAAGTGTTTCTTTATACTACAAATTGGGAGGTGCACCGATCCTCAAGAAAATAAATTGAACATATCGCGCAGCAGAGAAAGTTAATACACCTTCCTAAAAACTTCACATTTCTAAAAACATATTCACTGTATTTCAGATTGGAGTTGTAGGCAGAACTGGTGCGGGGAAATCATCTTTAATATCTGCGTTATTTAGATTAGCCCATTTGGATGGTACCATAACGATCGATTCTTTAGATACGGGATTGTTGGGTCTGCACGATATTCGTTCCAAAATCTCGATCATACCCCAGGAACCAGTACTATTCTCAGCGAGTATGCGTTATAACCTGGATCCCTTTAACGAATATGACGATGGGGATCTTTGGAACGCTTTACAAGAAGTAGACTTGTTATACAAGCATTACTGCGCGCTAAAAAAACATATATTTATTGCTAGGTAGAAATGGGCAGCATGATATCATCTTTGGAATATAAAGTGGCAGAAGGTGGTAGCAATTTTAGCGTTGGTCAAAGACAATTAATCTGTTTGGCTAGAGCTATCATTAGGAAGAATAAAATTCTGATTCTCGATGAGGCGACAGCAAATGTAGACCCCAGGTACTGGGTTGGGGGAAGAAGTATCCTAATGGTGCGAACCTGAGCAAGATATCGATTCCTGATAGTGGAGGGCAACGATATTATCTTTCTTGTTCGTGCAGGGTAGCACCGTTAGGATACCACTTATAAGAACAACTCAAGTACTTGGTTCCAAATGATTGAGGGTAATTTAAATTTCCCGCCCATAAAACACCTTTTAAAACCTCACTTAAAAAGAAAAAGGTTATGTTAAGGAGTGAGTGTGAATGAGTACCTTAATGTCTTATGAAACCAGCGTTTCTAGTTGTTAGACGTCTGATTTCTTTTTTTAATAAAAGAAGAGAAATTTATAAGGTAAGAAGTTACATGACGATTAGTAGCGTCTCTAAAAGTTCTAATTTTTTACTGTATTTTTTGCTGCTGGGTGTAGCCTCAAAGTTATGGAATACACTGGAATCCACTTTCACGTCCTTAGGTACTGGCATCTGTTTATGTATTTTAAGTTTCTATTCTATTCTATCAACGAAGAGATAAGGCAAGAAAAAACATTTGTCACCTTTTGGCGGGCCCGCGTGCACGACTTCGATGTTCTGACAGCACTGTCAATTTACAGAGAGGACGCCACTGCAGTCATTATCCAGACATAGATCTTGACTATTGTTGATAGTTATTAAGAATAATTAATAATTCAACTTATTGTTAATTTGTTTATTTCTCGCTACATTGTTGTTTAATAATAACAGCAATAATGTCTTTATTACTAGTCAAATTCACATAAGATGTACTTACATATGTTTAACACAGCAAATCATAGAAGATAGCCGCCATTTTAAGCCTAGATAGTACTTACCTTTCTGACACACATTCTTTATGATAGTGTAAGTAAAAGAAAACGGCTATGGCATCTGGTGCTAAGTACCGCTAAAAGTCATTTTTAGGGACAAAACATCAAAGATGCCGACAGCAAGTAACTCTTTTTGTTATTTCTTGTCTTGTCTTTTCGTTGATTTTTCCAACCCCACTGAAATTATGATGATCCTGGAGATATTCCAATGCTGTTTCAACTTCTGGTAGGGATTTTTTATATACTAAACGTCCCTTTCACACAGGACCAATGGTTTTGCATACTATTGAGATGAGGGAATCGAACTCAAGCCGTTGGATGAAATACACATGTGTGAACCATCGATATGGTAAATTTTTTAATTAATTTATTAAATGAAAATTGCTTCAAAATGAAATAACTTCTGTATTTCTTTACTATAATAAAATATTTCTTACCAATCACCCGTGGACGTATTATAGAGGCATGCACACACCTTAATCTCAAATTGTTATATTGGTGCTAAATGTGAAATAATGGCCATAAACACACGCTCATAAGTGTTTTTCTAAGTAAGTATATTCGAAATGCTAATTGAATCCATTGAAATATACAATATAATATAAGAACGAAAACTAAAACATAACTCACAATTACAACTGATTCAAGCTGATCGATATTTTTCTGTGACCATGGCGTGCATGCAAAATTCCCTAAAATTTACGGCGGGAAATTTAAAACACCCTCAATCCTATGCATATTTAATTTTAAATTATTACTGATTACTGTTTTTTCCCCCTAATAGGACTGATGGTCTAATACAAAATACAATTCGAAATAGATTTAAACATTGTACAGTGTTAACTATCGCTCATCGTTTGAATACAATCATGGATTCGGATAAGATTATTGTTATGGATGCAGGCTGTATAGTTGAATATGATCATCCATACCGTTTACTACAAAATCCAGATGGTTATTTTACGAGGCTGGTGACGGAAGCTGGCCCAAACATATTTATTTCCTTCAGAAAAATTGCGGAGGACGCATATAATACGAAAATTAACGCTTCATAATTAAGGCACACAATAATAATGTTTAAATAAATAAGTCATAAATGTTTATTTATTTTCTTATTACTATTACATTTATATTATGTATCTTTTGGTAATTTTTAGCAAATAGGGAAAATTACATTAACGTGATAGGGATGCATCAGCAATGTTGGCGACATTGTTTGCCTATCTTCGCTTCTGTCTGTAATCATTTGTTTTGTGGCAGTTGTCAAATAAACTCCACCTAACCTAAAATTGTTTATTTATTTCCTCGTCTGGCGCGATAAATATGCGTTGAGAGCTAAAATCTAATTAATGTTATGGCTAGAAATAACGACAGCGACCTATACGGTACATCATTTTCAGCGGAATCAATAAAAGTAATAGCAGAGAGCATAGGTATAGGATGTTTACCAGACGACGCCGCCAAAGAACTGGCGGACGATATTTCATTTCGCGTCAAACATATCATACAAGACGCTGCAAAGTTTATGAATCACGCCAAACGTACGAAATTAATGAACGGTGACATCGATAACGCTTTGAAACTTAAAAATTTAGAAGTATGTATCTGCAGTTTTATCAAATTTCTCATACAGAACTAAGCAAATTTGCAGCCGCAATACGGATTTCACTCTACCGAATCGTTACCGTTTAGGTTTGCTTCTGGGGGTGGGAGGGAATTACACTTTATCGAGGAAAAAGAGGTCGATTTAAATGATTTACTTCAAAACATAAATACGAAAGCACCTCTGGAAGTTACTTTACGTAGTCATTGGTTATGTATCGATGGAATCCAACCGACAATACCTGAGAATCCACCACCCGTCGCTAAAGAAATACAAAAGGTTAACATTGTGCAACGAATATTTACAAATGTATTACAGGTTTTTTATAATTTTAGTTGGAATCCGTAGATCCTATTAAAGTTAATAAACCTAATAAGGAAGCGTCGGGGAAGCCGACGACAGGAAAGCAGAAGTTGAGGAATGTTGAAACAGTGCAGATTAAACAATTAGCGACGCATGAATTATCGGTGGAACAACAATTGTATTATAAGGAAATAACGGAAGCCTGTGTTGGTTCAGATGAAGGAAGACGAGCTGTAAGTAAAATTAAAATCGCCTTGTTTTACAGTCATAAGCATCATTGCAGTCTATGATTTTCAAAATTGAAATATGATGCTATAAATTACTCTTTCATAAACATTTTCCAGTGATTTATTCCATTCATAATTGGTGTTATAATTTATATATTGGTGTAATAAAATATGTGGCAGAATATAATATACAGGGTATTCCACGTAACTGGTTCATTAAAAGTTTATGATGTTCTATTATTTACCTATATTTGAGATTTTGGCACCAGTATCTGTTCGATTGGAACTATAAATGCAAAATACCTTAACCAAAGTATCACTTCCGGTTAACCGGAAATGGATGTCAACTTTGTTATTTTAAATAGAATGATATAATTTTTTATTCATTTTTGGATTCTACAACCATAAATACGTCAGTTTTCATTAGCTATTCCTATAGCTACATGTTGCCGTTTTTTGAGTTATTTAAGTTTTTTCTTTTTTTTTATCATAATCATTGCATCATTGAGAAATTAATATCTCGGTTAATACTGCAAGTAGAGCCTCCAAATTTGCTATGTTATGAATGTAGATATTACTCTAAGAAACGGTAAGCATACTTTACATTCTAACATACAGGGTGTTCAAAGCTGAGGAACAAAGTGACATATTTTCAAATGCAGAAAACTCATTTTTTTTAAATAGAAACACTCTGTATTTTAATTCGGAATTAGGAAGTAAATATCATTCCCTATCACTTTATATCAGCATTCCCTATACCTATCTTTAACAGATTTTGAGATATGAGCGACTTTTTGTTAAACAGACTAAGTAGCCCTATGTGTTTGTAGCTGGCTCTGAAATGGATTCACGTCAAATTCATGTATTATTTTTGAATAACCATACAAGAATGTCTGCTGGAATAGTCATTTCTATTAATATTGCGTTGTACGAAAGTGTAATTACAATGATATACATAAACACTTTTGGTTAGTCAATGAATTTGACATTAATCCCATTCAGAGCCAGCTACAAACACGCAAAGATAGGGCTACTTAGTCTGTTTAACAAAAAGTCGTTCATATCTCAAAATCTACTAAAGATAGGTATAGGGAATGCTGATATAACGTGATAGGGGATGATATTTGCTTCTTAATTCCGAATTAAAATACAGGGTGTTCTATTTAAAAAAAAAAGAATACTTAGTCTGTTTAACAAAAAGTCGCTCATATCTCAAAATCTATTACAGATAGGTATAAGGAATGCTCATATAAAGTGATGATGATGAGATAGGGGGTGATATTTTACTTTCTAATTTCGAATTAAAACACAGGGTGTTCTATTAAAAAAAATTGAGTTTTCTGCATTTAAAATATGTCACTTTGTTCCTCAGTTTTGAACACTCTGCATGTTAGAATGTAAAGTGTGTGTACCGTTTCTTAGAGCTATATCTACATTCATAACATAGCAAATTTGGAGTCTCTACTTGCAGTATTAACCGAGATATTAATTTCTCAATGATGCAATGATTATGACTAAAAAAAGAAAAACTTAAATAACTCAAAAACGGCAACATGTAGCTATAGGAATAACTAATGAATACTGACGTATTTATGGTCGTAGAATCCAAAATTGAATAAAAAATTAGATTATTCTATTTAAAATAACAAAGTTGACATCTATTTTCGGTCAACTAGAAGTGATATTTTGGTTAAAGTATTTTACATTTATAGTTCCAATCGAACAGAGACTGGTGCCAATATCTCAAATATAAGTAAATAATAGAACATCATAAACTTTTAATGAACCAGTTACGTGGAATACCCTGTATAATAGGAAAAGCAATATTTAATTCAAAACAAAGACTACAAGTTCAAAACACAAACATTTTTATTTAGGTCACTATGCTGTTCTAAATATTGTTTTTATGAAAATGCGAAAAAAAAAATAATGAAATAATAATAAAAAAAATTAAAGGAAAAAGGTTTGAGGATACATTAAATAATGATACAATATATTGACAGGAAGCCCTGCAAAGTTTAGCATCCGATCCTGGATTGCATGAAATGTTACCAAGGATGTGTACATTTATCATTGAAGGTGTCCGAGTGAATGTGGTACAAAATAACTTAGCTCTGTTGATATATTTGATGCGTATGGTGAAAGCATTGTTAGATAATCAATCGTTGTATCTAGAGAAATATGTAAGTATGTTTCATTTTTTACATAAACATTTCTTTCAATACAATTTCTGGTTAGATTATGGCTTGTTAAATAAAATAACAAACTTCTAAAAAGTTTCCACACCATTAACCGCCTTTTCCATTTGCTTTGATTTTTGATTGTATTTCCACCATTTTATAGCATTATTTTAAAAATTAATGTCAAGTGAACAGCACAAATGTTATACAATTATTGTTAAAATTTAAATAATTGAAATATACAATTATGTAAAATCTAAATATATTAGAAATTAAAGCAACTAAAAAAGACAATTAATGATGCTGTCGAAACATTTTGCAAGTTAATTGTTTTATTTAACGAAGCTTTAATCCGACCAGATGCTGTGAATATAAGCTGCATTATAGTAAAAATAAAATAAAGTCAAGGCTTACATCAAAATTAATCAATATTTACGTGGTAATATTTATAGTTACATGAACTGATACCATCCGTCACCACGTGTATCGTATCGAAACAGTTATGCATGCGCCCAGAATTGGACAATCATTGGGCCTTGAGAGATTTCGCTTCGCGGCTGATGGCTCAAATTTGTAAGAATTTCAATACGTCTACGAATAATATACAAACAAGGGTGACGAGGATGTTTAGCAATGCGATACAGCAAGGAGATAAATTGGCTTTGTCTTCTCTGTATGGTGCTTTGGAAGGTTTATCCGAACTAGGTGCGGAGGTGATAAAAACGTTCATTTTGCCAAGGACGAAAAGTATAGGTGTGTGTTTTCTTTTAAGAATAATTTATATTGATGTATTTTAATAACCAAAGCGCGGCTGAAATAGTTCAAGGACGTAGAAAGAACCCCCACTCATTCCTTCAAGTAGGCAGCGTATATACGTACTTAGGGTAGCGGTATATTTATGTATGCAAAGTTGAACTATTTGCATTAATAATCGTTAATATTTTACAATGTTTCGGTGTAAGACTGTCACTTTGGCGTTAATAAATCTTTAAATAGCGAAAATGTCCTTTCAACACCTACACTACTTAAAGGTGGATGATGAAAGAATGGAATTAATTGTTCGTATTTACATCCTCTTTCTAAATTATTATTAATAATTTGCTTTAATTGACAATCAAACTAATCGGAAATATCTTGTAAACTAGAGAGAGTAGATTCCAGCTTACTAATACCTTCTTATAGTGATCAATTTCAATTTTCAAAATAAGTAATTGTGTCTGGTAAATGACAAAAATTACGTGGAGTATAACTTAATTGCTGTTTTAAAGTAGATTTTTGAAGAACACTCTTACAATCTCTAATACTGCGAGCGTCATCTTTTAAATTGAAAATAACGTTTTTTATACTTTTAATATGTTTACTATAAAATAAACTTGCTTCTAACTACGTACTCCATCGCTTAATGGCCAGCTTAGGTGGTAAGGGAAGGTGTGGACATAGTTCTTTATAGAGGCTGTTCTGTGTGGCGCTTTTAAAAATATCTTTTTCACTGTGTTAATAAGGGAAGTTTATATATTAGTTTATATATATCAGAAAAATTGTCTTTGATAAATTCAGATACGCGATACAAGTAATATGTAGCATCAGCTCAAAAACCTAAATCCGCCGCGTTTTGGTAATAACTCAAACGCTCTCTCTGCAATTAAGTGGTGAAAACAAAAGCGGCTTATTGAGCAATTATTTATTGTTCATTGTATACAAAAGCATTTACTATTCAGTGACGTTTTGGCAACACACCATCTTCAAGATAAAATTATATAATATGATTTTTTTTAATTAATACAACTTTCTAATAATTAATACCTTTAATAATGTGTACAAGTGAATGTTAAATTAAAAAAAAAAAAAACATCATTACTAAACATACTAAATATATATAATCAGTAACCTTAATTACCCTATGGGTGTAAAGGTAAATTCTATACACAAACACTTTTATTTCTTATTGTAGATAAACGCTGACCATTCTTTCTTGTTTTTTGCCATTCTTCTTGCTTCATTCCAGGATATTCCTCTTTTTCTCAGACTTTCTTCTACTGTACTATCCCATGTTTTTCTCGGCCTGCCTCTCTTTCGTTTGTATCTTGATCTTGCCAGCCATACTCTTTTCGTCAGTCTTTTCTCGTCCATACGTATCATGTGCCCAAACCATTTCAATTTCTGCCTCTCTATGCTTTCTAAAATCGGCTCTACTCCTAATTCTTCTCTTATCTTCTCATTCCTTATTCTATCACTTCGGGTGACCCCTTTAACCGCTCTTAAATACCTCATCTCCAACGCTTGTATTTTACTCTTAGTTTGATTATTCAAGATCCAACTCTCACAGCCGTACGTCAATATAGGTTTAAATATTGTGTTAAACACCGTTATTTTTTTTTTTTTTTTTGAAATCTCCTTATAAAAGCGTTGTTCATTGCGTAATATAATTTTATCCCACTTTCAATTCTGTTGTTAATTTCTGCTTCCTCTTTACCTTCTTGATGTATATTTATTCCCAGATATTTAAATATTTTTACTTGTTCTATAATCTTTCCATCTATATGAATTGTTATTTTCCTATCGTATTTCCCTATTGACATAACTTTATCCTCATATTTCTCTTTTTCAAAGCTGTTTCCCAACTAAACATACTAAAATTGTTTATAAATATTTAAATTAATGATAACTTTATTTAGGAAAAGGTAAATAATTACAATTCATTCTAAACCCCATGCTCCGCCTAAAGGCACTACACGAGGCTACCTACTTTTAGTACTGTATGGATTCCATAACAGTTGAAATGTTTCTCTTCTAAACAAAGAATTTCCCTATGATTATTAATAATAATAACAAAAATATAGTAAACTTCACCTAGTCACCTTTTTTTTGCCCACCAGTTTATCGAAATATCATGGCGAAATCTTATCTATTTTTTTAGCATTACTAAAAAATTCTCTTCCTTCGACCAACTCGTTACGCTTAATATCTGTTTTGCGTCGCGGCCAATTTAACCCTTTACCTAATGGCCTAATCTCCGTACGCGGCCGTCACTCATCAGTGAATGGACATTCAAATAATGCCCCGCTGTATCTAGCCCCCAGAACTGGGAGGGTTAATGATTCGCATTGTGAATCACTAACCCCTCCCAGTTCTACATAAATATGAATAAAACGTGTAACGTTACCGATAAATTCCCTAGTCCACCTCCCATTTAAAGTAATATCCCACCTATCTTGAGTATTATTATCAAGTTTACACCTAAACGCTATTTTCAACTATGCTAGCCAAAATTAACAAATACCTAATCATCGCGCTATCCCCTTAGACGCCGCTACTTTCGCTAATTAATTCACTCTATCATTAACGATTGTACCCACGTGAGCCCTAGTCCCAAAAAGAAATTACACCCCCATCGTGTAACGTATCCCAAGTATCTGATAACAAGGCGATCGGATTTTTTAATTCCCTAACGCTTCTGATGCCGATAAACTTGTAATTCGCACGTCCCGTATAAATTCTCATTCGCGCCTAATATAACGTATCGCCTAATTTATTGCAACTAATTTTGTTCGGCAAGTATCGCAATGATCCCCTAACTTAAACTTTTGTTTATATATTTCAGTATCCCTACTATAAACAACGTAACAAAAAGCCACCCTCACCCTTTTACTCATCCGTAAACATTTCTAAGCCCTCTCCGAAAGTGTCTATAAATTAGTAATACTTTTTAATTCCGCGGGATGAACTTGGCTCCTGTATCTACTCGCCTTTCTAAAATGGCTCGGTTCGAATGTAATTGCCGTTCCTTCAAAAGACCATTTTATTTACGTCCATACGAAATGTACGTTCCCCCAGACGTAAATATATTGGTAATATACCAGAAATAACGCACGCCGCGTCGATCGAAATAGAGGTTCGATTGATTTTTAATTAATTGATCATTAATTAATGATAATTGGATAATGCTTTTCAATTATGTAAACAATAAGCCGTCTCTGTTCTCACCATGTAATGCATACATTTTGTTTCATTTTTGTAAAATGCGTAGGTGCAAGAATTGAGCAATATCTCGAAGGATCTCTAATGTCAAATCTCGACAAAATAGCTGCAGGACATATAAAGTCTCTATTGGTGAAAGTATTGGCCCCCGTCATCAAGAATTTGCGTAATCCTCCTGATTATATGGAAGAATATAAAGCCGAATACGGTTACCTAGGCCCGGCTTTACAAAATGCCGTCATGAAAGCTAGAGTTCAACCTGCGACCACAACAACGAACTCTTCCAACGTCCCGAATAACACGATAACGTGCGCAGGTGCTAACATATCGAGAACGGTGACAGCGACAACGGGATTAATGCAACAGCAGGTAAGTATGGCCTAAAAAACGTGTGCGATTATAAACTTCACGCGAGCACATTCATTCCAGACAGTTTCGACTCCAGGTAGAACGATCGTGATGAATCAAACTGGTAGAGTGACGACTCCGACGGGCAATCAGAAGATCGTGTTCTTGACGCAGAGGCCGCAGACACCCAGCAACATCCAACAGCAGAATCAACAGAGCACTCCTAACCAACAGAATACCGTTGTAAAATTCGTTTCCAACGCGAACACGACGAGTAGTCAAAAACTTGTGACGACGCAACAGAAACTGGTGGTGGTTTGTATGCCGAATTCCAGTCCTACCAACGTGTCCACCGTCAACACGCAAAGTTCCAGCGCTTTATTGAGTCCCGGAGTGAATCAATCGAATCACCAATCGATTTCTCTCATTTCTAAACAGACTTTTCCCTTACAACAGCAACAACAGCAGCATCACCAACAGATGAAAATGATGAAGAACGAGGCCATGGAGATCGAGGAAGATATGACGCCACATTTTGGGTGATTTATATTGGGTTATTTTTGTTAGTATCTATATTTTTTTCTTCATTTTTCGAATCGAGTTCATATCAATCGTGTTTTTTTTTTAGATTGTGTATTGCAGGTTATTCCTTTTTATTTTTGTATAAAACTTGTAATACTAATTTTGTTTTGTGGATATTCGTAGGTTATTTTGTAATATTTAGCATAAAATAAAATATTTATAATATATTTCGCTCTAGAGTTTTGTTTTTTTAAATTTCGTTTGTGAATCAAATTTTTATATGGAGATAATTATTACAGGAAAGTTTGTGTGTGGTTGTAAATCTTTGTAATTGGTCGTCCGCTGCCTATTTTTTGCAAATCTAATTTTTTAAATTACGCAAACAATTAAAAAGGCATTTTATTTCATTTATTTTTTATGCAAAATGTAGAACACGTCAATAAAGTACATAAAAGTAAAATTGTAACCAATAAGAAGTTAAAATATATTATCAAGTCGGTTACTGAAAATCTATAATTTTATAAAAGGAATTTTCAATTAGAAACCTCTTCAATTTACTTCTAAATTGAAATAATGGGAGGGATAAATGGTACTAACTACTACTACTAGGACTCTGTAGTAAAATTCGCAGTAATTTCTTAAGCGTTTTTGTAAAAATAAAATTGAAAATATATCAAAAATAAACCCGTACTATTGAAAAAACAAAAAAGAAAAATTTCGTCATGAAGTGCTGCCTTTGGTGTAATATTCGACAGCATACTCAATTAGAAATGTAAAAACCATCCCATGGTAGCGATAAACAGTGCAGAAACGACACACAACATTAAACAAAACATATCCTTCTGAGCCAACCTAATAAGGGAACAACTAGCGCCAATAATCTGATAAATGCGCTTGGTGTTTGGGTGTGTTTACATTGCTAGTGAAACGAACCGAATTGGCTTTATAAGGATATCCATTGCGGTGTCAAAGAATTCGGCCGCAAACAACAAGCGAGAGAAAGGTAGATGCTGTTTCATGCATCTACCGCTATTTTCAAAATGGATGTGCACATATGTGGTTGCAGAAGTGTGCTGTTATGTATTGTTTTCTTCGATTTTGTCATATAGTATTTACTCGGAATAGTATGCACCCAAAGTTAAAGCTTTCATATCGGAAGACCAGCTAGATAATCCTTATTGGGCGTTGCATTCATTCGGTGTGCTGGTTTATTGTGTGGAATATATTGGGTACAAGGAGTCGGGGTTTTTATTATTTAATGCAACTGATTAGCTGTGTTGCGTGTGTGCAACGACAACAAAATGTGAATAGCATTACACAATCAATGATCATTTTTCTTCATTTACACTGAGGTAAAACTTGAGGTGCAATTACTTGAGTTCAAAGTTGTTCCGATTAAATAAACGGGTGATTTAGAGCGATGTAGATCAACACACTTATTTTATTTGTAAATGCGTATATAAAGTGCTATGTACTTTTTTTTTAGGCAGCCAAACAACTTTATATTAATATTCACGGTTCCTTGATTGAATTAGAAACATATATAAGCTGTATTCTTTTTACCGTCTGACTTAGCTTGTCTTAGTTTTGTGAGTTAATCTACGAGCTACTCTCTAGAAACGCAGTTAGTCGGCTGGTTTGATGGCCATTCGTAATGAGTAGCTCGTAGCTTAACTCACAAAACTAAGACAAGCTAAGTCAGACAGTAAAAAGAATGCGGCTGTAATAGTGCTAATAAATACTGAAATAAAATATTCTTTTCCTATAGGTTTACTTCTAATGCATTAGTAAACTAGATATGACTCCAGTTGATATTTGTATTTGGCATCCTATTACATCACTAGTTTATGAGACAATTTTAATACAAAAGAAGAGTTAGTGACTCGAATTATTCTAGCGTTTGATGATATTCGTGAGCGTCCTCAGCTATTTCGAAGCATTCAGCATTCGATTGCAAATTTTGTTACAACTTGTGTATCGAAACAATTCTTATAAAGTTTAATGCAGTATTATTTCTAATAGAATGTTTTTTAATTTAACTTTTTTCTGTTGTAATTGAAATTATTATTATTAAGATTTCTAGTTTATCTTGACACCGAGAAACTTAAGCTCTTCTCCATTACATTCGCCTTACATTACAGTTACATTTACGCTTGATGATTTTCCACAGCAACTGAGTACAAAAAGTATACAGTAATCGTCAAAATTTAGCTATAATATTGGAAAGCAGCGAGTAGAAAAGATCGCGCCGCTATAAAATAGAAACAGACATATGGCCGTGTCTTTTTATGCATAGTATTATAAGATCCCCATATTAAAATTAAAGTTTGTCGACTACGGTATACATAAAACTTGGAGGCACGAAATTGTATCATAGCTGATCCTAGATCTGTTATCGCATAGCAGTCATATGGCATGATAATATCCGAATAAATAACGTGTATTTCCAATAATTAAATTAGTTTTAGTAATAATGGAGGAACTAATAACTATAAATACATTAAGCATAAATATGGAGCTATACAAAAATAAGTAATGAGTCATTTAAAAAATATAATGTACTGAAGGCCTAAGAAGAGGGTTTTATTTACATGAAATTACAAGTTTTGGCATATTTCTAACAATTTCATGATAGTAAATTAAAAAAAAACATAAATGATTAAGAGTGTGACAACAAACAATTTGAGGTTACTTTGTACGTAATTTATAAATGTTACCAACTGCTACATAACTCCCTATATTACCTTTTTTTTTTTTTTAAATGAGTTATTATTATAAAACACTGTTTTTTCATTAAAAAAATCGTTCTTTAAGCTTGAATTTGTACTGTAGAACGTGTCTTATAAAATTAGTTTTTTAGTATACGATTTATAAGAGTGAATACAAGTACATCTGCATACGTAAGTAAATCATTTGAGAGACAGCTTAAGAAATATTTAATTGAATCGATATTACAGTGGAAGAAAAAAATGTTTTTTTTTAATCTTTTTAATTGATGATAATTAACTGTGACTGCTTTGTAAGTTTTTTTTTTTTCCTGCTAGAAGTTTGAAAAGTAATGAACCAGTGTAATGAAAGTGACAGATCCTATACATAATTTTATATATTTTTAATAATTTATTGTAATTTACCTGTGTCTATCCTCTACATCCCACAAAGCTTATAAATCGGGATACTTATGTTACACTTATATTCTTGCATTTACATAATCCTCATTAATAATGGTCTTAATTTCGTCAACATTACAAAGCGACATATTGCAGATTAGTTAAATTAGAACCACGCATTTGTTAACGTTCAGACATTGCTGAATGTTGTGGCGAACTAGTCATAATTCGTAATAAATAGTATGAAGCATTTTTTTTTAATATTAATCCTTCTAGATGTTATGACGACATATATCTGTGTAAGTAATACTTTAACATGAAAAATTCACGTTTTTATAATACCTGATATTTAGTTGGAACTGTCGTCTGCGACATCATCCAATCTTACGCGAAATTTAGCTAATAATTCAAAGCAGATAGTGACGGAAATCTCGACAAGTAGTGATTTCCAGGAACTTGTATTCCCATCCAAACGAGACAACAGGAAAACCTCGGTAAGCTACTGCTTTAATAGCCAAATTCAAATTCCCCGCCATGATTTTTAGTGAATTCAACGTAAAGGCATTAAAATAACTATTAATGTAGTACAAAATGGTGGGTGATTTTATGTTTCAACGTTGAAGTTACTGAGAATAATTGCGGGAAATTTAAATTTGACCATTAGGGTGAAAAGTAAAAATATTTTCTTTACCAATTAAAGACATCAAGCTTATTATATATTATATCTGGCTAGGTCACTTCGATCATCTTTTTAATTAACGTATTGTATTCCATCCCTACTCGACTCAAAGAAAAATGACACAGGGAAAATAGGCCATAAGGAAAGACACATACTTCCCTTAATCTTTTTAAGAATTACTTTTTTATTAAATTCTTTGGTGGAAACTATAAGGTTCAAAAATTGCGAATGTAAATCTCTTGTTGAAAAGGTTGCGGCGCACCTCTGTTGCACATTGTAAAGGGTTAGCTTTCGGGTTGTTTAGTTTAGCTATCTTGTGTTCAGATGCTATAATTTGCAAACATTTAATATGATCTGCGTTTAACTACATAGCCGTGCTCTGCCGTATTAAAAATGGTTTAGAAATGTGTTCTTGTATAACTATTTCAAGAAATAAATTTACTGAAGCCGTCACTTCATTACAAAAAACTGTTTAGAGATTGGTTTTATAAGAATTTCTTAATATAGAGATATAAATGCTATATTTTTTAAATAAGGGTAGCAATTGTTTGTATGTAAGATTTTTTTCATATTTTCTATACTTTTTTAATATAAATACTTAACTGCAGCTAAACTATACAACTAAAGTTAATGGTAACTAAAATATAAGAAAAAAATACTAACAGTTGCTTGGAATAAAAAAATTAAAAATCAGAATCATTTGGCAGGCAGATTATGATGACATTGCATTTAAAGTAGATGTGTTGGAATTACATCATTATGTACCATAAGTCATAAGTTCTCGAGTTGTTTGTACGTGCCATTTGAATTTTATTTTCTCAATCTTAGTAGTTACAGTTTCTTGATTTACTTTTTGTCTCCACTTCGTATTTCATCGCAATTTAACTTATTTTTCGAAAGAATCGTTTTATCATGTTTTCATAACACTAAAAACAATGAATACTTTTAACATATGAAAATTATGTTTGCAGGTGCGTAATGAGTTTCTAAAGAGGATTCCTAAGAAAGAATATTTTGGAGGAACAAAGTCCTTGTTTCAAGATGATCAGGTGTGTTTTTACAAATGTTGTAAAAAGTGGCCACATAAAATGTTTCTAATTTTTTCTTTTTTTTTGATAGGTTGAAAATACTTCAGGGAATGTCACCTCGCCAAGTTTGTCAAAATTCGGAGTGGTACGTTCCATATTATTAATTAACGCAATTCTTTAAATAAAAATCTTCAGAGAAAACATAATACAACATATTTTAACTGCTATTTTATATCACTGCTGAAATCTTGTTTCGTACAGACGACATATTCACATCAACATTCAACTACAATAGTCTATTTGGAGTCTATGATCTTTTGGGGTTAATTCCATTGCTTTACGATTTTACGTAGATCTGATAACTCCTCTTGGCGTCCTTCAAAATGAGTGAAATAATAGCTGTCTGGTATCAATTTCAAGGCTTTGTTTAGAAATGTTTTGTGAACAAACCCTTTGATTAATCTTTTTCTACATCATCATTACTGTGCAAATAATTATAGATGCTATTAATTCTAAGTACTGTATAACATTTCAATAATGTATTTACAATTGTGCACCAATACCATAAATTTAAGAAATGAACATCTGATTAACTCAAAGAAAATATATTCACAAAAAATACATATCTGGCCTAAAAAGTGGGAGCAAGTATGTTTATTACGGTATTTTTTTACACAATTTATAAGGCTATGCAGCTAGTATAAGAACAGAACTTTGGATTGTTCTGCGTTGTTCTGTGAATAAAACGCAATGGAACCACCTAGAAAAAAAAAATTGTTGACAAGTTTGACAAGCTGTCTATACCAAGGATATGCCATGAACACAAAGCTTCGAATTCGCAGTAATCGTCAGTGTAGGGTATATATAGACATGACATAGACTTATTAGATTGTTCAGCTGCATATTAAGTTGCATACTTAACGGCTCACGTGTTACTGAAGTTCAAAAATTGGCGAATAATATCCTAGATACCCACGTATCTATTTTGTTTGTGATTTGTGGGTGATATTCAAGGTCCATATATACCAGTGTTGGGCAAGCTAGGGGAAGTGAATAAATTTCTACAGCGATTATACATACTCGTGTTTTGTCGGCTCTCAATAAATCACTAGTTAACACTGCTCCTTACTCAAGGCGCGAATAAACCCGAGGGTATCTATTCGCTGGAGAAATTTATTCACTTCTCCTATCTTGCCCAACACTGGTATAGTTCATTTACTATAACAGACGAGGTACTACGTGAGTCAGTTTGCTATGACGTCACGACCGTGTTGCAAATTTTGTTCGTCAAAACATAAACAAATCGTTAGGTTATTTAACTGTCAAACACTTTTGACAGGTGAATAAACATACTCTTAAAAATAACATTTACCGTTAATATTAGTGATGATTCTTTTTGAAAATCAGGGTTTAAAGTATGTTAATCATGATAGCAGTGGAAAAAATAACAAAAAGCACAAGTGAGTACAATAAATTTAATCGGGACCATTATCGCTTAAAGTATTCACAGTAACGATTAATATGCAAGTTTCTTCTCTATCCAAACCAGTCTCTCTGATTTACTACTTCTGAATTTCGTTTCCAATATGTTGTACACCAAGTACGTCAAATTTCCAGACTAATTTAATTCAATCCGCTTTATACTATTGTATGCATCCTCCGATCTGCCATATTTCATCCATTGTTTCGTAACAAACTTCCTTTTCTTTGAGAACAAATAATATCTACCACAACAATGTGTTTCAACCATAGAAATGTCTTTTTCTTTAAGAGCACTGTTCAAAATGTTTAATGTTATGTTAGTCTGAAAAATGTATGTGAAGGAACCACTTCTGTAAGCAATATTTATATATACTCACTGTTTTCGTACATGTCATAAATTGTGTTTGCAATAGCACATTGACAATGAGTAGAATAATCAATTTTTACAACATTTATTTCGTATGCATTTTCCTTTTGGGTTATTGGATGTAATTCCTTGTTTACTCATGGATGAAATTTTGCTTGTTTGCAACATGAATGTTTAGAACACTCGTTACTCTCTAAAAACGAAATACTGTAAAGAATATGACATTAAAAATATATGGATTTTATACTCCTCGCACGAAAGTTAACGGGAGTAATGGCCCGTTGTTCTCGCGTTCTGCGTCGAAATACACGATTAACGAAACTATTAACTCCTTCGATTGTTTACACAATAGTTTCGATATGGTTTAGTTGTAATAACTACTTATTTTAAATAAATATATACCAAGTATAAACGCAAATTCCCACACTTTACTGCAAATCCAGAATATAACCCTTTGACAGTTGACAGCTATAACTAAATAGGTGGGAATACATTGGGAAGATGTGACAAGCATGCAATTTAAAAAGCAGTAGGCACCAACATAGTATCTTTAATTGAACATGAATAAGTTATATGTTAGTTGGTTATTTTAATAATATGGTATTGCATGGCCCGAATTTGCAAGTAATGACGTACCTCGTCTGTTATGGTAAATGAAGTATATATACTAGATTGCCTCGTAACTTTTCAGCCAATCAAGAGAAAGAGCGCGAACGCGTCATCACGTATGCTGTGTTTAATAAGTAAAGTGGTGCACATATGTAAAAACAAATGGCGATTTGTACTCCCAGACTAAATATTTATTTTTTTTACAAAAAATCTTAATTTAGAAAATTTTTCAATTAATGTTTTGTCAACAAGAACGTATCTTGAAATATAATTTCGAGTTCTTTTTATTATTACAGAATACCCCAATCAGGGGTGTTAAGGTAACGAAAAACATTAATTTGTTACATTTGCTACATTTATGGTCTTTACTACGTAGCAAATGTAGCAATTGTATTGTCTACGTAGTGAATGAAGTAAATTCTGTTATTGGTTCAATTTTGACATGCGGTCTACTTCAATCGTGTCAGATCGTATCATTCATATGTATGTAATGTATGCTTATTTTATATTTAGTAAGTTTATACTGATAATTAGCATATACTGTGAGATTCAAAATGATTGTCGTAATAAAAAAAACTGTTTTCCGGAAAAATTTATCTATACTCATTACCAATTTAATGAGCGAAGTTAGCTACATACAAATTTCATACATTAATTAATAATAAAAAAAGGTATTCTATATACGAATCTGTGTATTTCTTATATTTATAGTTATGAAGATATTGACGATATTAGATATTACACATAATGTGTGTATCATCAAACTGTTTGCATTAAATTGCAAATGTTATCCTTGCTGCCACCCACTCACCTGTTTTTTTTTTTAATTTTGTAAAGATTAGAAAATTATAACCTAGTCTCGGTCTGGCATTTTTACCTAGTAGTAAATGTAGTAAATGTTTAGTAAATTAGAAGTGTAGCAAATTACATTTACTACCGTAAAAAATAGCGTAGTAAATCGTTACATTTACTACTTAACACCCCTGACCCCAATACCATATTATATAGTCAAAGAAATGTTCCACTAGCGTACTATAGATGGCACCGCAGTATTCTCTTATGGAAATATTACCACTACAAACGTACAACAATAGAAAATGCTGGTGGTGTCATCTATAGTGCGCCAGTGGAACATTTCTTTGACTCGAGAATCGCGTCATCGCGTATCCACTCTCCCCTTTCCCGGGCCTCTCCTGCAACTTACGAGGCAACCTAGTATATACGGACCTTGGCTGATATTTCCCTACGTTCGGTGTACTTTGTGTTGCCTACGTATTAGGGAACTATCCACAGTACATTTTTCTTAACAATACACGATTAATTTTCTGAACAATTTTGCTAAATAGACAAAGGTTTGTTACAAAATTAGCCATTATTGTATGTTACTTCAACATAAAAATTTGTAACAAATATTTTCAATTAACAACGATGTTTTTCTTACTGTGCGCACATTTATAAACAATTTTATAAATTACATCAATTTACAGATGGAGTGTCCTCCCGCTTTCACTTATTACGATATAGTCGATTGCCTGGCCGAAGTAACGACAATATGCTACCAAACTCAACTCGTCGACTTCCCATTCCAGTGTGAATATTTCGATTATGCACAAATCACGGAGAAATTTCCTAGTTCGGATTGGGAGAGGCCGTTTTATCTAGCCAAGAGGGATCCCTTATATGGGTACTATGCGATAAAACAGCCCGGACCGTTTTACCGAACATTAGTGGCTAGTCATCCTGATATAGAATTTTTGCCACCAGATGAATGGCTAGAGTGTGTAAAAGGCCAGGCGTCTGGTTGCGAGAGCATGTTAGACGTCAGCGTGGCAAATTGCGCCGGCGAAGAAGTGTACGGGCCCTGCTTTTACGACGGTTTCGAATATAATTTCTGCTCAAATTTTATGAGTATATGCGATGCGGTTTGCACCTGCGTCGAGTACGAGAACCGTTTTTCCTGTGAAACAGAGGGTTGTACTGATGATAACTGCAACGGATGCGTGGAGAAATTCGAATCTTATCCTTCACCGCAGGTGACCTTGAAACGATCAGATTATTATTATCATATTCACGTGACGATAAATAATCCATTAAAATTGGCGGGAGAGCACTTTCTAAACCCTGAGTTGCACTGTTTTTCTGAAACTAAAGATGAGAGTAGCGAGACATTATGGAGAAAGTACCCCTTGCTTGTGCTTGAACGATGGTTCGACGTGGGCTATGCGCTCAATGTGGATCACGGCGGATTATTTTGGTGCGAATACTTTACTTACCCAAACATGGAGGTGATGAGGACCGACGATTTTTTCTTCGAACACGAAGGCGTCGTATCTTTCATCGTTAACGTCACTGTGATGTTGAATATGGATCCATTAGAAGGCCAATCCTTCTTGCCGTACGACATTCCTTGGGCAACTCTGGACGAGATAAATTTTGTGCTATTCTATGCGCAAATAGACATAGAAGATGTGTTCCTCGTGAGGATCCATCCCATACGTTACAGCGAACTGACCGCCGATTTCACTTATCGCATAAATTTAGGCGATAGATCTGAGGAGGATGTTTTGCTTATCCGCGACGAACTTCAGCTTGCGCTATCGCTTACCGATTTCATTATTTCTTTAACACCAGCAGACAGGTGTCTGAAATTCTCTACAGATTCTGAACCATATTTAACGTTCCTCACCGCCAGGATAGGTGGCGTTGCTGTGCCCATCAACACGTTGATAGTCGACGAAAATGGTCTACCGATCACGAGACGTTGTTTCGGGTCGTACGGCGACGGCGCTTTTTGGGGCGAGTTAAATACGAACATAAATTTTGGGCAATTGTCCTCAATGACTGAAGATTTGCTCCTGCTCTTATCTAAGAATGTAACCGCCGAAGAGAGGAACACGAATCTTTTTGAAATCATCCACGACGCCCAAGACGTTGTCATACCTTACGACATCTATTTGATCTCGCAAATATTACAGCAGATCGTATCGTCAGGCGAAACCTTCAACATATCGACGTTCACAGAGAATGTAGACAGCGTTATGCGCTTCCCGAAAAGGATTCTATCGAAATCACAGCAAACTCTGAACGCGACAGACACCATCCTATACAGTTTCGATTTGGCTTTGGGGAGAATCGCTAATGAAAAATCAACGGGTCCCAGCGAAATCCCTTTGCACATTCGAAGCGATTTAATCTTAGCACAAGTAGCTAATATTCGGGCCAGCGAAATAAACGGTGTCGCCATCTATAGGAGGAACGGTAATTACGTCATGGACAGTTTAAGAAAAATTTCATCCTTCGACCAGGTGGATTTTACCAACTTAACTTTTGCCACGTTTTTACCCAAAAAATTCTTGTCGTTTATTCGACTCAGTCACCCCGATGCTCATTTAGTCACTGCGTTCTTCTTAAATGACGCCTTATTCGATCCGAAAGCCCATGAAACTATAGCCGACTACGCTGTGAGTTTATTCGTGCCGAATCTACATTCTCCTCCTCATCCTGATTTGATGATCCCAATGTATTTCAACGTTACAGGGGAAAATCGAACGTGCGCCCTCTGGCGGTACGGAATCGATTACCAATTGCGCAGCATCTTCGGAAGCTGGGAGCGTCGCTACGAGGCTCTGGATGCAAACGGCACGTTTTGTCATTTCGAACACACGACCCATTTTACCTTATTGGTGAACGCTCCAACCACGGAGGCCTTAAATATTTTGAATCGCGTGGCTTCCATCGCTTCGATAATCGGCACGTGTTTGATCGTGGTCACTGCATTGGTGTTTCCCAAATGGAGGGAGCAATCCGGCATTGTAGTCCTGATAAATTATTCCGTGTCCGTTTTGCTTCAGCACGTCCTGTTGTTCCTCTTCGAGATTAGCCCTGATATCCAAGGGGTATGCTGCAAACTCATCGGGATATTCAGCCACTACGTGATCCTAGTCCAATTCTCTTGGATTTTAATTATAAGCTACACCCAGTATTTAAGATTGGTTGTAGTTTTCGGAAGACACCTCAAGGATTTTCTCGTGACTATTTGCATATCAGTCTGGCTGCTCCCCATGATTCCTGTTGGAATAATGATTGGCGTGAACTTGCGCGACTACGCCTGCTTCTTAACCGGATACGGTTTCTATTTCGCATTGGTCCTTCCGATATCTCTAATTGTACTAATCAACGTAGTCATATTCGGCAGAATACTACACTCGTTGTTCTGTGCCAATGTGAAGACTCCGACGAATAGAAACGAGTTCCAGCGGCTGAGCGTTTGCATCATCTTGTTCTTTTTGATGGGATTCACGTGGATGTTCGGCTTGATGGCCAACTTCTTTAATTCGATTGTCCTTTCGTATATATTCTCTATATCTACAGCTTTCCACGGCTTGATACTTTGCATATATTTCATTCTATTACAGCCTTATACCAGAGAGATGTGGATGCAGAAGCTATGCAAATGTTGTTGTGGCAACGTCGAGCATAAAAAAGGTAGTTTTAGTGATACGCACACTAGTTAACATATTTATCTGTAAAATAAAGTAATTTTTCAATTTATATAAAATAAATATTGTTTTATTGATTTTAACTGCTTTATTACATGAATTGGGGTGCATCGGATCATGCCGCACTACATGAGATTTTATTAATTCGGGACAATTATTTCGGGAACACTTAACGAATTAAGTAAAAGCAAGAAAAAAATATTACCTAAAAATTCCTCGTTGTCTCTCTCTAAATAGGAGACACACTTACAAGCACTTTGTGTACACCTACTTAATCATTCCGGATACCGAGAATTAGCGACAAATGCGAACCTTTCTAGCCCCATAAATCTATTAAACTTGAGCAGTGGAGGAGTGCCATATCTTAATATTTTTTTGTATATATGCATCTAACCCTTGGTTTTCTAACTTAGGTTTGCTATATCAATTTTATGTCTGATATCGTTTATATTTTGCGCAACGCTGGATGATGATTCAAGTTTCCCATAGCGATAAATTGCTATGTGTTCCTTAAACCTAGTTCCGATCACACGCTTCGTTTATTCAATCTAAATTTCGTAATATCCGCTATAACCGATTTTGTAAATAGCCCGATCTTTCATGAGGGCGAGCTGTATCTTTGGCGTTGCCTAAGAGATTTCTCAGTGTGTAACGCGAAGTGAAACAAATATTTAATCTTGTCTTCAAAAATGTCGCCTGAGATTTGTGTCAACGGAATAAATTTGGAAACAATAATTTGCAACATGGTGCAAAAATTCTCCATAACAGTGAATTATAAATTTATTAATGATGTTATATAGAGCTGTATACATAACATACTATGTTTCGATGTCTGAGAGCGTATTGGGTTTGCCTAGGGCACATCTTTCTAATTATCTCTCAAAAACAGTGAAGGGTGGAGGCGTAAAATGATCCTATATATTGCCTTATTCGTCAATAGGTGCAGATACATAACTCTTCTCAAAAATGCTTTCTAGAGGCTTTCTTTAGAATATCTTTCATATTCTAGATCAAGTTAATGCTGTAGCGCTTAACAAACTTCTGTATTTATTTCCCTGAATACCATTGCAACCCTTTTAGTTTGAATATGTATTTTTGCGCCTAAGTCATCGAGTCAATAAAAATTGTTCAGAATCTTCATATCACATATTTGTTACCGTATGATAGTCATATGGTTTGCTAATATCTAATAATTCACCTTTATTTTCATTAATTGCATTAATTTTAGTGGATAATGGGGATAGCAATAACTATAGATAGCATAAATGTTATTTAGAACAGAAATAGATTATGGGCTTATTTTAAAAAGATAATGTACAGAGTGCATGAAAAGAAGCTTTACTTGTGCAAAATTTGATAAATTTCACAACAGACTCGAATTTTTTTTTTATTTCTTTATTTTTTTTTTTAAAATGAAAATTATGAATTAATTTTGATTCAATTTTAAACAGTTAAAATATTTGTATGCATGTATTGGTTATCAGTTTTGCTTTGGGGTTATGTTTGTAAATGTTTGTAAGAACCGCCATCATTTTGTATTTTGTTAGGAATCTTTCTCTGTATTAATTTTATGTTATTATGTATACATTGATTCTATCTAGTACGGTTTACTATAGAAAATTTCGTATCGATAAATATTTGCACCAAAATTACAGATTCCTTTACACGTTTAGTTTAACCATTAAATAATAGATGACTCTGTCAGTTTGAATTAACAGAATCTACTGAATAATATTTGACATTTAAATGACTAAACGTACGAATTACCAAGCAAGTTTGAATATTATATATTGAATTGAAATAAGTTTGTTTTATATAGTGTATGAATCCAATATATGTATGTACCTGTGATTAAAGAGTCTCATAAAAAAGGGTGTTAGGTATGTATTTTTAATAAAGAAAAATATTCTTTTCTTTTATTACACGATTTTTGTGACTTACAATTTACATATTAAATTAACATTTTATCAAACACTAAACAATTCAAAAAAGGGCCTTTGGGGTGTACCATTTTGGTAAGAACACTATCGATTTGTTAGCAAGCAACTGGAAAGGTGACTTGACAGGTGGGTCCATTTATTCACAAGTGTGCCACCTAGCAGATAAAAGGTCACAGACCACTGTTAAATTCAATTCAAGCTATTTTAAAAGTTATTCCAGCTGACTAGTTTTGAAATGAAAGCTCGGTGTGATAGAACAGTATTCTAAAATAGGAGGTGCTGGGCTTTGGAATAAGATTATTACACCAATAACGTTCGTAAAATCTTTAATTTGATGTTTAATAAAGCCACGCAATTTAAGTTCTCTAAAAATGATAAACATCAATATGAAAATTAAACCTCAAACAACCATCGGAAAGCACGCACAGATCATTTATTTAGGAAACAAAATTAAGTACCGTTGAGTCGGCTTTGTAAGAATAGTAAAGGACAGTCTTTTTTTTTAGTAAAGGTAATTATTTTACGTTTGTCAATGTTCAGTAGCATGTAACTGTCGCGGCACCAAGTTGAAAAACCATCAAAATCTGATTGAGAAGATCTAGATAATCTGTCAATCAGGAAATGTTGGCAAATAATTTAAGATTGTTCGCGAAAAAAAAGAAATTTAGAATAACAGATATAACATTTGATATCATTAATAAAAAGTAAAAATAAAATTGGTCCAAGATCGTTGCCCTGTGGTACACCGGACGTTGCAAAAATAATATATATACATATGGTAATTCATATTAAAATATAAAAATTCAAATCGTAACTAGTTTTTTAAGTTTAAAAACTAAATTTTCACTAGAAATTTTCATGAGATAGTACAGTGGCAGGAACCCTATATACAATTTTACCTAGTTCGAATAATTTATTACACTTTTATCTCTGTTTATCCTCAACAACTCGCTAAACACATAAATCGGAATAATTATGTTATACTTTTATTTTTACGTAATTATTATTGATAACAATATGTTAATTCTGTCAATACTAAAATGCGACATATTGCAAATTAGTTAATTGGAGCTAAGCAGGTGTTAACTTTTAGACACGGCTGATTGTTAGTTGTTAGTAGAGTATATCAGAATCCTTAAGACATGAAATCAATCAATTTCTTTATGTTCGTGTTTTTAACTGTGTGTACGACATGTGATTGTGTAAGTAAAAATTTAACATAAAAAATAATCCTAAATTAATGTTACCGTACGATATTTTGGTATTTAGTTAGAGCCATCTTCTTCACCACCATTTAATCTTAGGACGAATTTAGCTAATAATTCCAAGCAAATAATGATGCAAATCCCCACAAATACTAATTTCGAACTACAGACATCTACATCGAAAGCAGACTATTGGGAAAGCTTGGTAGGCTTGTTAATAGTGAAAACAATTAAACTTCTTAACACTTGAAAATTGCATTTGCAGATTCGTGATGACTTTAGAAAGAGGATCCGTAAGAAAAATAATTTTGGAAAAACGAAATCCTTGTTTCATGACGATCAGGTTCAGAAATATTTAATTTAATGCAAAAGATGTTACTTATTTTTTTTTTTTTTTTTGATAGGTTGAAAATATCTTGGAGAAAGTCACCTCATTAAGTTTGCCACAATCACGAATCGTAAGCTCCATGTATAGAAAAAAGTACGAGGTGAGTCCTTTTTTCTAGCAGCCAGGCCGTTAAGAAGAGTGATTACTTATTGTTACTAATTAATACCGACATATTTTTTAAAATTAACACGTTAAAATCTTCAGAAACATAGAGATAATACTGTAATAACATGAGTAGATGTCGTAATTTAAGTATAGATTTCAAACCATAATTATAAACTGTTGATTGTTTTGAGTGAAGGCAGTACAAATTTACGTATAGTCTGTCCGTAGACATAGTGATTTGACTTATTCACTAGCACTTGAACTTCAGGTAAAGATTAATGTTTACCCAATCCTTCAAGTACGGGTGGTTCACAGGGACGTATTCACAAAGATTATTATACTAAATGTTTATATAAAAAAAACACTTATGTTCGATTTTAAAATATATTAATATGCCACATACACACCAAATCTTGAATGTTTGTAGTTACGTCATAGTTGCTTATGACGTATGCAGCGTTTAAAACAAATTCAGGCACACCAACCCATGATGTTTGCAATAAACTGTACGAAATGATAATTGTCAAATTTAATGAGGTTATACGCAGTTTTAATAGATTTTCTTTTATAACTGAAAGGATTGGTTCAGTTTTTAGTCAAGGTTGCGTTTTAAAAACAATCCTAAGTAATGCAACTAATAGGATTCTAAATAGTGAACTTTTCTATTGACAATGCTTTCATGATCAGGCTAAGCTTATTATTAAATGCGTTTTCAGTGAAATAATGTATTACCGCAATAATATAGTTCTCATATCAAAAACTTATTTGCAAATCAAAATGTAGAAAATATTCTACTTTTTGATTTGCAAATAGAAGTATTTAGTTTAATAGACGTTACCAATGATTAATTAAATGAAAGATGATATTTTTATTTTATGTAGCAAACATAATTTTTATATAATAGTATACAGGGTGTATCAAATAAAAAAGTAAATTTTGCTTGGTGTTAACTACACGACATATAAAGCACAAACCCGCCGAAACCGGATTTCATCATTAAAAAAAAAAAAGTCAAATTTAGAGCCAAAAATTCTTTAGTCCGGGCCTGATGCAAGGAAACATCATGTTAAGCACCCGCTAAACGTGGTATTATGTATAAATACATTGCACTCATTTAGTATTATTCTTAATGGTATGCCGTTAGTTCATTTAACGTCATTCTGAATAAATAAAGGCCTTGTAAAAATAGCAAAACTGATTCATTTTAAATTTCTTTTTTTTATAAAATAAACATTCCTTATTTGTTAAGAGCATTCTACGTAAGTCTACAATGTATTATTTTTAATATCCTGATAAGCCGTTCGAGTTTCACCGGATATGCGATTTCAGTAGTTACCAAAAAAGTTTTTCTTTCGCTTTGTCGAATCGAGAGTTAGTTGTTAATAATAAACGGTACCACATGAATCTGAGTTATTTCTTTTGGATTTATTTAATCAAATAACGCAAAATGAATTGAATCGAATTACACAGAAATAAATGTAGATACAGAAATTTGCAAACACGCCTTTTACTATGATTCGCGCGAAAATGAATCTATACATTCCCGCGCTTTGCCGATGCATCAAGCTTCAATTTTCTTTATATGAAATCATGATGGTCCTGAAAAGGATCGTTTTTTCGAGACGGGAAGAATTTAAATAAAATGTTCGAAGTGGCTTGCACTCCAAGCGGCGATCCACACAAAACTAACAGCGGTAATGGCTGAATGATAGTGGTATGTGGGGCTATACTCGGGACAGCATTTAGGTTGGGCACAGGTGCGGCTCTAGCCCACGGCATTTATAAAATATTTTTTTTCTCGTTAATGCTTACAGATAGACCTCCTGTGCATTAAGACTTTTTAATCGTGAATGATTACAGCTGCTACATATTATTATATTTACCTCTATATCGGATACACCCTGTATACAAAACATAATATGCAGTAAATTAAATTGAAATATGTCAATATTGAAAGGAAAAAATACTGCAATTAAAAATATATTTAATTTGTGTCTTCGCTCTCATCTTCTGATCCGCAATTGTGATTTATGCAATTTTGCCAGATGTCTGGTGTACAGCTGTCCAAGCTTTCTTGCCACATTTCCAATACTTGTTTATCGCCATAACCATCCCAACCAATAATCTTATTATAATATCCTTTCGCATGTGCCCATATCAATTCGATAGCATTGAAATCGCAGTGATACGGAGGAGGTCTTAAAACTTCATGCCCATGTGCTTTATTTCTCTCTGACACATCACGTGTTTTGGGCATTAATCGTGGCTTGTACAGGGCTGTTCAAGCACTCGATGAAGGAACACCAGATGTAGTTTCCTTCTTCGGCTTTATGTTGTATACGGTACCCATAGAAATGCCCAAAGCATTTGTAACTCTCTACAATATGTATGAAAGTTTTAATTTAATACTAACCAATTATAATTTACCTCATGGACCGCATCAATGGATATTAAAGGACTTCCATTTCGTTTTTCCTCCTCGAAATACACTAGTAAACGACTGACCAACTCTAACAAAAAGAACTAAGTCGTTTACCGGGCATCTTGAACTGTAACCTAAAAAAATGTTTTAAATATTTGTGTGTTTCTTTAATACCTCTAAACTTACCACAAACTAAACGATTTACTTCACTATAGTTCTGAAAAGAACTTTTGGTAAAAGAAATAATAGAAGTAAACAAAAACTCAAACCTAAAGAAGGGCCGTAAATAAACATTAAAAAGCAGATATCAAATGTCAACGGAGCGGTAAAATAGATTAAAATTGCGTGGTTGCATGCACTGCAGTAAACATTATGAAAGCTCTTATTTAAGCATTACTCGACCATATTCTATCTTCACTATCTTCACTTCAACTAGTTTGTTGATACTTAATAAAATATGGACCTATAGCTTAAGTAGCTACGACTTATGTTATATACTTCTATCTCGCTTGTGTATATGAATGTTTCCAACTTTTTGAAACTACGCTTGTCTTTACTTTACCAACCAGTTAATGACGTAAGTACAAACATTCATGATTTGGTCTGTATTAGTGATGTAACGAATACGTGATATTAACTTTTTAACTTTACTAACGTCATCTATTAGTTTTCAGTTTACAACTATACGAACACTTGCATTAAGCACACACAGAGAATTAAATTTCTCCATCACCGCAGCGAAACTAGCCAAGTACAACCGAATCGTTTCGACTATTTACATATTATTCTTGTCAATTCAAGTTTACTTTTGGGGTTATTGATGGTTATTATAATGTAAACTGTAAATTTGTGCTCAAAAGGTTGTTTTAGGATTGCAATGAATTTGAATATTAGTTTTTTTTTTCTAAATTATTCATTTTAACAGGTTAAAGTTACCTGTTAATTCGATATTCGCAATATTCGCATATTTATTGCGAATGCGAATATTCAACGTTACATCACTAGTCTGTATGTACTTACATTTTTAAAATAAATCGGTATATCTGTGGACAGACTATACCTTTCTAGGATTCAATATTATACTCAGTAACAAGTGTTACACCCAGAAAGAATAATTTCTTCAACTTTTTTGACATCTGAATGACTATATTTGAAGCGAGCTATGGTAAGAATGCGAACTTTTTGTCATTGATAATTTATTGCGAACAAAAAATATGTCTTAGCTTTTTATGAAGAAACCTGTTTATAGGAGCTGACTAGTACAGAAATGTTTAGTTATTGCGCATCCGTCTATGAATGTTAAGCGTAATAAAACGTCTAGAGTTCAAAGAGGTCACAATTATTACCGCTTATATTTATTACTTATAAACAGCTTCATAACTCAAACCAATTTACAGATGCCGGACTGTCCTGCCGGATTCACTTATCGCGAGATAACTGATTGCTTGGGTGAAGTGGTATCCAAATATTGCTACGAGATGCAAGAAGTCGACTATCCACATCAATGTCAATATTTCGATTATGCGCATATAGAGCACAAACTTCCAGATGGGGCACAATATTACCTAGCCAAAAGGGACCCTTTGTATGGCTACTACGAAATAAGAGAGCCTGGCTTGTTCTACCGAAAATTAGTGGCTGGTGATCCTAACATTGAACTTTCGCTGCCGAGCGAATGGTTAGAGTGTGCGATTGGGTGGCCGTCTGGTTGCCACAGCATGTTGGAGGTAACCGTGGAACGTTGCAATCACGAAGAAGTATATGGTGTCTGCTTTTATGACGGTTCGGAATATAATTTCTGCGATAATTTTATGGATATATGCAATACGAATTGCAGCTGCGTCCAGTACGAGAATAGATTTTCTTGCGAGACTGACGGTTGCAGTGACGATAACTGCCAGCAGGCGTGTATCGAGAAATTCGAAGCCTATCCTGCACCAGAGGTGACTATGGAATTGGTGGGTTATTTTATTTATATAACGGTGAAAAATCCCTTAAAACTGGCCCAAAAACATGAGCCGGAACTGCACTGTTTTTCCGAAAACAATAATGCGAGTAGCCAGACGCTATGGGAAAAGCAGTCCTTATACCAGTTTGGAGATTGGGATGGCTACATGATGTTCCTTGACCACGGTGGGTTATATTGGTGCGAATATTTCACCTACCCCGACATGGAGGTGATGAAGAGCGATGATTTTTTCTTCAAATACGAAGACGTTGTGTCTTTCATCGTTAACGTCACTGTGATGTTGAATATGGATCCATTAGAAGGCCAATCCTTCTTGCCATACGACATTCCTTGGAGAATTCTGGATCAGATAAATGTTGAATTATCCTTTGCGGAAATAGTAATAGAAGATTTGTTCCTTGTGAGGATCCATCCGATACGTTACAGCGAACTGACCGCCGATTTCACTTATCGCATAAATTTAAGTGATAGATCTGAGGAGGATATTTTGCTTATCCGCGACGAACTTCAGGATGTTTTATCGCATTTCAATTCCAGTACCTATTTAGCACTAGCAGATAGGTGCATTAGAATCTCTACAGATTCTGAACCATATTTAACGTTCCCTACCACCAGAATAGGTGGCGTTGCTGCGCCTATCGACGCGTTAATAGTCGACGAAGATGGTCTACCGATCACGAGACGTTGTTTCGGTTCGTACGGCGACGGCGCTTTTTGGGCCGAGTTAAATACGAACATAACTTTTGGGCAATTGTCCTCAATGACTGAGGAATTGCTCCGACTCTTATCTAAGAATATATCCGCCCAAGAGAGGAACACAGAGCTTTTCAAAATCATCCACGACGGCCAAGACATTGTCATACCTTACGACGTCTATTTGATATCGCAAATCTTACAGCAGATCGTATCGTCACACGATACCTTCAACATAGTGACATTTACAAGGAATGTAAATAGCGTTATGCGCTTCCCGAAAATCATTCTATCGAAATCGCAACAAACTCTTAACGCGACAGACGTCATCCTGTACAGCTTCGATTTGGCTTTGGGGAGAATCGCTAACGAAAAGTCAACGGGTCCCATCGAAATCCCTGTGCACATTCGAAGCGATTTAATCTTAGCGCAAGTAGCTAATATCCAAGCGAGCGAAGTAAACGGTGTCGCCATCTATAGGAGGAAGGGCAATTACGTCATGGAGCGTTTAAGAAGAATTTCATCCTTCGATCAGGTGGATTTTACCAATTTAACTTTTGCCACGTTTTTACCCCCAGCTTTTTTGGAGCTTCTTGAGAGGATCCACCCGGGTGATCCTCATTTAGTCACTGCGTTCTTCTTAAATGACGCCTTATTCGACCCGATGGCCCACGAAACCTTAGCCGAATACGCGGTAAGCTTATTTGTCCCTAATCTACGGTATCCTCCTCATCCTGATTTGATGATCCCAATGTATTTCAACGTAGCGGGAGGAAATCGAACGTGCGCCCTCTGGCGGTACGGAATCGATTTCCAATTGCGCAGCATCTTCGGAAGTTGGGAGCGACACTACGAAGCTCTCGATGCGACCGGGATGTTTTGTCGCTTCCCACATATGACGCACTTCACTTTGTTGGTGAACGCACCCACCAGCGCAGCTTTAAATATTTTGAGCAGCGTGGTTTCCATCGCTTCCATAATCGGAATATGTTTGATCGTGGCAACTGCAGTGGCGTTTCCTAAATGGAGGAAACAATCCAGTATTATAGTCCTGATAAATTATTCTGCGTCCGTTTTGCTACAGCATATTTTGCTGTTTCTCTTCGAGTTGAATCCGGACATGCAAGGCATATTCTGCAAAATTATTGGGATATTGAGCCACTACGTGATCTTAGTCCAATTCTCCTGGTTCTTGGTTATAAGTTATACCCAATATTTAAAATTGGTTGTGGTTTTAGGGACTCATCTCGAGCATTTTCTCGTGAGGATTTGCATATCGGTCTGGCTGCTACCCGTGATCCCTGTTGCAATAGTAGCTAGCATAAGCTTGAACGATTACGCCTGCTTCTTAACCGGATACTGTTTTTACTTCGCTTTGGTGCTTCCGATATCTCTAATTGTACTAATCAACGCAGTCGTATTTGGCAGAATATTACACTCGTTGTTCTGTTTGAAGGCATCAGACGCCCCGGCGAAAAGAGACGAGTTTCAACGAGTAGGCGTTTGCATCATCCTGTTCTTTTTGATGGGATTTACTTGGATCTTCGGCCTAATGGCTAACTTCTTCAATGCGATAACTCTCTCGTACTTATTCTGCATATTTACAGCTTGTCACGGTATGATACTTTCCGTTTATTTCATTCTAATACAACATTATACCAGAGAGATGTGGACGCTGAAATTACGCAGATGTTGTTGTGGCAACGTTGCGCATAAAAAAGGTAGTTTTAGTGTCACGCAGTCCAGTTAACATTTATACAAATTGATGTGATTTTCTAATTTACAAGTATATGAAATAAACATTGTTTTCCTGATTTCAGTTGCTTTATTTAGAACGAATTTTCTAACTTGATCTTACCATCACAGTTCAAGTAAAAATTTGATCACAACTTATAAATTTGAGCTTTGTTAGATTTCTAGTAATACATACACCGTTGGTAATATTCATAAACTCTACACTTTTATAAAGTAAAGGCAGATGCAAACAAGACGTGATATATACAATACGTTGACGTTGATTTACTTGTTACTTTGAATACTCGTTTATTCTTTCAATTTTATTGGACATCTTGAATGTTTCAAATCTGATCACTTATTTATGGCCATCACTAAAAGTTATTGAGTGATTCATTCATAACAGGTGTTGTAATCGAGTTTTTGGCATGACATGTGTTTAGTATTATTATACATAGGATAAATGTCTCTGATGATGATGAGTATAATGACATGGAATAAGATCAAAACTTGATATTCACTTACTTGAAGGAAGCAATGTATTTTATCCTTGTTTTAATGCTTTTACTTCTTGCATTCAGCGTTAACCACCTATTAGGTTTCATAACTTTTACACTATAATATGTATGTGGAAAACATATATGTTTTATAATGGAAAAATACTTAACACGGATGAAAACTGTCTAACAAAAAAAAAATAATATCTATCTAAAAATACGCCAATGCTCAATACTTTAATACGCTATTATCAAATATCAAAGCACTTTTAATTACTACTTTCACGGTTTCTCTTAGCAACGCATCGCACAGAGCAGGGATCATAGCGTTAACGATAGGAAACGTCCATATAAAATCTATACAAACGAGCGACCAGCTTTTACGTAGTTAACACTTGAGACGCATGTGGCGTGTTAGTCGATTTTAAGAGTAATTACGCGGCAAATTTAAAAACTTAGGAGTGGCTATTGGTTCGGCAAATTGACATAAGGTGCAGTATTATTATATTGTAAGGAATAATGATCTTTAATATAAACCGCAGCTTAATACATATTAGTACCAAATATAAACAACCAATGTTTATAAAACTATTTTTATATTTACACATTCCAAAAAAAAAAAATTACATTTATACAGTACACAAAGAAATTATATTAATTTATTCGTGGCAAATATTTTTTAATTTTTGGTTATTGACGACTTTAGATTTGCTTCTGTTCTCTAATCGAGTTATGGCTGCTTTACCTTTGAAAACGATGTATTCTGTAGTTGACTTGCGTTCATCTAAGTCAGGAGCCCAAGTTGCATCACAATATCCTAAGAGCGTAGTTGTATAAAACAAACAATCCACTGTAAAACATTAAAGTGCATACAATGACAAATACATGAAAATATGAAAATTAACACCATGAACACAAAGAAAGCATAAAATATGTCAAAATGATTAAAACCAATTGAAACGCTGTCGGTAATATAGGTCAATATTTTTCGCAACCAAGTCTTTCTCTTAGTTAACATTTGAGGCTATAAATGGTGCTACCATCGACACGGTCGCTACGTTTCCTATCTTTAACGCTATGATCCCTGGCACAGAGGGCACTACGTACCGGACCATTATATCGTTTACTGAAATAACTTGTTTTCTAGCTATTTTCTTTTCAATTTTATATTTCATTGTTGCAAAACTGTACAATTTTTTTTTTCTACGCGTTTATACGACGCTCAATTACATTGTTATACTCTTTATGATATTTTATAATTGTCTTTTAAAGCTTAATCCATAATCCTAGCTCGTACAACGAAATGATATTTTCTTTAAGATAATTTGTGCAAAAATCGATCATTAAATATTTTTTATGGTTATATAAACCCGCTTTTCTGAACTATTGAAATTTATGCAACCCACCATACGTACTTGGCCATCTTAAATGCAAATGGAAGAGGTGTTGTATGTAGGCAACCCATCTAACAAAGTCCTGTAGTTGTAAGTTGTGATCCGTAATTTTTTAAATACTAGAAAGTACAATTTTAACATGTTGTATTGTTCACTCTACATTGTTTTATACTATCGCTGCCGACGTATACTCAACTTATGATTCTCTGATGTAGCAATAAATGATTGCGAAACTTAGAACTTGAACATTTGAGTATCTTGTTTGAACTTTGGCTGCCATGCCCATTTAACTTGACCTTTCTGTGAATCTAACAAGTGCAGCTACTACATCTTTCCATCTCCATTCCCCTGATTGGAATATTTAATTGAAATAATAAAGACATTAATGAAGTTGTTCTTCTACAACCTGTATTTTTTCAAAGCTAATTTAATACATTATACCGGGTATTCCACGTAACTGGTTCATTAAAAGTTTATGATGTTCTATTATTTACTTATATTTGAGATTTTGGCACCAGTATCTGTTCGATTGGAACTATAAATGTAAATACCTTAACCAAAATAATCACTTCCGGTTGACCGGAAATGGATGTCAACTTTGTTATTTTAAATAGAATGATATAATTTTTTATTCATTTTTGGATTCTACAACTATAAATACGATCCAGCTACAAACATTTAAAGATAGGGCTACCTAGACTGTTTAACAAAGAGTGGCTCATATCTCAAAATCTATTAAAGATAAGTATAGGGAATGCTGATATAAAGTGATAGGGGATGATATTTACTTCTTAATTCCGAATTAAAATACAGGGTGTTCTATTTAAAAAAAAAGAGTTTTCTGCATTTGAGAATATGTCACTTTGTTCCTCAGTTTTGAACACCCTGTATGTTAGAATGTAAAGTGTGCGTATCGTTTCTTAGAGATATATCTGCATTCGTAACATAGCAAATTTGGAGTCTCTACTTGCAGTATTAACCGAGATATTAATTTCTCAATGATGCAATGATTATGACTAAAAAAAAAAGAAAAATTTAAATAACTCAAAAACGGCAACATGTAGCTATAGGAATAGCTAATGAAAACTGACGTATTTATAGTTGTAGAATCCAAAAATGAATAAAAAATTATATCATTCTATTTAAAATAACAAAGTTGACATCCATTTCCGGTCAACCGGAAGTGATATTTTGGTTAAGGTATTTTACATTTATAGTTCCAATCAGAACAGACAATGGCGCCAAAATCTCAAATATAAGTAAATAATAGAACATCATAAACTTTTAATGAACCAGTTACGTGGAATACCCTGTATATTTATACATTATACAAAATACAGAATTATATATGATTATATAATATAATCTACAAATTACTTACATTAAACCCGCAAAGTTTATGATATCTCCGACAAAACAAAAAATGCATTTGAATACGTATGCAATCTCAAGCCAACTCCCCTTCCCACCATTTTATTAATTTTACACAATTTTGAACCAGTTTGGTATATTAAGTTCTCATGGGGACGAGTCGCCCCTGAGTTGAAAATAGAATGCGGTCGCTTGCAAATAAATCATCATTTATATCATTTTATTAATTAAATGTCTGTCATAAATAAAACATCACTTGCATTTATTAATTATATGGCTCTCATAAATGAAGCATTGTGTTAAATAAAGGCCTCTCATAAATTAAATATCACAGATTTTTTAATGAAATGTCTTACAAATAAAACTTTATCCGTTTAACGATAGATATGTCGTCGCCATTATATTCTGTTACTACAACTGCTGTTTGGTGGAAACATCTTTTAAGTTAAAAAAGTAATTATACATACCATGTTGACAAACACCCTGGGGCGGTTTTTACAAACGTAACATGTAGAGTATTGTTATTATAATTGATATACATGTGGATTCAAACAACTTGTGCACTGAAACGTTTTGCAGCGTTAGAAAGAGCTGACAATCTTCAAACGATAGAACTGTAAACAAGTTTGCCGACACGGTATGTGTCTTTAACTAGCCATCACAATTTATCTTCTGTTTACCCTCAACAGCCCGTAACACTTATAATTCGGGATTGTTATATTACACTTGCATTTCTGCTTATACATAATGATTATTGACAATAGTGTTAATCTTGTCAATGCTACAAAGCGGTATATTGCAGACCAGTCAAATGGAACCAGACATTTATTTATTAATGTTTAGACAGTGTTGGTTGTTATGGTAGAGCAGTCACAATATTATGATGTCAATTTTCTTTATATCAGTATCCTTAATTATTGTCCTTGCGACATGTAACTGTGTAAGTAAAAAATTAACATAAAAAAATTGTCATTTAACATTACCATTAGTTAGAGCTAACGCCTATGCAACCATCGAATCTTACACTTAGTTTGGCTAATAATTCGCAGCAGATGGTCACAAATGAAGATTTAGAGGGATGGACGTTTAGACCCAAAGGAGACAATAGCAAAAGCATGGTAAGCTTTATTTATTAATAGTAAAAACAACAATATTTTGAAGGTGTGAGTTTTTTTTTATAGATTTATAACAGCTTTAGAAAGAGAATCACCAGCAAAAAGCATTTTAGGAGTATACAATCCTCGTTAGAAGACGATCAGGTGTGTTTTTATTAATAATTTTAAATATATATTTTTGATCTATATACAGTGTGTATATCACGACGAGCTTCCATTGATATAGAGAAGTAAATAAGTGCGAGGTATAATATTTTCGACTTCTGGCAATGTTTCCTTATATCGGAAGTAGTCAACTTTTTTTTTTTTTTATTACGAATAGAATGGTAGTATTTTTAATTTAAAATTGAACTCTACTCTAAATTTTACATCAAGTTTGTTTAATATACCATGTAGTTAATGTGTATGCTTTACGAGATATTCGCTTTTTCTCTAAATAATTTTATATTTCGTAGTTGTCCACGAACTATAAGCTGCTTACGATTATTTTTTTCTTTTGTAAATGAATTGCTGAATGAGATTGTTTTCAGGTCTTCTAGGAACGCGTCAACCATTCCGAAGATTACATACCTGATTCTTGTAATGGCAGGGCAGTGGCAAAAAAATATGCCCAACTGTCTCCTCGTCTTCTAAACACAGTCAGTATTCAGTCTCACCAGAGAGTCTGAATCTGTGTAGATGCTTTCTGAGTTTACAGTGACCTGTAAAGACAGAGACAATCGGCTTGACATTTTTGCGGTTAAGCTCTAGCAGTTCCTTGGTTTTGGCATGACTAGGTGTAATATACTCTTTTGCATGCTCCAAACCAGGACAGTTGTTCCAATACTGGAGCATTTTCTGGTTTGCCCAGAATTTGATATACTACCATAGGTGCTATAGTAGTAGTAGTAATAGTAATATTTATTGTTGGAAGCTGCATAGCATCAACATAGTCAAAATATGTACATACATGTAACATATAAAACAATACTACATAAAAAAATTCCTCAATTGAGTAACAGTTCCTCTCCAGAAGAAACGCTTTAAGTTTTTGTTTGAACCGATATTGGCTGGGAGAGTCCCTAATCTGTGCAGATAAATTATTGTATAATTTGCAGCCCTGAAAAATAAAACGTTTTTGATACAGACTAGTGCGATGGCTCGTTGGCTGCAACAAGTGCCTGTGTCTAGTATCATAGCCATGATTGATCTGCGTAGATAAAAAATATTTAGATTCTTATGTACATAGCAGTAGGTAACAAATATATATAAACCCGCCACAGTCGGCAAACGCAAATTCTGAAATACTGATCTACATGACTGCATTCTATTTCATTTTTCAATTATTCTTACTGCATATTTTTGTAATAAAAACACTCTAAAAGCGTGCGTGCTGTTTCCCCAATTCACGATGCCATATCTAATGAGGCTTTCTATTGTGGCGTGATAAACTATCATCAGCACTTCCTTGCTACATTGCTGGGAAATAAATTTTAGTGCATAACAGTTTTGTCTGAGTTTATTACATAAATCGTCTATGTGAACATCCTACCGTAATTCCCCATCAAAACTCAAACCCAATGTCCTCTGCGACTGACACACCATCACATTATTATTGTTGCATAGTTGAATACATGGCGGATTTATTTTATTTAAAGTAAAAGAGATTAAAGATGTTTTAGTAAAATTTAAAATAAGTTTGTTGTTAGTCCAACTCAGTCCACTACGGCTTTATAGATATCTATGAAATATTTTTATTTAAAGATTCAAAGTTTTCATTATGAATTAAAATACTGGTATCATCCGCATAGCATATTACATCAATATTCGTACTCTGTGACAACAAACAATTGACCAAGTCATTCGCAAAGATAATGTATAACAAAGGACCCAGGATTGAGGGCTGAGGTATCCCGCACGTAACTTGTAAGCTACTCCAACATACTCCATTAACACGAACACATTGATACCTATCCGACAGGTATGATCTCAATAAATCGCAGGCCAACCCTCTCACCCCATATCTCTCTAATTTGTGCAATAAGAGTTCGTGATTAACCATATCAAAGGCGCGCGTCAAATCTACACTCAATCCAACAACATACTGTTTGCGATCTAAAGCTTTAACAACCTTATAATGATATTCGCACAGCGCCGTTTGAGTACTTTTCGATTTCACAAAACCGTGTTGACATGGAGATAAAAGATTGTTCACTGTGAAAAATGATGATAAAGTATACCAATGACAGGTTTTGGTCCCTAAAATAGCACGCTTTTTGGCAAGGATGTGTGCTTCCTCATTTCCAAGAATAAGTGAGTGCCTCGATACCCAGATTTAGTTAGATTATAGCCATTCCCAATGTGTTTATGGCTCCAAATCGGTTTCGAGTTGCATTTATACGCCTCTAATGCTTTTAGCATAGCTCGACTGTCGCCGAAGATTTTGTTGATTTGTGTGTGCAGTTTTTATCCAAAATCTATCTCCCACGCATTTCAGTGGCATACATCTTAGCATGAAAGATCGTTGTATGTTGTCCAAGGTTGTAATATCTTCTATCTATCTTCTATCTTCCGTCATAGTAACTACACTTTTTGATCATGGCCACATAAAACCAATACATGTACTTGTAGTGACTATGCTGTGACAGTTTTTCCGAAATATCTCCTGTAGTATTTATTTCAGTTAACGGTATTTGACATTTATACATATTTTTTACGGACGAACGCTCGAACGGTTGGTGCAGAGAAAGTTAGGAGTTGCTTAAAAAAAAACAGTTATCACATATTGAATTCTTTCTTTGCCCCCTCTCTCTCTCGGAGAATTACCAGCGTACGGTGGTTCAACACAGTTGATAAACGTATTTGAAGCGTAATTGCACTACTACTCCCTCAGGAGATTCATTTTTTAGCACAAATAAGCACTTTTATGATCGCGGCGCTCTAACAGCTAGGTACGCGGTGTGCTTTATAACAAATACAACTGGGTGTGACCCGCACTTAATAGCGGGTCCTTGTAGCACCGCCCTTAAGTCGACTAGTACGTCCACTTATTTTAAGCGCTAAGTGCCGAGTTTTTCATTTCGATTAGCACATATGGTCCGCTTTTTCTGTCTGCCAAACAGAGACGTTGCTCAGATCTCGTGGCTGCGTGAAACCTTGTTACGTTACAACTGCCACCTGTTTAGGTGTTTGCCTAAATATGATGAAATCGAGTATCTTTTGTGACGGAAATAAATAATAAGTTAAATTTAAAATAAAAGAAATTCTAGGTGTTCCATTACAGTATGATGATAAACTTGACCTAAAATTCAGAGTAGAATGCAAGTTTGAAATAAAAATAGTACCTCTCCATTTGCAATTACAATAAACTATTTCCAGTATAAAGGAACATTACCGAAAGTCGAAGATATTTTAGCTAAACTGACCTATACCCAACGAAACTATTTAAATCTCGTATTTATTTACTTTTCTATAAACTTTTAGTAGAAGCTCGTCATGACACACTCGGTATGTGGCTACGTAAGATATTAATGCACCTTTTTTTCTGGTAGCTTGGGGATACCTTTGAGAATGTCACCTCACTAAGTGAGTCAAGATCCCGAATGTTAGGCTCCAATTTCACATCAACGTACGAGGTATGTCCTTTTTTTTATAGATAAACACTGAACAGATTGCGTTGTAATCGCAAAAAACATGATTGTGAACGTCTAGAAAAAATTCAAAAAAAGAGAAGCAAGCAAACATGATTTTGTGTTTTTTTAATATAACATTAAATAACATTTCAAAAAGCCATTCAACAACGAAGAACTTTACTTTATCATACCCATTTCAGAAAATATGTTCGAAAATGTGCCCTTCCACTTCGATACATTTATTTATTCGCAATTGGAATGATTGCACACAACTGAGAAGTGTTTCCGGCGTAATCCTTGAACAAGCGTTGGTGATTCGCTCAATCATGTTTTCCCGCGTGGTTGGCAGTTCTGTAAAAAATTCAGACTTTAAGTGGCCCCACAAACAGAAGTCAGGGGAAGTAAGATCTGGCGATCTTGCAGGCCAAGACACTGGCCCACTTCCTCCGATCCATCGACGATTGTAGGCTCGATCTAATACTTCTCGTGCTATTCTTGAATAATGTGCTGGACAACCGTCATGTTAGAACCACATTGTTTGTCGTACGTCCAAGGGAAGGTCTTCAAGTAACACTGGAAGTTCGTTCTGCAAGGTGTTTCGATATTTTTCACCATTTAAGTTTCCATCGATGAAATATGGACCAATAAGCTTATTGCCAATTATTTCAGACCAAACATTTACGTTCCAAGGATGTTGATGTTCAACTTGGCGCAACCAATGGGGATTTTTGATATTCCAGTAATGCATGTTGTGCCGATTTACCGTACCGTGATTTGTGAATATCGCCTCGTCAGAAAATAATACTTGAGCAAAAAAATTGGGATTATCTTGTATCCGTTGAAGCGCCCATTGACAAAATCGCACTCGATTTTGAAAATCATCGCCATGAAGTTCTTGATGCATGGAAACTCTAAATAGATGTTATTTCCTACGCTTCAATATTTGGACTGAGAAATTTTTGATCGGCGAGCTATTTCTCGAGTACTAATGTGCGGATTATTAGCTACTGCAGCTAATACCGCAATTTCATTATTTTCTCCAGCAATTGTTTTTCGGCGATTACGTTTTCTTGGCTGTACAGTTGCTTCGCTAGAGAACTGTTGAACGACTCGGTAAAAAGAAGCGCGCGATTGCACCTTGTCGGGAAAACGTTGTGAATAAGGATTAACAGCATCATCGATATTCCTACCACTTCCTCCATAGATGCAAATCATTTCAGTTCTCTCTTGTAACGTTTTAGCCTCCATTACTGTTCAAATATTCAACACTAACTAATTTGTATTGTATTAATAATTACTAATCTAAATGGGGATCGGACAATGTATAAACATTCACAGCTTGTCAAGTACTGAATAAAGTACGGTTTTGTATCGTTGAATAGCATTCCAATTGCGAATAAATAAATGTATCGAAGTGAAGGGGCACAGTTTCGAACACATGGTCTTTTGAAATGTTACACTGTTGAAAATATTACGGTGTTGGCGTTAATTTTGCGCTAGTCAAATATTTTAGTGTTGATTTTCCAAACTTTGCCCGGCGAGTTGACTACGCGCATTTAATAGAACAGGAAATGACTAGAATTTCGTGTGAATTCTTTGTTCAGATATGAGGATTGACTATTTTTCTAGACATTCAGAAGCGTCAACCAATCAGAATTTTTCCCTCGGCTAGAAATATAGAAACCCCACCTATTCTAATACAGTATTGCATTATACGCACCACCTGCATTGCACGTGTATCTGTTTTCGTGTTTGATTCTCCGTATTAACATATCCAAACAAACCACCAAATGTGACTGACTTGCGAAGTGTAACCTCGTGTTATTAACGTTAATTCCAGTGGGCATAAAAAATTCAACATCTTAAAGATGTATTGGGAACATCTATTACGCAATTAGTTCAGACTTGAATCAAATAGCATAAACATTCACTTAATTTTATAATGGTTCTCAAAAAATCATTTAAAATGGTACGTTTAGTTGAAACCAAAACTTGTGAATGAGTGGTTTTGCATATTTATAATTGTGAGAAAACGTCTTAAAGAGAGAATATTGTAGCACTAAGAAATAGGAGTTGCATATTAAAAAGACGTTGTGTTTAGAAATGGTGTTAAAACACCCAATAGATCGCATTCATTTAGTTAAACAGCTAGTAAATTTGTCTAGTCTAGATCAAATAAAATGTGACTAGAAGTATTTTATAATTCCACGTGTCAGTTGGACAAAATAACCCCCTAGCAATAGACAATACTTGACTATCTTTGCTCGACAAATTTAAACTTCTATAGTTCTCGACAAAATAACACGAAAAGAGTGTGGACCGCTCCTGACTATTAAATTAGTCAAAAAAGTGTTAAAATTTTCAACAGTGTAGTTTATGTTAAAATATAAAAAAAACACAAAATCATGTTTGCTTGTTTCTCTTTTTTGTGTGTTTTTTTCTAGACGTTACACAAATCATGTTTTTTGCGATTTAGCAGCGCAATTTGTTACGAATCGAAAAAAAAAGTTTCAAACAAAAACTACATACTTGATGGCGTAGAATCCGAATCTGCACTACAAAATAGGGGTTTCCATTTAAGATTTCAAAGTTGTCCTCCCCCCACTCTGAGGGGAGGACAACTTTGCCATGATGGCATCTTTACCGTTTTCACTCATCAGTGAATTGAGTGAATGCAATGTGAATATTGTTGGGGTATTATTTTAAAATACGCATTTCTGTAATTGATCCGTCTGAAAACAGATGTCGCCAGCATGCTATATAAAAACGATGTTCATGTGAATTATAATACAAGTATAATGTAATGGCTTACAAAAGCATGTGTCGTGTTGTGTAATCTGGTTTATTATTGTCTTTTTTTCAAATAAAACATCAAAACTACAAATCGTCAGTTCAACAATTATTGCATCATTGAATTAAGTTCATTATTTTAATTAGAAATTTATTCTGTAACAATAACTAAAATTTATTTATTAAGATTATGAATAACATACATTAAGTCAACCATTTGCAATTAGCATATCAACAAATATTGTTCATTGTATTGAGGCCTCTCTTCATTCTACTGGAGTTCATACATAAAATTGATAACTCGGAGTCATTCAGTGAACCAAATATAGTTGTTAAAACAAAACTGGTGTTCGTTACAACAATTCGCGTATTTTATTGATCCGATCAAGCTATCATTTGATTTTCAAAGATTTCATTAATACAATGAATGATTTATTACCCAATAAATTCCATCATCATTTAGTAAAATCTTTTTCTTTGATTTGATGAACTAGTTCTTTGGACCAATTTTAATGTACTATTTCTCATGGCTCGTTTTTGGTTCAGTGTAATGCCATTGGTTTTAAATCTACCGATATGGTGGAGGTTTGTCATTGTCTAATAGAGCAATTTATTGAAACTATAACTGAAATCTAGACTAGAATGTAAAATTTAAGAAATATATTATGTTATGAATAGCTTCTTACCTTAAAACAATTTACAGATACTGAACTGTCCCAACGGATTTTCTTATTACGAGCCAATTGATTGCTGGGGTGAAATGGCCGGAATTTGTTACAACGTGCAACATGCCGACTATCCGTATGAGTGTCAATATTTCGATTATACGCAAATCAACGATAAACTTCCATTTGGAACGTCGTTCTACTTAGCTAAAAGGGATCCTTTGTATGGATACTACGAAATACGACAACCAGGTCGTCAGTATTATCGAACATTAGTGAAGAATGATCCTCAAATGGATGCTGTGAAACCGATTGAATGGTTCGAGTGTGCTATAGGTCGGACGGGTAGTTGCGACACTCCGTTGGAAGTGGAAGTGGCAAATTGCAACGATGAAACTGTGCAGGCGCTCTGCTTTTACGACGGTTACGAATATAATTTCTGCTCAAATTTTATGAGTATATGCGATACGAGCTGTAACTGCGTCGAGTACGAGAACCGTTTTTCCTGTGAAACGGAGGGTTGTACTGATGATGAATGCAATGGGTGCGTGGAGAAATTCGAATCGTATCCTTCACCGCAGGTGACCTTGAAACGAGTGGACTCTTATATTTACGTGACGATAAATAATCCATTGAAGTTGGCGAAAAAGTACGAACCCGAATTGTATTGTTTTTCTGAAAACAGTGATTCGAATAGCGAGACGTTGTGGGAGAAACACGCTTTATTTCAATTAGAAGATTCGGATGGCTACGGCTTGTCTTTTCATCACGGAGGATTATATTGGTGCGAATATTTTACCTACCCGAATATGGAGGTGATGAAAAGTGAGGAATTTCTATTTAGGCATGAAGATGTGATATCCTACATCGTTAACATCACTGTCCTATTGGATATGGAACCATTATCTGGCGATTCATTCTTGCCGTACGAAATTCCTTGGACTACTCTGGATCATGTCAATTACATGATATCTACCTTCTGGGGAATCGAAGTGGCAGACTTGTTTCTAGTGAGAATCCATCCGATACGGAACAGCGACAATACTACCATTTTTACGTATCGCATAAATATAAGTGATAAACCTGAGCAAAATCTATTATTTCTCTATAACGAGCTTAGGGACGCCTTATCTGAATTGACACGGAATAAATTAGCCGTTTCCTACACTTTAGCATCGGCAGATATGTGCTTCGAAGTTACTTCGGATTCTGAACCGAAATTAACATTCCCCACCACGAAGATAGGTGGCGTTGCCCAACCCAACAGTTCGGTCATGCTTGACGAAAACGGTTTACCCATCACGAGGCGATGCTTGGGTTCGTATGCTGATGGAGCTTTCTGGGGCGATTTTAACACGGATATAACTGTCGGTGAACCGTCTCCAATAACAGACGACTTACTCTCGTTACTATCTAAGAATATATCAGCTGACGAAATGAACACGAACCTCCAAGAAATCATCCATGAAGTCTCAGACGGTGTTATACCTTACGACATTCATTTGGTCTCTCAAGTCTTGCAGCAGATCGCATCGTCGGGGGATGTTGTCAATGTGGCGACGTTCACAAATAATGTAGATAGCGTCATGCGCTTCCCGAAAAGGATTTTATCGAAATCGCAAAACACCTTGAACGCGACAGACACCATTCTGTATAATTTTGATTTGGTGTTGGCGAGAATCGCCAACGAGAAGCGAACTCGTTCTAATAAAATCCCGTCGCGCATTCAAAGCGATTTAATCCTAGCTCAAGTAGCTGATATCCGTGCGAGCGAAGTAAACGGTGTCGCCATCTACAAGAGGGAAAACAATTACGTCATGGAGAGTTTGAGAAAGGTTTCGTCCTTCGATCAGGTGGACTTCTCCGAGTTAATCTTCGCTACGTATCTACCGCCAGCTTTCCTGGAGTTACTCGAGATGATCCACCTAGGTGATCCTCATTTAGTCACTGCCTTCTTCTTAAATGACGCTTTATTCGATCCGGAAGCCAGCGAAACTAAAGCCAACTACGTTGTGAGCTTATTCGTGCCGAATCTACAATTTTATCCTCATCGTGATTTGACAATCCCAATGTATTTCAACGTGATAGGGGAAAATCGAACCTGCGCCCTCTGGCGGTACGGCATCGATTCACAATTGAATAGCATCTTCGGAAGTTGGGAGCGTCACTACGAAGCCCTTGGCCTAAATGGGGCGTTTTGTCATTTCGAACACACGACGCACTTCGCTTTGTTGGTGAATGCCCCATCTGACAAGGATTTGAACATCTTGAATCACGTGGCTTCCATCGCGTCGATAATCGGGACATGTTTGATCGTAATCACCGCTGTTGCGTTCCCCAAATGGAGGGAACAATCAGGTACAATAGTCCTCATAAATTATTCCGTGTCCGTTTTGATACAGCACATTCTGCTGTTTCTCTTCGAGTTCGGGTCTAACATCCAAGGGACGTTCTGCAAAATTATTGGAATATTGAGCCACTACGTAATCCTAGTTCAATTTTCCTGGATCTTAGTCATAAGCTACACCCAATATTTAAGATTGGTTGTGGTATTCGGAAGACATCTCAGAGATTTTCTCGTGCAAATTTGCACATTAGTCTGGTTAATCCCTCTTGTTCCTGTCGGACTAGTGACTGCCGTGAACTGGAACGATTACGCCTGCTTCTTAACTGGAAACAGCTTCTATTTCGCCCTGGTCCTTCCGATATCTCTAATTGTATTAATCAACGTGCTGGTATTCAGTAGAATACTGTATTCATTATTCTGTTCCAATGCGAAGATCCCGGAAAAAAGGAACGAGTTCCAGAGGGTGAGCGTTTGCATCATCTTGTTCTTCTTGATGGGGTTCAGTTGGATCTTTGGCTTGATGGCTAATTTTTTCGACGCGATTGTCCTCTCGTACATATTCTGCATATTGACAGCTTTTCACGGTTTGATACTTTGTATTTATTTCGTTGTGTTGCAACATTACACCCGTGGGATGTGGATTCAGAAGATACGCATGCATTGTTGCGGGAACGTCGAGTATAAGAGCGAGAATCATAGTGTCACGCAGACAAGTTAATGTACTTACATAATTCTGTACTTTAAGTGAAATAAAGAAATGTTCTCTTGCGTTTTCTTGCCTTTACGTACACATTTTTTTATTGTTTATTTATTGTATTAATCAGTTATCTGATCTTATTTTTTTTATTATCGTTCAAAGTGTAACATTTGTCAAAATAGCACATCAATTTTTATTAACTTTCGAGCAATGTCCAGATGCTGGATAGGCTGATCTTTAGAAAATGAAAGTTGGTATTTTTAATGTAGGACTTTTCAATTTTATTCACTTAATTGCTATATCAAAAAGTATAAAATTTTAATTCTATCGGCCACAAAACAACAAATTCGTGCCACATCGGCCCTAAATAATACTGAAAATTTCGGATAGCGGTAAAGACGAACAACGAAATAACATTATAACTCTTCTTTACATCAATCCAATATTTCGCTTTCATTTATTAAAAATTCTTGGAAGTACAATAATTTGCAAAAATTACGCAAATACAGACTTACAGTTGAATTAAAAAGAGACAGCTAGATAACTGAACGAGATCATTTAAAATGTCAAAAATTTTGGAACAAATTTGGATACTCTCCCCCTAGTTACTTCTGATTCTGACTTGGGATAGGCATTCCACTATAGATAATTCAATCTAAATTGTCAAACTTTTACTTGATTGCATTTTTGACCAACAATTTCTTTTAACTAAACTTCTTGTATTTAAATTATAACTAACAGCTTCTTGCGGGTTTCGCCGTGTGTCAAAACTTTCGCTCGACGTTTCGCTGTTCATACTGACAGCTTCTTCAGGATAACTGAACTGATTCTCCATGGTCCGACATTCTTCTTATATACGCCCCTGGTGCATCCAACCGTGTAGTTTCCACTCCATTGACCGTGACGGTTCGTAGTAGGCTCTTCCACGTGTTGCTAAGGTGGTACCCTTCTTCTCTGTTAACGGTTTTATTCTCTCTATTTCTATGGCTTCCCTGATGAGTCTTTTCCGTAGTTCTTGGTGGTAGTTATTATTTTTACATTCTTGAAATCTATTTTGTGTCCGGTGTCGTGCATGTGTTCTGCCACCGCTGATCGCTCGGTCCTTTTTAATCTTGCGTCCCTCTCGTGTTCTTTTATTCTTATGTCGATGGCTCTTCCTGTTTGTCCGACGTAGCACTGTCCGCATTGGCATGTTATCTTGTAGATACCTTCTGTGCGCCCCTTGGGTATCTTATGCTTTGCGGTCGGTAGATACTGCTGGATCGACGTTGCAGTCCCGAAGCGTACTTGTACGTTACGTTTTTCAAAATTCGGCCTACTTTTTCGGTGACTCCTGCTATGTAAGGTAAACACGCCGTCCTCTTCGTGTTCTGTAGTTTTCTCCAGTGTCGTCTTCTTCTTAGTGGCTCTCTTTATGTCGATGTCAGTGTAACATTCTTCTTTAGTGCTTTCTTCAAATGTATCTTTTCACTGCTAAGATGTTGTTCGTCACTGATGGTTTCGGCTCTGGATAGCAATGTTTGTATTAATGTCTTCTTCTGCATCGGATGATGGTGAGATCTTGCATGCAGATATCTATCGGTGTGCGTCTTCTTTCTAAATACTGCGTGCTGTAGCATTCCCTCTTTTGTTTTCTTGACCATAACATCCAGGAAAGGGAGATTTCCATTTTGTTCTTTCTCCATGGTAAACTTGATGGCTGGGTGTTGTGAGTTTATGTGTTCCAAGAACTGTTGTAGTTTTTCTTCTCCGTGTTGCCATATTACAAAAGTATCGTCGACATATCGCAGCCAACACTTGGGTTTCATATCGCTGGAATTTAGGGCTTCTTCTTCAAATGCTTCCATAAACAAGTTGGCTATTACTGGTGATAAAGGGCTTCCCATTGCTGTTCCGTTCTTCTGCTCGTAGTATTTTCCTTCATACAAAAATATGTCGTGGATAAGCACAGTTTCACTAATTCAATGATGTCTTTCTGTAGTTCAAGTTCTGGAAGTAAGGCCAGTGCGTCCTCCGTGGGTATGTTCGTGAATAGCGATGTAATGTCGAAACTTACTAAAATGTCTGTAGGTTCAGTCTTTAGCGTAGACAGAATATCCACGAAATGTTTCGAATTCTTCACATACGTTGCAGTTTGTCCGGTATATGGCTTTAGTAAGTTAGCTAAATATTTCGACAAATCGTAGGTCGGTGATCCAATGTTGCTTACAATCGGTCTTAATGGCACTCCTTCTTTATGTATTTTTGGTATTCCATACAGCCTGGGTGGTCTAGCGGCCCTTGGTAGCAATCTGTTCTGCATTTCTTTAGGTATCGATGAAGTCTTTATGCTCTCCCTTACTGTTTTTGTGATCTTCTCCGTTGGATCTTTTCTTATTTCCTTGTAGGTGTTCTCGTCAAGTAGTTCATTCATCTTTTTCCGGTAGTCTTCTTTATTTAGTAGTACTGTTGCATTCCCTTTGTCTGCTTTGAGAATAACGATGTCTTTTTCAGCTTTCAAATTTGTAAGTGCTGCCTCTTCTTCCCTGGATAGGTTGCGTTTCGGTGGTTTTGCTTTCTTCAATGCTCTGCTTACTTCTTGTCGCACTTCTTCTGCTTCGATGTTTGGAATTCCTTTGATCGCTGCTTCTACCTCCGTGATGATTTCTTCTGTTGGTACTCTTTTGGGTGCAATGACGTAGTTCATCCCTAAGGCAAGTACTTTTGTTTCGTCTGCAGATAGTAGCTTCGTTGATAAATTAATCACAACGTTCTTCAGTGTACCAGGTTGCTCCTTGATCTTCTTTTCTTCCATCCTTGCAAACTTCTTCACTTGTGTTGTTCTGGATTTCTCGAACTCAGTTTCTGCTGCTTCCCAGGTTATGGGGTCGATAAGGTCCCAATCTTCTTTTAACATTTTGTTGGCTAATGTCAAATGTAGCTCCATGATCATCTTGGAAATCAGATGTAGCTCCGTATACACTTGATGCACTCGTTCTTCGTAGTAAGGCTTCCTACCGTTCTTCTTACCAGATTTTCTTTGCGCATCCGTTTGTTATGTTTTGTATTCTTGTATTTATTTGAGACACTTCTAAAAGTACAAATATTTTACGCGTCTCCAGAACTTGGTTAAGACGATAGCTTTAATTCTTTGAGTAGGAACCCAAACTTGCAATCAATGTATTACAGTGATTTTTGCCAGCAATTGATATTACATTCTTTGTACATGGATGTCTAGTTATCTAATTACTAGCATCTGAAATGTTTAATGCATTGTCAAGACTGACTCCTTCTCAAAGTACTTCGGACTTTGAAAGACGATGTCTGAGAAACTGAATGGTGAATTAACATAGGAATCTATTTTTAAAAAGTTAATTACGTTGAATGAATCGTGCCTGATTTATTATTTTGATTTGAAAATTTTATGTCTTGGTCTTCGCTTGACTCGATGAGATTTTCATGTTGTGATTAAATTGTCTGTGTGATGTTTGAATGTGTGTTAAGACTTCTCTTTTCGACTTTGAGCGTCTCTGATGCCCGTGGTTGATGGAATCCGGCCATCTTTGTCGACTTCCAGAGCGAATCATAGTTTCGTGTTGAATGTCTCTGTGAATATGTTTTTTATTGAATTGATATTCAATCTAATATGTCCCATTGCAGTATGTTAAATTATATTACTTCTTTTCTTTAATGTCGAAAATGTTATGATCTCTTAATACATGTAGAGGATTTATTTGGATATAGTAATATCTAAATATCTTATATTTTCCAGTTGCTCTATGAATAAAGAATTCATTTGTCGGCTTTTTACGTGGATGTCTTCTTGGACCAGCATGGCAAATTCCCTCGGGCTACCCATGGCAGCTAAACACTGCAACCTTTGCATCTAGTGACGCAAGACCAGACGAGGATGAGCTCATACAGGTTGCAGAACGTAACGACCATAATAGAAGTTAAAACAGAACACATGTAGATAACGGAAGACAGTGCCTGATCTGGTACACTGACGGATCGAAGACTCCTAATGTTGACGAGGCGATCTTTTGCACAGGAGACAAGCGGAACGATGACATTATTAATTTGTACGTTAATTCTGCCTCTACATTAAAGGACATCCCTTACTTTCCCGAATAATAATGCGACAGTTTCAGTCATGCTAAATCATCATTAGCTGACTTAATGCTAAAGGAAGGTCATCGATAGTGAAACTTTTGTATATTTGTGTGTCATCTGCGAGCATCAGAATATTAGAATAACGTACACATTTATGAGAAAACACAGTGTATATCGAGAAAAGTAGTGGCCCCAACACCGACCTCTGCGGGATACCTCTTGTAGTACAATTAGCAGTTTTGTGGAAAGGAAACTCAACATAACCTAAACGCAAGAGCAGATGATTCCCCACCTCGAAGTCTGCCACACTTGCGACCTATCACTGACAAAATTGAAAATAAAATTTTGTGATTAATAGTGTCAAACACACGACTGTAATCAAGCAGTACCAACAGTGTTATTTGGTTTTTGTCAACCTCACCTGTCACCAGTTACCTTTAGAAGCGTAGCTTGCGTCTGGAGCCAGATTGCAAAAACAAAGGCTAGTAGGTTACTGATCCGGCGATACATCACCTTTTCTAAAATATTGCTTAACATAGGCAATATACTAATGAGGTGTAGATCACCAGAATTTTCAACCGAACTCTTTTTAGATAAAGGCAGTAATTGCTTCCAAGGGTCAGGAAAGGTGCTATCCATAATCCAAGAGTTCATAATGTGCGTAATATAGGATAAAGTTCGAGGTAACGACAATTCTAGCATGGTTAAACACAAATCATCTTTTCCCGTAGCCCTGCTGCGCATAAAACTAATAATACTGAAAACCAAAATCATTATTTCTGTATAAAATAAAAGTTTTAATCATTTTATTGGAGGTAGGCTTGAAATATTCATCAATAATCTGAGAACAGCTCCGAGATGGAGCGGTAACACCGTTAACAAACGTGTGGTTTATCGCATCCACATCGCTGTGATGCGATGGGACCTCCCTTTCTCTGTCGCAAATACTAAACTGCTTGAGCTTGATCCAGGGTATCGGTAAATCGATACAAGAATGAAAATATTATGCTTAACACCACGTATTGAATACCACTAAATTATTAGCAATTATTTCGAATTTATAAACTAATAAACAAATAAAACAGGCGGTAACACTTGCGATTTTAGCGGTTCTTCGGCTCTGGGTGTGATCTTGACGTGGTCAGTATGATTTTCGCCACACAACAGCGGTCTCGTCTCGAAATTGGCCCTCGATTAACTAGTCGTTCGTACCCTCTGGAGCTTGTATTCGTACCCTCTAGATCGGATAGTATAACGGCGGCATAACGCAGCACACGTGATATAATACGCAATCTAATACAATTGCAAAACTCCCCTCTTAGGAGGTTTATTCCTTGGTACAATAGGCACTCAGCAATCAGGGGCTACCCTAGCTGGCTACGCGATGCATTTTGAATAATATATGTAACTGCGTTGTGGCCAGCACCTAATGGCGGATCCTTCTGCAACCGCTCTCCAGCCGAACGGCACATCCGCTCGCTTTGGACGCTGGCTGACGACTTTTCTTGTTCGATCGCATACCTACGCTCTCCCACGTGCTTTCTTCGACTGTCCGCTAGTCAGAGACGTTGCGCTGTCTTCGTGACCGCGGCAAGTGTCTTTATTTGTCCATTCCTTCCTTAATGCCCGCGTACGTCACATAGAACCAAAAATACGTTCCAAATTCTACATGTTTTATATGTTTACGCTGGCTGACGATTTTTCTTGTTCGATTGCGTACCTACGCTCTCCCACGTGCTTTCTTCGACTGTCCATTAGTCAGAGACGTTGCGCTGTCCTCGTGACCGCGGCAAGTGTCTTTATTTGTCCATTCCTTCCTTAACGCCCGCGTACGTCACATAGAACCAAAAATACGTTCCAAATTCTACATGTTTTATATGTTTACGCTGGCTGACGACTGTTCTTGTTCGATTGCGTACCTACGCTCTCCCACGTGCTTTCTTCGGCTGTCCGCTAAACAGAGACGTTGCGTTGTCCTCGTGACTGCGGCAAGCGTCTTTATTTGCCCATTCCTTCCTTAACGTCCGCGTACGTCACATAGAACTAAAAATACGTTCCAAATTCTACATGTTTTATATGTTTACGCTGGCTGACGACTTTTCTTGTTCGATTGCGTACCTACGCTCTTCCACGTGCTTTTTTCGGCTGTCCGCTAATCAGAGACGTTGCGCTGTCCTCGTGACCGCGGTAAGCGTCTTTATTTGTCCATTTCTTCCTTAACACCCGCGGACGTCACATAGAACTAAAAATACGTTCCAAATCCTACATGTTTTATATGTTTACGCTGGCTGACGACTTTTCTTGTTCGATTGCGTACCTACGCTCTCCCAAGTGCTTTCTTCCCAAATTCCCCCCAAATTCTACATGTTTTATATGTTTACATCAATAGAATGAAATCGATTGTATTTTATTAAGGAAGTAAATGATAAATTAAATTTAAAATAAAATGCATTCTAGGCGTTCCATTACAATGTAGATTATGCTATACAGTATTTTTCTCAGTGCAGGTTTTCTTACAAACTTCTATGTTTACATTTTCCGATTTTGTCATCACCTTTTTAGTGTGTCTTTTAGTTTAATAGTACTATCGAATTTCATTTATTAAAAATTTAGATTGTCATGTATTCCTTTTTTTGCGATGAAGTATTAACTAAAACACAAATCGGAATTAAGCTGTTTTTTTTTAGACGTGTTTCAATGTTGTTTCTTTAATGACCGAGTCCACTTATTTTCTTAATATTTCCTACTTTAAGTCCATACTGCACATATTAAAAATCTTTTTCTCAGTATATAGGTTAAGTAACTGCAAATCCATAGCAAACATAACATATTTCCAATTTTGTATCGATAAAAAGGTGCCGGGACTTGTGAGCTGGGTATAGACATCTAGGGTATGGGTAACCTGCAATTTATCTTTGTTTACCGTGTACATTTCCTATAATTTGGGATATATACAAATGTAATATAATTATTGCTTATAAGTAATATTGACAATGATGTTAATTTTGTTAATGCTATAAAGTGGCGTTTTTAGATCAGTTAGTTGAAATTTCCGTGCTTTTAACGATTACAACACACTTCGCTATTGGTTGTTGTAGTAGAAGAGCGATAATCTACCATAAGTACTATGTCGTTTTATTTTTTTATATTAGTATCTCTAATTGTCCTTCCACCTCATAATTGTGTAAGTAAACATATAAAATTTGAAAATTCGAATTTTAATATGTTATTGTTTAGTTAAATATATCGCCTCTATCATCATCCAATCTTATGCGGAATTTAGGTAATAGCTCTAAGGAAGTAAGGAAATTGGTCGCAAATATTGATTTTGAGGGAAACGCCACTACATCCAAAGGAGGTCTTCGGGAAAATTTAGTAAGTTTCTCGGTAGTAAAAGCGATCAATACTTTTTAAGATTTGAAAAAGTTTTTAAAGTGTTTTTTTCTTTAAACGGTAATTGATTTAGTTGAGGTATTATGACTTGTTTCATTGTTTTATAATTTTTGTTTATACCTGAAAATAGTATTGATGCCGAAACATGTAGTATAAGATTTTTTTTTAATAATAGATATACTCAAGATTGGAATACGAACATTGGTACTATTTAACATCATATTTGCGCCGGTCAAATTTTGACATTTATTAAAATCTTTGATAGATATCACTAATTTTTAGATACTCTGTGTAATACCAAATATTATACTAGTACACAAAGATGTGTAGTTAAGCTGGCGTAATCTAGAGCGCGCCACTGTAGTTTCTCCGCTGTGGGAGTTAAAAAGCAGTGGAGCAAGGGACGTACAAAAATAGGCAATGGACCAAGTGAACTACCTGATATGGAAGCACTTGAGTATTACAGCTGTGGGTAATTAAGAAATCTATTCCTATTGGCAAAATTCAAATTTCCCACCATAATTTTTGGTAACTTAAAACATTCAGGTCTGAATTACCAACGATTTTGTATTACATTTAATACGATTTGATACGATCTTGACATTTTCAGTAACTATAAATAATCGCGGCAAATTTGAATTCTACCCCCTGGCATATAAATAAGTGGGTCTGAGGATCGGAATTGTTAGGTGTTAGTTGCCTGCGGTTTATATTTATTCAAGTTATTTACACACTTGTATTTATGAAAACTAGATTATACAAGACATCCCAACCCCGTGCTCCACCTAAAAAGGTACTACACGAGGCTATCCTATTCTAAGTACTATATGGGTTCCATAACAATTGAAATGATCTACTCTAACTAAATAACTTCCCTGATTATTCTTAATAACAAAATATAATACAGTAGCCTCGCACCATATAAATACTACTTTTGAGAAATGATAAAAATGTGAAATGTGATATAGTTCACATACTCGCGCAGTCTACTGTAAAATCAGTCAGCTATCAGTTATTATTAAATGCGCCATGGAACGACTTTCGTTATCTCCAGCATTCGCCAAGGACACTGATTATATATAATATACTTTATAAAACAATGGCCACGGAGTAAGGAAAACCATGGTACAAACCTTACTCTGGGAGGATTGGGAAGAAGTCCCAGACCTTATCACTGATAGCCGCAATTATTATTACCTTCTGAGTGCCCGAAAAAAAGCAAGCCTCCACGTTCCTCAAATTATGTAATAACATTATGGGGAAGGGGGAAAGATGGAAATTAGTTTAGAAACACTTCATCAGGATTTCAAATTGATATACAAGGTTCTAAGTAGCTTGTTGTAAACATTTATCTGCTGATGCGATGAATTTAAATTTTTCGATGGGTACTCTTGATGTTGTGAGAAAATTTGAAAAGAAATGTGTAATACACCATCTTGCCCCACCATGGGGGCAAGATGGGGTTCCAGTTCACAATGGGTCGTACCATAAATCTAGGTAATAGGTAAAAAGAATAGATTCTTAAAATATTCTCTTAAAAACATGCAGGAAACAAAACTTAAACTCTTTAGAGCGGAACTACTTAATAAAAAAAATACAATAACGATAAGAATATTAAATTTAATCTTCACAATTGAGACAATAGAAAGACGAACTCATCCACGATTATTCGCACAGCCTCCAAGTACTCAACCTCGCCATCCATGGTATTGTATCAATTCTTCCCCTACATACTAACATCGAGCGTCATCCTTCTCAACAGAAGAACTTGAATTTTTCCTTGACGTTTTCCTAAAAAATCTATCTCTTTGGCTTTCCTTACAAAAATTCGGCTTCTTGGTGTCCTTCTGTTTCTCCTTTGTCATTTTTTTTCCATTAACTCTCCCTCAGCACTTGTAGTAGTGCTGCACACGCTAGTGCTTGTAGGAATTGTTGTCTTTCCTTTGTTACGCTTTGATTAAACCTGTACTTATTTCCTAACATGAGAAATGAGGCATTATGTCTTCGAGAAAAGCATAATGGCATATCCAGGCATAACGGACCAGACTGAGGAGTGAGATAATGATGTCCCATGTTGCCCCATACCAATAGCACCCATCTTGCCCCTTTGGGACCATATTCTGTTATGTTATGATAACATATTAAAATATTTAAATAAACAAATAACACACTCTAGAAAAAATACATGCAATCATGTCAATTAATAAGCCAAAAACGGTGTAGTTGTAAATAAATTACTTATGCTTCCCGATACTGGCCGTTGAACTCACACCACAAAATAATAAGAAATTCTGGAAATTCACAAGTTACACCGCACAACAGCAATAACTTTGTTATTAGACAGTAAATGTTTCCTACATTACAACAACATCAAAACAAGCACTTGTCAAATATTAGGACTACTATTAATTTGACAGATGCTTACTGCTTTTGTAGATAAGACTATGTACCATCATGCCTCGTGGCCCATATTGCCCCACTTCCCCTATGCTGTTTTGTTTAAGATTTTCTGCTTCTGCCTCCATTTTTCGTATTCCTCATATTTAGTTTGCTCGGATGGTGTTATTCAGAGGTAGCCATGTTTTGCATTTTCTTCTTCAATTCTTTTAATGCACATCTGAGATTTTATTTTTTTGTTTTATTTATTAAATAACGTGGTAGGTTTTTGTAATAAATAAGTAATATTTACAGATGTTGAAATTGTCCTGATGGAATTCACTGAGGAAATGCTAACGGGTGGTGAAACCAGCACGGACGCCATTGTGACTCAAAAATGCAACTAGTCGACTACCATCAGCGGGCGAATATTTTGATATACACAAGTCGAGAATTCTATTCACTCCGTAGTGCCGTATTATCTATAGCAAAGAGGGATCCCTTGTACGCATACTACGAAACACGACAACATGTCCATTTTATCGAACATTAGTGACCGATTCTCTTGAAGAACAAACTCTAAAGCCGGATGAGTGGTTAGAATGTGCTACGGGCATACTTCCTGGTTGTGTACGTAATTCATTTGTAAGGCTTGAAAATTGCAAGGGCGAACAGGTGTACGGATTTTGCTTCTACAACGGTTACGAGTACAACTTCTGCCATAATTTTATGACTGCATGCGGTATGACTGACTTGCCGTAGAGTACGAGAATAGATTTTCTTGCCAGAAGAAAGGTTGCAGAGATGAAACTTGTCACGGATGCGTTGAGAAATTTGAATCGTACCCTTCGCCGCAGTTGACTTTGACACGTCAGGGTTCTAATATATATGTGAGGGTAGAAAATCCATTGAAGCTAGCGGAAAAGGACGGGCCGGAATTGTATTGTTTTTCCGAAAACAGTTACCCGAGAGGCGGGTCGTTCCGGAAGAGACACGCCGTAAAACAGATTGAAGGGGATGCTTACGTTATGAATTTTGTTCACGGTGGGTTGTATTGGTGCGAATATTTTACCTACCCCAACATGGATATGATGAGCAGCGAAGAATTCTTCTTTAAACACGAAAGACGCGATGTCTTCAATACTCAATATTTGTTTTTCGATATTGGAATAACGCCCCTACCTTTCTTGTCGGGGATCATTGTTGCAAGACGGACCCAAATTTCTTCCGCAATGTATAATGCGGGAATCGCAGTTGATGTGTTCCTAGTGAGGATCTATCCGGTACTGTACAGTGAAACTGTGACTGATTTAACTTATCGCTTAAATTTATATGACAGAATCTGAGCAAGATATTTTACTTGCTTACGACGAAATTCACAATGCCCATTTGAGCTAATACAAAGAATTATGTCGTTTCTTACTCTTTAGCTTCAGCTGATATGTGCTTTTGAAACCTCTTCAGATTCTGAACCGAAATTAACATTCCCCACCACGAGGATAGGTGGGCTTGCCAACCAACATTTGATCATCATGGTTTGACGAAAAACGGTTTACCCATCACGAGGCGATGCTTGGTTCGTATGCTGATGGAGCGTTTTGGGGGCGATTTTAACTCGGATATAACTGTCGTGAACCGTCCTCCAATAACAGACGAACTTACTCTCGCTTACTATCTAAGAATATATCAGCTGATGAAAGGAACACGAACCTCCAAGAAATCATCCATGAAGTCTCAGATGCTGTTATACCTTACGACATTCATTTGGTCTCTCAAATCTTGCAGCAGATCGCATCGTCGGGCGATGTTGTCAATGTGGCGACGTTCACAAAATAATGTGATAGCGTCATGCGCTTCCCGAAAAGGATTTTATCGAAATCGCAAAACACTTTGAACGCGACAGACACCATTCTGTATAATTTTGATTTGGTGTTGGCGAGAATCGCCAACGAGAAACGAACTCGTTCTAATAAAATCCCGTCGCGCATTCAAAGTGATTTAATCCTAGCTCAAGTAGCTGATATCCATGCGAGCAAAGTAAACGGTGTCGCCATCTACAAGAGGAAGAACAATTACGTCATGGAGAGTTTGAGGAAAGTTTCCTCCTTCGATCAGGTGAATTTCTCCAACTTAATCTTCGCTACGTATCTACCGCCAGCTTTCTTGGAGTTACTCGAGATGATCCAACTAGATGATCCTCATTTAGTCACTGCCTTCTTCTTAAATGACGCTTTATTCGATCCGGAAGCCAGCGAAACCATAGCTCACTACGTGGTGAGCTTATTCGTGCCGAATCTACAATTTCATCCCCATCGTAATTTAACAATCCCAATGTATTTTAACGTGACGGGGGAAAATCAAACGTGCGCCCTCTGGCGTACGGAATCGATTCGCAATTGAACAGCATCTTCGGAAGTTGGGAGCGTCACTATGAAGCCCTTGATGCAAAAGGAACCTTTTGTCGTTTCGAACACACGACACACTTCGCTTTGTTGGTGAATGCTCCAACTGACAAGGATTTGAACATCTTGAATCACGTGGCTTCCATCGCGTCGATAATCGGGACATGTTTGATCGTAATCACCGCTGTTGCGTTCCCCAAATGGAGGGAACAATCCGGTACAATAGTCCTCATAAATTATTCCATGTCCGTGTTGACACAGCACGTCCTACTGTTTGTCTTCGAGTTCGGTTCTAACATTCAAGGGACATTTTGTAAAATTATTGGTATACTGAGCCACTACGTAATCCTAGTTCAATTTTCCTGGATTTTAGTCATAAGCTACACCCAATATTTAAGATTGGTTGTGGTCTTTGCAACACACTTCAGGGATTTTCTCACAAAAATTTGCATATTAGTCTGGTTAATCCCTCTTATTCCTGTCGGAATCGTGACTGGCGTGAGGCTTAACGATTACGCCTGCTTTTTAACTGGAAACAGCTTCTATTTCGCCCTGGCCCTTCCGATATCTCTAATTATATTAATCAACGTGCTGGTATTCAGCAGAATACTGCATTCGTTATTTTGTTCCAATGTGAAGATCCTGGGTAAAAGAAACGAGTTCCAGAGAGTTAGCGTTTGCATCATCTTGTTCTTCCTGATGGGGTTCACTTGGCTCTTTGGCCTGATGGCTAATTTTTTCGACGCGATAGTCCTCTCGTACATATTCTGCATATTGACGGCTTTTCACGGTTTGATACTTTGTATTTATTTCGTTTTGTTGCAACATTACACCAGAGGGATGTGGATTCAGAAGCTACGCATGTATTGTTGGGGAAACATCGAGTACAAGAGAGATAATCCTAGTGTCAGCAGACAAGTTAATGTACTTACATAATTTTGTCATTTAAATAAAATAAAAAAAATGTTGTCTTGATTTTTTATTATTTCAGCGTCTTTTGTTTTTACACGATCAAGTCGCTAATTTCTTTTTTAAAGAATTTTTTCTAAAAGTATAATTGAGGTTCAATAATTGTAAATTTATAAATAAATGACGCCTCTCTAATTTTATTCAAAAAATATCTATAAGAACCATATATTCAACCATTCATCACAATTTATCTTTGTTTACCCTTTATATCTCGTATAATTTGGCATAGTTGTATTATACAAATGTAATATAATTTTCACTTATAATTAGTATTGACAATGATGTTAATTTTGTCAATACTAAAAAGCGGCATGTTTCAGGTCATTCAGCTGAAACTACGCGCTTATTAACGTTTACAACACGCTGCGCTACTGCTTGTTTATAGCAGAATCTACCATAGAGATTATGTCGTTTTATTTTTTTATATCAGTATTGCTAATTGTCCTTCCATCCTATAATTGTGTAAGTGAATATTTAATATGGAAAATTCTGGATTTAATATTTTATTGTTTAGTTAAATAAATCGTCTATAGCATCATCCAGTCTTATGCGGAATTTAGGTAATAGCTCTAAGGAAATAAGAAAATTGGTCGCAAATGTTGAGTTTGAGGGAGACGTCACTACACCCAAAGCAGGCACTCGGGAAAATTTGGTAAGTTTCTGGATAATAAAAGCTATCTATACCTTCTAAGAGCTGAAAATTGTTGTTCCAAGGTTCATGTTTAATTAAAAAAAAAAACGGATTCAGATCCAAATGATACAGTTTAAAGACGATCAGATATATCTTTATTTATTTTCGATAATGCAATAACTGTGTAAGATGACAGTTTAAAGATTATTTCAGTTTGGTATAAATTGGAATATAACACATTATGCAACTTCAGGAATCAGGTGTTTTAAGATACAACTATGGTGTTATAACGTTACATACACAGACCTTGCAGGGCAAATTTAACAGCCCACTCGTGTCCTTATTGAACTGTAAGTGCGCTGTATGCTTTCATGCAATTAATTTCAATATACCATGTTTAGAAGCGACTTTTGTTTACAAAGTAAAAAGGTATGAATATTTTTGCCAGCACATTTTTTTTGACCGTTGTAAAGGGGGGTGACGCGTCACACGATTCTCTTAAGGGGTAAGGCCACAATAGAAGTTTCAAAAAATCGATTTTTTTTTTTTTGAGGAGGAAGGAAAATCTTGCCTTAGAGGAGCAACTTTACGGAGCTGGCATCGCAGAATAACGGTAAAAAAATGTTTCCAATTGCATTTTCTAAGTTGAATAACAGAAAAGTTATATATAAAACTTTAAACGCGTGTTTTTCGATACAACTTTTTTTCCAATTGGCGTTTCAAGTAAACTGTAAAATTTTAGGAAAAAATAATTCGGGTCTTCTAATTTTGTGCAAAGATTTCAAATTTAAAACATAAAAAGAATCCAAAACATGGATCCAAAACGAGGAAAAAAATCATTTTAGTATTTATTTTAATTTAGAAATTTATTTTGGCGTAAATTTTAAGTTGGTTTGTTAAATTTTTCCTATTTACTTTCGTTACAGCCGCATTTATTCGATGATTTGTTTTACTTACCGCCGCGCGGTAGTTCTTAGCTTCTATTCTTCTTCTGTATGCCGTGTCTCCATGTTGAATCTACGCAAGTCTGAATCCCCACGTGCCGCACATTTGAATCTACGCACGCTTCAATCCCCACCGGCGCTGCGGGGCTATATAAATCATGCATTTTCCGCGTTCGCGGCAGATCCTGACTGCCTATTCCTCTGCTCCCAACTATAGGTCGTAGCTGCCCTTCGGGAGTGACTTGACGCAACCCTCCGCTTTCCATTCGATTACAGACCGTGGCCGCCCTTAGGGAGTGGCACGGCGTTGTATTAATGTTTGTACCAAACTAATAGATATTTCATTTACCATTAAAGAAATATGAACTACTTATGATTAGTGAAATTTTAGTACGTATAAGTACAAACAAGTATGAAGGTAAGAGCTAAAGAAGTGTAGAACATATTCAGTTAAAGTAAAGCTTGTAATTATTAATGCTTTATTTGCTTCATTGCACTAAAATAAGTAAACATGAAATGTTATACTAAAGGCAAAAAATACTTTATATCAACAGAATCATCACAAAGCAATAACGATTTTTCATTCAATTGAAAATTACATTTAAAAATGTGAATTATCTAAACTTTTGTTTCAATGCAAATTTGATTGAAAGAAATGGCAAAAAACAGGTTTATTGATTTTAATAGGATAGATTTAAAAAAAAATGGGAGTTAATTTTCTTTACATTGGTGATATCTATTAAATTATTGGATTGGTAGTATTGTTTGGCCCTCAAATACGTCACACCTAGATGCACAAGAGCATACCTTATTTTCTTGTATCATGACTAGTATTATACAGGGTATTCCACGTAACTGGTTCATTAATAGTTTATGATGTTCTATTATTTACTTATATTTGAGATTTTGGCACCAGTATCTGTTCGATTGGAACTATAAATGTAAAATACCTTAACCAAAATATCACTTCCGGTTGACCGGAAATTAATGTGAACTTTCTTATTTTAAATAGAATGATATAACTTTTTATTCATTTTTGGATTCTACAACTATAAATACGTTAGTTTTCATTAGCGATTCCTATAGCTACATGTTGCCGTTTTTGAGTTATTTAAGTTTTTCTTTTTTTTAGTCATAATCATTGCTTCATTGAGAAATTAATATCTCAGTTAATACTGCAAGTAGAGACTCCAAATTTGCTATGTTATGAATGTACATGTTACTCTAAGAAACGGTAAGCACACTTTACATTCTAACATACAGGGTGTTCAAAACTTAGGAACAAAGTGACATATTTTCAAATGCAGAAAACTCATTTTTTTTAAATAGAACACCCTGTATTTTAATTCGGAATTAGAAAGTAAATATCATCCCCTATCACTTTATATGAGCATTCCCTATACCTATCTTTAATAGATTTTGAGATATGAGCGACTTTTTGTTAAACAGACTAAGTAGCCCTATCTTTAAATGTTTGTAGCTGGCTCTGAAATGGATTCACGTCAAATTCATGTATTATTTTTGAATAACCATACAAGAATGTCTGTTCGAATAGTCATTTCTATTAATATTGCGTTGTACGAAAGTGTAATTACAATAATATACATAAACACTTTTGGTTAGTCAATGAATTTGACATTAATCCCATTCAGAGCCAACTACAAACACAAAAGTCGCTCATATCTCAAAATATATTAAAGATAGGTATAGGGAATGCTCATATAAAGTGATAGGAGATGATATCTACTTCCTAATTCCGAATTAAAATACTGGGTGTTCTATTTAAAAAAATTGAGTTTTCTGCATTTGAAAATATGTCACTTTGTTCCTCAGTTTTGAACACCCTGTATGTTAGAATGTAAAGTGTGCTTATCGTTTCTTAGAGTAACATCTACATTCATAACATAGCAAATTTGGAGTCTCTACTTGCAGTATTAACTGAGATATTAATTTCTCAATGAAGCAATGATTATGACTAAAAAAAAGAAAAACTTAAATAACTCAAAAACGGCAACATGTAGCTATAGGAATCGCTAATGAAAACTAACGTATTTATAGTTGTAGAATCCAAAAATGAATAAAAAGTTATATCATTCTATTTAAAATAACAAAGTTGACATCCATTTCGGTCAACCGGAAGTGATATTTTGGTTAAGGTATTTTACATTTATAGTTCCAATCGAACAGATACTGGTGCCAAAATCTCAAATATAAGTAAATAATAGAACATCATAAACTTTTAATGAACCAGTTACGTGGAATACCCTGTATTGTATTTGCGGGTATTTACGATCGGACAAACTGACAGCCACTGCTAGCTCCACCACGGAAGAATCCAGTACTAGGCTTTATCAGTTACGAGGATCAGTCATAAAGTCCTTAAGCGACACGAAAGGTAATAAGCGTATTTTAAAAGTAAATTGGTTCGAAAGTAATTATACAAAAAATAATTAAAGCAAATACAAGCAAAGTAAAACGCAAGTAAACGTCGTTACAATGGAAAATCGCATTCAAAATGATATTCTATACTGATATCATTTCAATATTTAATAATTTAGCACGTTTTATTTTGTTATCATTTTTTTGTTCTACTTATCAATTGTTAGCCATTTGTGTATGATGTAATAAAATAAAATATTTACAGATATGGAATTGTCCTGATGGATTCACTGAGGAAATACCTACCGCGTGCGGACTAGAAGGACGCACACTGTGCTACCAAATGCAACTAGTCGACTACCCATACCAGTGTGAATATTTTGATTATGCACAAATCGAGGAAATGTACCCACATCAAGGTCCGTATTACGTAGCCAAAAGGGATCCTTTGTACGGATACTACGAATTACGACAACCAGGTCCATTTTATCGAACATTAGTGACCGATCATTTTGAACAACAAATTCATAAACCGGGTGAATGGTTAGAGTGCGCTACGGGAATGACTTTTGGTTGCGCAGGCAGTACGTTAGTGGCACCTGAAAATTGCAATGGCGAACGGGTGTACGGATTTTGCTTCTACAGCAGTTACAAGTACAACTTCTGCGATAATTTTATGAGTGCATGCGGTATCAATTGCACTTGCGTAGAGTACGAGAATAGATTCTCTTGCGAGACGAAAGGTTGTAGTGATGACACTTGTCACGGATGCGTTGAGAAATTTGAATCGTATCCTTCGCCGCAGTTGACTTTGACACGCCACGGTTCCTATATTCATGTGAGGGTAGAAAATCCATTGAAGCTAGCAGAAAAAGATGGGCCGGAATTGTATTGTTTTTCCGAAAACGATAACCCGGAGAGCAGCTCGTTATGGAAAAAACACACCTTATATCACAGCGAAGAAGAAGGTGTTTACCTTTTGTATTTTAATCACGGTGGATTATATTGGTGCGAATATTTTACCTACCCCAATATGGATGTAATGAGCAGCGAAGAATTCTTCTTTAAACACGAAGACGTGATATCCTTCATACTCAATGTTACCGTCTTCTGGGATATGTCATCAACGAGTGACCAAAACTTCTTGCCCTACAACATCCCTTTGATAACCTTGACGCAAATATCTCTGATGATATACATTGCGGGAATCCAAACAGTTGGTTTGTTCCTAGTGAGAATCTATCCGATACAGTACAGTGAAAACCTAGCAAATTTCACTTATCGCATAAATTTAAGTGACAGATCTGAGCAAGATATTTTACTTGCTTACTACGAACTTCATACTCCCCTATCCGAGCTGATACGAACAACTTTGTCGTTTCTTATTCTTTAGCATCAGCTGATATGTGCTTTGAAACCTCTTCGGATTCTCAACCGAAATTAACATTCCCCACCACGATGATAGGTGACGCTGCCCCACCCAATAATTTTGTCATAGTTGACGAAAACGGTTTACCCATCACGAGGCGATGCTTGGGTTCGTATGCTGATGGAGCTTTCTGGGGCGATTTTAACACGGATATAACTGTCGGTGAACCGTCTTCAATAACAGACGACTTACTCTCGTTACTATCTAAGAATATATCAGCTGATGAAATGAACACGAACCTCCAAGAAATCATCCATGAAGTCTCAGATGCTGTTATACCTTACGACATTTATTTGGTCTCTCAAGTCTTGCAGCAGATCGCATCGTCGGGGGATGTTGTCAATGTGGCGACGTTCACAAATAATGTAGATAGCGTCATGCGCTTCCCGAAAAGGATTTTATCGAAATCGCAACACACCTTGAACGCGACAGACACCATTCTGTATAATTTTGATTTGGTGTTGGCGAAAAATCGCCAACGAGAAACGAACTGGTTCTAATAAAATCCCGTCGCACATTCAAAGCGATTTAATCCTAGCTCAAGTAGCTGATATCCGTGCGAGCGAAGTGAACGGTGTCGCCATCTACAAGAGGAAGAACAATTACGTCATGGAGAGTTTGAGAAAGGTTTCGTCCTTCGGTCAGGTGGATTTCTCCGACTTAATCTTCGCTACGTATCTACCGCCAGCTTTCCTGGAGTTACTCGAGATGATCCACCTAGGTGATCCTCATTTAGTCACTGCCTTCTTCTTAAATGACGCTTTATTCGATTCAGAAGCCAGCGAAGCTAAAGCCAACTACGTTGTGAGCGTATTCGTGCCGAATCTCAAATTTCATGCTCATCGTGATTTGACAATCCCGATATATTTCAACGTGATAGGGGAAAATCGAACGTGCGCCCTCTGGCGGTACGGAATCGATTCGCAATTGAACAGCATCTTCGGAAGTTGGGAGCGTCACTATGAAGCCCTCGACGTAAATGGGACGTTTTGCCACTTCGACCACATGACGCACTTCACTTTGTTGGTGAATGCCCCAACTGATAAAGATTTGAAGACTTTGAATCAGGTGGCTTCCATCGCTTCGATAATCGGAACATGTTTGATCGTAACCACCGCTCTGGCGTTCCCCAAATGGAGAGAACAATCCGGTACAATAGTTCTCATAAATTATTCCGTATCTGTTTTGACTCAGCACATTCTGTTGCTTCTCTTCGAATTCAGTTCTGATATCCAAGGGACATTCTGTAAAATTATCGGGATATTGAGTCACTACGTGATCTTAGTCCAATTCTCCTGGATATTAGTAATAAGCTACACCCAGTATTTAAGATTGGTCGTGGTTTTTGGAACGCACCTCAGGAATTTTCTCACGAAGATTTGCATATTGGTCTGGCTACTCCCCGCTATCCCTGTTGGAATAGTGGCTGGCGTAAATTTGGGCGATTACGCCTGCTTTTTAACCGGAAACAGCTTCTATTTCACCTTGGTCCTTCCGATATCTCTAATTGTACTGATCAACGTGTTGGTATTCAGCAGAATATTGCATTCGTTGTTCTGTTCCAGTGTGAAGATCGCCACGAAAAGAAACGAGTTCCAAAGGGTGAGCGTTTGCATCATCCTCTTTTTCTTAATGGGATTTACTTGGATCTTCGGCCTGATGGCAAACTTTTTCGACACGATTGTCCTCTCATATATATTCAGCATATTAACAGCTTTCCACGATTTGATCCTTTGCGTTTATTTCATTCTATTGCAGCATTACACCAGACGAATGTGGGTGCAAAAAGTTATGTAAATGCTGTTGTGGCAACGCCGAGTATAAGAAAGGCAGCCGGAGTAGCTGCGATACCACTCAAACGAATTAATTTATATTTATTGCGATAGGATAATATTCTGATCAAAATCGACGTGAATTTAAATTTTAGTATCAGAATTTCATTATTCTAAGCAAAAACTGGTCAAAGAAATGTCAAAATTAATTAAGCTCCATTTTCCAAAGAAAAACATGTAACAAAGGCATAAAATTTTCAAAGAGATTTCAAAATTACAATTTATCAACTCTAAATTCAATCATTTTTACTACAAGAAAATTAAACAAGCCCATCTTCGAAAGATAGAAGCAAACTATACAACTATCACAACTAATTCAAAAAAGACATATTTGTTTATGTGCTATAGAGCTCCTGTAGGAAGTGTAGACGTATTTCTTACTGTTTTGGAAGGTTTGTTAAGCGATTTTTATGATGTTAGACATTCTTACATTTTGACCGGGGATTTTAATATAAATCTCGCCATTCATTCTCAACAATCGAATTCTTTACGGAATCTTTTGTTAACTTTTAACTTGCTTGACTATGTCAATATTCCTACACGAGTTCAGGGCACAAGTGCAACTATAATCGACAATGTTTTCTCAAATGAACGGCACCTGGGGGATATATGCGTTGTTGATTGTCCTATATCTGATCACAGAATGTTGTTCTTTAACTTGCCTACCCTGGTGTCCAATTATCCCGCGAAGTATGTGTATCAGACAAGACATTTTAACGAAGCCAATATATTGCATTTTGTCGAAATGCTTAGTAGTGAATCTTGGGACAATATTTATAGCTGCGACAATATAAATCAAGCGTTCGACCGTTTTTATGTAACTTTTATGAAACTCTTTAATAATTGTTTTCCCTTAAAACAAAGTACTCGTCGTGGTAGCCACGGTTGGGTTATGTCTGAGGTAAGGCAATCTAGCGAAGCTATCAGGGATTTGTATATTTTGCAAAAAGATTTCCGATTTTACGCGATCTATATATACAACAAAAAAGCAGACATTTTCAATTGCTAAGAAATGTTAAACGAAATTATTTTACACATAAAATTAATTCATCAAATAATCAGATAAAAACATATTATGAATGAATTGTCAGGAAAAATATTAAAAAACACGAAATTATAATCTTAAATAATGACGAGAAATCGATAGACGATCCCAGTCAAATTGCCGAGGCCTTTAATAATTACTTTATTGAATCGGTGCGTAATGTAGTGTCAAAAATTTCCAGGGGCGATCAAATAAGTTACAATAACACTAACATTTCTCAAAGTATGTGTGCCATGCCTTTACACGACTACGAAGTTAAAAGTCTTTTTAAAAAATTAAAAAATAAATCATCAGCAGGTCCGGACGATGTACCGTGCACAATAATCAAAAGAGTATCGGAAACCGTGATTAAACCTTTAACCTTTTTGATTAATTTATCTTTTGAAGTAGGAGAATATCCGCAAAAACTAAAAATCGCACGTGTGATACCACTGCACAAAAAAGGCTCAAAGTCAAATATCGTCCTTTAACAATCGGGCCGAGTTTTTCTAAGGTGTTCGAATATGCTATGCTTTGACAGATTATTGACACATTTGAACAAACACAACCTTTTAACAAACCAGCAACATGGCTACAGACTAAATCATTCTACCATAACCGCGATGCATGCACTATATGAGTACGTAGTTAGAAACTTTGATTCGGGCGCACTTACAGTCGGGATATTTTGCGATTTAAGTCGCGCCTTCGACTGCGCCGATCATAATATTTTTCTCGCTAAATTAAACAAGTACGGAATTCGCGGAGTTGTAGTACAATGGTTCGAATCGTATTTGCGTGACAGGGTTCAATTTGTTGAAATACAATGCAGTAATAGTAAGTATGTTAATAAAGTAAGATCTCCTGTGTTGCCAATGGAAAGGGGTGTAGGCCAAGGTAGTGTTTTGGGCCCTCTAGTCTTTCTCCTCTTCATAAATGATATTGCGGATTTTCTAGCCGATTACAACATAACTATGTATGCTGATGACATTAGCGGTGTAGTATCTACATCTACCACTCACCAGACAGAAAATAGATCAAATGCTTTGTTGCATGATATGGCTACATGGTTTTCTAATAACAAGTTATATTTAAACAGCGAAAAAACAAATTACATGATTTTTCATACAATTCAAAACAAGAAGGAATATTATTTACACATTCACGTACAAAATGAGGAGATAAGTCGTGTCCGAGAAATATTTTTTTTAGGTTTGTATATGGACGAAACACTCTCTTGGAACTTGCATTGTGAAAAAACCGCGAATAGATTGAATAGTTACTGTTACCAGATACGCAACTTAAAAACTATAATTGAATTTAGTTCTCTGCTTTCATTTTATTATGCAAATGTGCACACCAGAGTGTCATACGGCATCACGGTTTGGGGAGCATCGCCTGCTAGCAGGACTGTATTTTTGGCTCAGAAACGCATAATCCGATGTATGGCTGGAGTTCACTGCACAGAGTCTTGCAGGCCTTATTTCAAAAGGTGGAATATTTTACCTATGCCTGCCATACACATATACGAACTCTTAACTTACGTTTATGCGAACAGAGGTAATTTTCAACGCAACGAGTAATTTCACGCACATAACACTAGGTCAAAGCAAAATTTCCGTGTCCCTGAACATTCTCTGAATATTACCAAAAATTCCCCCAATGTTTTGGGTTTGAAACTTTTTAATGCCTTGCCTCAGAAATATCAAAATATAATATCAATTAACATCTTTAAACGGCATATTAAAAGCTTTTTACTGTCATCTTGTATTTATTCCATCGAGGAGTACTTTGAGTTATGTACTATATGTAGACATACCTAATGTAATTGTGTGTAAGCTATTTTTTATTTTTATTTTGACTTATCCTACACATTTTTTGTAATGTACACAGGATTAAATATATATTATTATTATACATATTGCCAATCAAAACTTTTATACAAACTTCAAATACGAAAATAAGGCATAGTAGCTTTAAAAGATAGAACGAACATAAAGCAACTATGTTTTATTTTTGTTGTCATTTTACATTAATTATCAATGCAAAACGATAACAAAAAGGACGAGAACTATATAAATGAGCTTATTCCAGAATACTTTTTAAGATTAACTGCGCAGGTCCGTGACTGTACGAACTGATGATTGGCCAGTTGTTTTGCGTACAAATCAGCTGATCACTTTCAATTTATGCCGTCCAACTGACGCCTAATTCGAATTTAACGTAGCACGACCCTTGAGGTTTACATTTGTAAACACATTAAACAGAAAGTCTCATTCATATACAAACATTACAAACATAATTCATAATACAAAACAGACTGGTTTTGTCTACAACATTATTTAGGTGTGAAATGATGTAAGTTATTTATATGAAATAAACAATGTTCGATTGATGATTTCGTTGTTTTATTTAGAATTTACTTTACATTTTATTGAATCATACATCTGATAATGTTTCATCACCATTCAAGGTATGTAAAAAATTGGTCAAAATTCCACGACCTCGAGCAATTATTCTCGCACGAAATAATGAGCGCCTCATTCGAGATTAGATTAATTTGAGGTTATTCTCGAAAGATGGTCTATTCGCGGGCGCTATTGCCCTAAAAATATCGTGCTATTCTGGTGCTTCATCCTTCTTTTATCAACTCTCCTTAATTAAACCTGGAATGATGGCGCAGCGATGATATAATTAAAAAATAAAAATAAAATTTACATCAAAAAAAAATAGAAACGACCTTTTCGTGAAAAACACAAACGAATTTTGTTCTTTTTCACGTCTATTTCAGAAAATATTTTTTATCATTATTACTTTTTATAAAGTTACTAAAGCGGAATAGACGAGTTAGAAAAAAAAGAGATGATTAAAGGAAATTTGTTTTTCGTTTGCCACATTATACTGTATTGTTCAGTTCGCATTGAAAAGAAAATGTGGGAAAAAAGAGTTTATAGTCCAATTTAAAATAAAAAGACATTACAAAAGTTAAAAGTTTAAATATTTCAACAACCGCCATATTGTGGTGGCCACAATATGGCGGTTGTTGTTACTGATATCGTCTACATTATTTTAAATTTAAATTCAAATTAACCTCAGTGTTTTGCTGAAGTTTTTAAACTTTTAACTTTTATAAAACAATTTTAAATTGGACTATTATGTATGTATTGTTTGATATTATTGCTACCACCTTACTCTAATTTTGTTCTACTGATGATGAAATAAATTTATCTCGAAAGCTCTAGAGATAAAGAAAAAGGGGTTTTTTGGATTCTTGCTGGTATCAATCCCCAGAATATTGACGCTTGTCCAACGTGCCCCTTGATCTTAACGTTGTACCAGAGTACTTCCCTTCCCCTAATAATTGTTTCGTTTCCTAACCTATTTCTCTGTTTCTTAATAAGTTGAATGCTGCAAATACCCTTTCATCATTTGCACTTGAGTGCAGTAAAATTAATACGTTGAAAATGAAGTTGGCCAAATTTCCAAAAATCTAGTATTGTTTTCACATTTTATTTTAGCGATATTAGACCAAAATTGGAATATATTATTTCCATTTGGAATAGAATCAAAATTTCTAAGCAAGCGCCATTCATTTAGTGGAAAGTTTTGCAATACTGCTAATTGTTTTTGCTGGTACAGTTTCTGGATTCAAAAAGAATAAATCTTGCAACAAATTATTTTTCAAGGGAAACCTCTGCAAAATTTGATTAACTGCTTCACCGTAAAATAGATATCTGTCATATATATATAATTTTCTATTTTAGTTCGACAGTTTTGCACAGATGGCGCAGCAATCATTATGTTTTTGTATTGGAAATAACAGGTAACATTTTGACACCGCCTACTATAGCAATTCAGAAACATCAAGTGTTTCTGATACAATGGAATAAAGAGTTTATACATAATCGGCTTTATAGTTTTGTTAAATACCGCAAATTATCAAAAAGCGGTAGATTGTGAACTCTAAACGGAAGAACGAGAGATTGAATTTGAAAACGCTAGAAATACCGTTTCAACGGTAAATCTGGCAACACTGTTCACAGGATTGACAAATTGAAATTCGTCAAGTTGTTCAGCGTGACAATATACGAAAAATTAAGTACTTAAATAAATTTGGCATCGTTGGGTATTATCTCCATAAGAGTCATACTTCCTTCTCAACGTGAACCAGACTATAGTAGTATGTGTTTTTTACAATTAAAGGAATGACTGAATCGAACAGCAGCTTTTGTGTTACTTTACCTACTTATACATCACATACATCAATCCAAAGACGTAATGAAAGAAAATATTGTAACGCTACAGAGTAGCATACAAATAATATTGTAAACATTTGTATGCTACTCTGTAGCGTTATGCTAGGCTTAAAAAGACGTCTGAAACAGAATGGCCAGGCTTGATGGTAAATTACTGGATATTGGTTCGTATCGTAAATACATATTAAATACTTATTCCTAGCATACTACCAACTTATGCAAATTTCCCCCAAGTAACTGCAAACCGTTCAGCAATGATACAAACAAATTCCTAACCCCAAAATTTGCTGAACGTATTAAAATGAAATTTCTTATAAGTATCATAAAATTTAGATTAGAATGTTATAATAATACGTTTATTTTTAGGTAGGTTTGACGAGGAATACCTTCTACAAGGACGAATTCTGCGGACATCGGAGTGATCAGGAATGGTCGGGTATCAGATAGGGGCCCTGGTACATCGTAGGTACTTCAGATCACGGAGGATGGCTCGATCAGGACAGGAACATTACTCGGGAAAATCGTCGTTGAAGAAAAATTACCCAAAAGTAGTAGGTAATTTGGATAATATTTAAGTGATAAACTTTGTTTAACAATTAACAATTATTTTTAGGTTGTAATTTAGGATAAAATTGGATTTTATCAAAATAGGCGTTAAATTTTACGAAAACAAATGGAGACACGTCTGCCTCTGAGGAAGGTTGGCTGTTGAATGGTTTCGAATTGAAAACTTTTAACCGACTTGAAAACGACAAGGAGTACCACTGCCACAGAATAGTGCTTATTCTGTAAGGGATATGTTAAATTTAACGAGCGGTTAAAATTTTGACGGCCGTCAAAACAAAAATGGTATTCTGTACAGTATGTGGGTGGTTAATTTTTAACCGGGGTCGTTAAAACAAGTCGTTAAAACGTTATTTTTGAAGGCTTGTCAAGAGGTGCTGTTAAAAATATTCTAACCTTTTTGTTTAGTATTGACTATAAGAATTACTTAACAAAATCATGGCTTTGGACGGTGTAATTCATTTAATGGTAGTGGAAAATCAGGAAAATCGTAGATGCATGTGAGAAATTAAGTTTAAGTTGTGTAATATACAATATACAATGGTTTTAACCGAGAAAACACGACATTACAAAGACAACTTTGGGATCATAGTAATCCATTCGAGTTACTTTTCGAGAAAGTACTTTCCTGAAGTTGTTTCGGTTAAATAAAATATTTTGTCAGCAATTAATAAACGATGTGTCTTCTCACCTACACCACTCAATGCGATTGGCAAAAGTACCAGTACATTTACGTGTGCTCATTGCGTTTAACTTTTTTGGTCAAGGAAGGTACCAATTAAGTATCGGTCATGGATTTTGGTTTTCTGTGATCAGTTACTTGCACAATTTTAATTATAACAATATATACTTATTGTTTATTATATTTATTATTTGTCTCTTGCCATAATAAACATAATGTTAAAATAAATGTTGTATTCTTTAAAAAAATAAGAAAACAGTATATAAAATTTTTAAAACAAACCAGATTCTTAAACTCAAAGAAACAAAGAAAATTCTTATAACAACAAACATAAAACTGTGACACTTTCGTAACTCACATATATTGACATGTTTGGCGCGAACAGTTATTACAATTCTTCGATATTTTAGATCAAATGGTCGCTTTCACTGTGGCATTCGCACTACAAACCCCGAATATCACCGAACCGTTTAACGGGGCCGTTAAAAATGACGTATTTAACCCAGCCGCTAATTTAGTTGCTATAGAATACCAATTTTGGTTTATACTCAAAAATTTAACCCCCCTTTAAAATTAACGTGTTGGCTTACAGAATAGGCACTAATGTCCGTTAATTTAACCGAAATGAGGGGAATATACTTTGTTTAAAATATGAGAATGCCCATGTGACCGAATGGACCGTCGAATGTTTAAACGAAATAAAAATAAAAAATAAATAATTATTGCAAAATTCACCTTACAATTAAAATATAATGAAGGTAGGTGTCTCTAGATCATGAGAAAAATACATTTAAAATTTTTAAACACTTATTACTATGTAAAATTAACAATCTTAAGATTCATTACTGTACACAAAAAGTAGGCAACCATTTATACACATAGAATTGTGACAGAACCCAATTTCCAGCAATTTCCCATGTCCTTCTGTTGACATATCAATGCAATTGGAATGCCAATGCATATAAAAACTTTATTAGACTAAATTTTAATGAAATTAATACACTGTAAAAAAAAATGTTCATTTAAATTGAACTTGGATTCAAATTTAATCTGTCAAAATATCACTATTATAAAAATATACCATTCAAATTCTAATAATCATTTTAGATGTGTAGGTACACTGCTGACCATCTCTATTTCCTGAAGGGAATATTCTGGAGGAAAATGCCTTGAAGGACTTGCCAAATGCAGAGATTTCCTCCATCACCTGGACATCGTCTGGCTGTTTGCTGCTACATTTTATATCCTTTTTCTTTATTATATCTAATTAGTTTTAAAATATAACTAAGTAAAATAGTAACTTTACATTTAAATAGTATCGAGTATACAATCCATTACAATAGATTTGGTTGGTTTTTCAGTGTAATCGTTGTTGGAATAAAGGTTAAAGGTTCACTTTTTTTTTATTAATTCTAATCCGTATGATACCTTTATTCATATCTTTACGTATTTATAATTTAAAGACATCTAGAGGAATTATGAATGTCTCCCATGCTTTTTTCTATAATATCGTGCTTGTTCTCGGTTTGTTTTTAAATCTAGAATGTTAATATTACACATATCTCACATTCATAAAATGACATTCCTGTTTCATAGTTTCTAATTATGTTTAAAACAATTTTTATAGGTACAATTACTGTAAGGGAGAGGATAAATTAATCTTTAGGGACAATGATAAAGGACCTGCGTGTTGAATACGATAAAATTTCGTACAATTTTGGGTAACAACACATCGAGTGAAAACAGTATATTGTCACGCAAAATTCCCCAAAAAAAAAACATTCGACGTATTTGGCATTACAGCGTGCCGTTATAAATACCTACTGAATGTGTGAAACGCAAACTTCTCCACGATCTTAGAATAATCGAAAATATCGTGGGCGCTTGCGAAACACCTGCCAACCCAGACGAAATCAGAGATCATAACAACGTCTAGTGTGCGTACGTATACCAACCAGTACGCGCATATGTATTAAAATGTTGTGCATGTCATTTTTATCTGTCACGTTTCGTAATCCTCAAAAATCGAATCTAACCACCCGAAAATACGCCGTGACTACACTCTCACTCACTGTGTACGATCGCGAATCATTTCTGCGTGGGTAAGGTGCGTGTAGAGTGGCTATAACGTCTGGCGGAGTGTGCAAAGCGTGTGGCGGCTTTATCGCGACCAGTAGTAGAGTAAGTATAGTGAGCGCTCCTTTCGAATTTATTAGCAGTAGTGCGTTGAAAACCGACGCTGCCGGCTGACTAGTAGACGACGGATAAACGAGAGAAAGAGAGAGCGTACGACACTTTCTCCGCGTGTACGAAATAAACGGACTTGGCGTCTGGGTTAGTTCGCGGTATTTTGCGAAAGATTAGGCGAAGAAGAGAATTCGGAATGGCCGATACGAAGTTGAGGAATAGACAGGAGAGCACCGACAGTGTGTCATCGTCGTCCAACAACACGACAGAAGAATATTCGGACGATGATAAGGACAATGAGATGGACGATTTGAATATTATAAAAACAGTTGGTGAGTACTTTAAAGTTTCAGCCCTTTTCTTTAATAACTAAATAATTATTAACAACAATAAATCAACATTTTCTTTAATGTATGCTATACTAGCCCTAAACAACTATACGTTTGAACGATGTATGAAATGTTAAATATAAAATACATTATATTAAACTATTTCTGTTTGTCACCTTTTCAATTGGAAAATCTGTCAAATAATCTTTACCTAACATAAAAGCTGATCGTAATCAGTTGTTTTTTAATTTGCATAAACTACATAACAAAAATACGTAACAAAGGCTCTGCTCCGATAAGCCATTGAAAATTTCCCCTAAAGCTATCGGGTTGAAATTAAAGGAAATGAATATTACTGTCACACATATTGTAAATACCAAAAATTAGCTCAATCGTTGCCACCCCATTCGAGATATTAGCATAAGGGTGGAAAAATTCAATATTTTTTTTCTCAGGAATTACTTAAGCTGCTATCACGTTCAAAAAAATTATGTAAGTAAACACTGATTACGGGCATTCTATAAAAAATCAAGAACTAATTCCATTTACTCACAAGGGAACCTCGCGAACTGTAAATCGCAGATTTTGATGAAATTTTTGTCAGTTAGTAGACTCCATGGAGTGGTACTCAAGGACGCTTTCCGTTGCTGCGGAACTTCAACTGTAGGGAGTGCAATTCACCCTTGCAATTTGGCTCAAATTTGGTTTTTTTCTGAATAACTATTTAACGGTAAAAGATAGAAAAAAAGTTTCAATGGCGGACTTGTACCGTTTAGTCAGCCCTTTCGATTGCTATAGATATTTATATACAGGGTGTTCCAATAAACGTGGAATGACGTATGTTGTACTTATTTTTTCGAATTGTAGAAATCGGTTATAATGGCCTTTTTTGTGATCAAATAGTCTATAGAAATGTAATTTAAAAAGTTATACAGGGTGTCCACAAAAATATAAATTTAGCATATTTCCTTATTCTAAGGAGATACTCTGTATACTGTTATGTGGCTGCATTGTATGTCGAAAATCAGTATAAACTGATACCAGACGCTAAATGGTTATATGTGATAGTTTCCAAGTTATACGCGTTTGGATGGATTTAAAAAGTTATACCCTGTATAACTTTTTAAATTACCTTTCTATAGATTATTTGATCACAAAAAGGCCATTATAACCGATTTCTGATATTCGATAAAATAAGCACAACATACGTCATTCATTTAAAATGTATAGTAAACTGTATACATTTAGGTTTACTTTCCTTGGTAGAACATGTAAATAAAAAATAAAATCTCTTTGAATGCCTTTAGTAGGAGCAATTTGTTATTGGTTATTTTAGGGTTAAAATAATTACTCATTTAATATATTTAATTTCAGGATTATTTGTATAAATGTTTCAGCCCTAGTAGTTATAAAAGCATATACAAAAGCATATTGTAACAATAAAATAATTTTTAATTTCTCACACCCAGTACAAAGTTATTATTATTTTCCCTTTTTGAGGGGTGATTTTTTTGAGTTGGATTTAGGGTGCCTATTTAACTTTTTATTATACATGAGTGTATATATATTCCATATATGAAGTAACAGTTTTTTTTTTATTTCTTGATTAAAACCTGATAATATTTCTCGTGTATGTAGATATAGTAGTTGTTAAATATTAAATTCATGTTGTATAAATATTGTGTGCTATACATGGGAATATTTCCCATACATTTAACATTAACAATTAATATTTGCGGTATATTCCTTTTTACACTAAAACAATATATTTGAAAACTTAATATGTGCTTAATATGTATAAAATATACATTTAATAAATATAGGTGTTAGACTCATAAAATAATATTAAATAAATATTTTTGTAAACTCAAAATAAGATATTGGAAAACGATTATAAAATAAATATTCAAAAAATATTTTGCAATCAATATTAAACTCGCAATATTTAGTAAATATTGCTTATATGTTGAATGTTAATTTTGGGTTTGGAATGTGTGATATAAATATTGCTTCTATGTATAATAAATATGATTTTTAAATATATATGCACAGTTATAAACAAATATTATATAAATGTGTTGTTTATGTTGGAAATATTTCTCATACATATAATATTTGTAAAATATGAAATACATATTTTACAAATATTGTGTGCTAGCTGGGTATGAGTATTTTCTCCTTTTGAGGGTTGTTTTTTCAAGTTGGAGTTAATAATTCGATTTGATTTTTTGTTACCTATAATTGTATGCATTTTGGTCAACATATATATTTTTATATGATATAACATATTAATATAAATCAATCAAATCCTGTTAGATATTTATTGTTCTAGTAACAACATAATTCTATCTACATTTGTTATTGCAATAAATAATGTATTTATAGTTGCTATAATTTTTCTAATGTTAAACAGAACCGCTATTCGTATTTTACTTTTGTTCTTACTGCCAAATAGATATATACATTTATTACACATATTTCTTTAATCAATGCCCTGAGACGGGCATAATTTGTTTTAATATGACAATTATTTGATTATGAGAGTTTGGAGACTGTTTAATGTAATTTCCTTTGTAGAATAAACAGCAGTGCTGTAGAAAGTAAGTTAGAATATGTTAATGGCGGTGGTTTGCTAATAAAAATATTTGGAAGAAGAACACTTAAACAAATAAATAAACGACGAAGATGATAGAAATACTTATTTGGAGTTATTCATTCTTCCCAAAAGAATCAGTCAAGGTTGCAAAACAAGAGCATACTTCTTAGTTCATATCACCTTACTTGTAAAGAATTTATACGGAAAAAAGTATAAAATAAACGCAAATGCATTACTGTGCAACAAAAAGTCAAGTTAGAACCTTAAATTCAAAAAACCACCCCCAAAAGGGAACTATGAACTTCGTGTACGGACCTAAATATTTCTTTTATATTGATTATAAATACATAAATGTTAATAATAAATGTAACAACAGATAATATATTATACAGGGTATTCCACGTAAGTAGTTCATTAAAAGTTTATGATGTTCTATTATTTATTTATATTTGAGATTTCGGTACCATTATCTGTTCGATTGGAACTATAAAAGTAAAATACTTTAACCAAAATATCACACCGGAAATGGATGTCAACTTTGTTATTTTAAATAGAATGCTCGAATTTTTTATTAATTTTTGGATTCTACGACCATAAATACGTCAGTATTCATTAGTTATTCCTATAGCTACATGTTGTCGTTTTCGAGTTATTTAAGTTTTTCTTTTTTTTTTTAAGTAATCATAATCATTGCATCATTGAGAAATTAATATCTTGGTTAATACTGCAAGTAGGGACTCCAAATTTACTATGTTATGAATGTAGATATAACTCAAAGAAACGGTACACACACTTTACATTCTAACATACAGGGTGTTCAAAACTAAGGGACAAAGTGACATATTTTCAAATACAGAAAACTCTATCTATCTTTAATACATTTGAGATATGAACGACTTTTTGTTAAACAGACGAAATAGCCCTATCTTTGCGTGTTTGTAGCTGGCTCTGAATGGGATTAATGTCAAATTCATGCAAAATATATACACGCTATGTATGACTGTGACGAACATGCAGTCAATTCTGCTTAATTGGGACACATTAGGACCAGAACATGTTGGCCTAATTAATTGGCTGTCCCAATTAAACGAAGTTCTGCCCAAAAAAAAAACATATTCATGATCTATATAATAAGAATATAAATGAACATTTCACTATAAGCAATAAAAAATAAATACATTTTTACATGTAAAAAAAACAACTAAACCTTAATTATTAAATAATTCATTAAGTTTCAAGAGCTTGCCTTTTGTGCTTGTATGACTGTTTTTGCACAAAAACAGCACAGGTATTTAGTGCAAAAATAGAAAACATTGCATGCATATACCAAAAAAGTATGTCTAACTATAGCGTGCAAGGTATGAAGGCAGTAGATATGTACGTCTACAAACAATTATAAGCTCTCATGTTACTAAATTGATCGTACAAAACTAAGTAATTGTAAAGAAAATTGCTTAGAATATAACAACTTGGACGTTAAACTAAATTACAGCAATTAAACGTTTGTCACATGTTTGTCTTCGCATGTAAACGAAGTGAAAGAAACACAATAGATAATAAAATTAATTACAGAGCTAGCACAATTACTATTAGTAGTTCTAACATTTACTTAGCATCGCGTTTTGTTTCTACGTTTTTACACCGTGATATTTCATTGTTTTTGTAGACATGTAGACTTTAATACATCAAAAGTCAATTTAATTTTATTGGGCCATAAATCATGAAATATAAGATAATACCACATAATTTTTTTTTTAATTGACAATCCGGGCAATTAGTTAGATGTAATGAAAGATTAACTAAATAACTCATGAGTTTGTCAATCATTCAATGTCATTTATTGTATTCATTTTGTATTCTATCCAGTAGTAATTTAGTTGATTAGCAGGTACATATTTTGCATACTTTTACTTTAATCAAAACAATTGATTGTCGCAGGAAGTAATTTAGGAATTTAGTTTTGTTATCGCGTTAAATTGTTAAGCGATTTTGTAATCAGGCATCTATAGAACAGAAAGAATAGGCTTTGTGCGATAAGAAAATATTTTTAACATAATAAATTTAGTGATGAAATCTTGGTGACAATTAAATATTCTTCTAGGTATTTCTATCATAGAAATCAAAATCAAGGTTTGTAAATTCTGCCAAAATAATTACGTTAAACTTTCGAAGTCAGCTGTTAAAATTACTTCATTTGTAAATGTTAACTGTATAATGGGAAATTTTACTTGCAAAACGTTTTGTCATCGATCTTACAGAATCAAAAAAATTTAAAATAAAAACGGCGAGTGCTTCTTTAGAAATAGAAACTATTTTACGTTCAGAATTCCTCGTATTTTTTGTAGATGTTAAAAACTTAATAAAAACAAACGTCAAAGCCCGATTCAAATGTAAAGCAAATTGCATGTAAATTTTTTTCTGAGATTATACCGACTTTAAATTATTGAATAGAGAGCGAAATAAATGGTTACTACTTTTTTCACACGTAGAGAAAGAAAGAAGGTGAATTAATCAAAATCATTTTGTGAAGTTTACATGCGTTGATGTGGTAATATTTTCGTTTGATTTTACGTCCATTAACTGTTATAGTAAAAGTTTCTTTTAGTTAGCACCATTGTGTTGAATTAAAGGTTTGTTTGATGAATGAAACAAGTTTTCTATTTATATTAACGCAAATAATTCTCTTGAAACTACTGAAATACAGGGTGTATCAAATAAAAAAGTAAATTTTGCTTGGGTGTTAACTACACGACATATAAAGCACAAATCCACCGAAACCGGATTTCATCACTAAAGAATAAAAAAAAAGTAAAATTTAGAGCCAAAAATTCTTTAGTCCGGGCCTGATGCAAGGAAACGTCATGTTAAGCACCCGTTAAACGTGGTATTATGTATAAATACATTGCACTCATTTAGTATTATTCTTAATGGTATACCCTAATTTCATTTAACGTCATTCTGAATAAATAAAGGCCCTTGTAAAAATAGCAAAACCGAGGCTTTTAAATTTCTTCTTTTATAAAATAAACATTCTTTTTTGTTAAGAGCATTCTACGTAAGTCTACAAAGTATTATTTTTAATATCCTGATAAAGACGTTCAGTTTCACCGGATATGCGACTTCAAGTAGTTACAAAAAACGTAAATATTTTTCTTTTGCTTTGTCGAATCGAGAGTTAGTTGTTAATAAACGGTACCACATGAATCCGAGTTATTTCTTTTGGATTTATTTAATCATATAATGCAAAATGAATTGAATCGAATTACACAGAAATAAATGTAGATACAGAAAATTTGCAAACACGCCTTTTTACTATGATATCGCGCTAAAATGAATTTATACATTCCCGCACTTTTGCCGATGCATCAAGCTTCGATTTTCTTTATATGAAATCATAATGGTCCTGAAAAGATCGTTTTTTTCAAGACGGGAAGAATTTAAATAAAATGTTCGAAGTGGCTTGCACTCTAAGCGGCGATCCACACAAAACTAACAGCGGTAATGGCTGAATGATAGTGGTATGTGGGTGTATACTCGGGACAGCATTTAGGTTGGGCACAGGTGCGGCTCTAGCCCACGGCATTTATAAAATATTTTTTTTCTCGTTAATGCTTACAGATAGACCCCCTGTGCATTAAGACTTTTTGATTGTATATGATTACAGCTGCTACATATTATTATATTTACCTCTATATCTGATACACCCTGTATAATATTTAACACTTTTTCTTTTGTGGTGGGAGTCGTCAAACATCTCTGCTCTACAAACAACTCCTTAAAACAAATATAAATACAAGACATTATTTATAAAACATAAATAGAAAAATATATGTCATTTTTAATTGATAGTACTTACACGTTAATACACAGGAATAATTTAATTAATGTTGAATACGTAAAAACGATCTCCAATATTTTGCATGTCTACTTTCTTCCCGATGAATTTTAAACGTTGTACTGTAATAAATATTAAATCCTTATTAGCATCTACTGTTAATAATTTAAAGGCGTCTATATTTATTTCGTGTTTTGGGAAAGAAAAAATGCTTTCCCTAATATTATTTTTTTTTTTGAACGAAAAGTGGCACATTTTTATAGTCAAAAGTCAATTAATTCGACTTTGCTTTATTATGAATAAAAAATATCAATTTGTAGCTTCAAATATTAAGTTTTATTTTTTCAACAACATATTCGTCGTTGACTGAAGAAATATTTTTTATCTGTGTTGTAATAATTTAACATCAGTCGTAACTGAAGGCTAGCCACAATGATAGAGCATGCGTTAAAAAGTGTTTTGAGGGTTTGGATAGGAGGAGTTTGGTTACTGGTGTTTTCTTTGACCTGTCAAAAGCTTTCGATATCGTAAATCATTCGTTATTACTAGAAAAATTAAAATCATTTGGGTTCTACGGTGTTGCTTATGACCTATTTCATTCATTTTTAGATAATAGAAAAGCAGTAGTAAATGTTAAAGGGAGAGATAGCACAAACGTGACCAGGAGTCACCACTCTTCGTTCATAAATTTAGATTGTGGCATTCCTCAGGGTTCAATACTAGGTCCAACTCTTTTCATTATATATGTTAATGATTTAGGGCAAGCGTTATCTAACTGTACGTTGGCACAATTTGCTGACGATACTAGAGTATATACTAAAGTCATCTTCAACTGAAAACGCTTCACGTTTAGCCGCAAAATTAGTGAATGACATGAGTTACTGGTGTAGTGATAACGACCTATAGTATTGAACGGTGACAAGGCATGCATTTTAACATTCTCGCTAACAGTCAGAGAGGGCGGGTGTAGTTTATATGTGCCTTGTGATGGTAGATCCATACCTGAAAGGCAGAATATTACATTTCTAGGTCTGATAGTGGATAAAAATTTAAAATTTCATGATAATTGCAAAATGTTAATAAGTAAACTCATTTTAGCACTTTACGGGCTTAGATGTTTGAGAAACACTGTCAGTCTAAGTTCGCTCCGACAATTTTATTTTGCGTATGTGGAGTCTCGTCTTCGGTATGGACTTATTTTGCTGCAGCGGCCGGTGCAAGAAAGGTATTTCTCTTTCAAAAAATTAAAATAAATTCTTAATTTCATTGGCTCCAGAGCAAAAATGGGGGTGGTTTCAATGTTGTGACGTAGAAAAATATATTTACCTACATATTTCAAAGTTACTTTGAAATTATATAAAATTTAATGTACCTTTTGAAAAAGCTATTGAAAATAATTTCTTAAAATCCAGACGTGATGGAGCAAATTTAAAATTAGTTTCAGAATCAGCACGAAAAACGACATGAATTGCACCTAATGGTATATGAGAAAAAAAATTGTGTTGGACAGTGTAGGTAATTGGACAAAATATCACGTCATTAATATATTAATAATAATGTTAAATGTTATTGATTTGTGAAAAAAGTAAATACTTTGTCGAAACGTCGATGAATTAATTTTTGCTTTTCCATTAAATAAGCCACAAAACCCAATATTTCATTGTGTTTTTTTTTATTTATAATTACATTATTATTGACTAAATGCTAAATAATAACTCCAACAAGTAATTAATATACAATATAAACTGAAATGACCCCAGAAGCCTTCCTTGCGGAACACCATAGTAAAAAATTTCAATCCTGAATTTAATGAAACCTTACAACTTTTATACAATATTCTATGTATTTGTAAACATGCACTGCCCTTGCGAAAAGTCATGTACGATCTAAGATCATACTGCCATTATATAATAATAAAGTGTTGCCTTCGAATCTAAATTTACGCGAAAGTTTAAATCGCGGCGAAGAAGAAAAATTGTTTTGGCGATTCCTGTTAATTTATAATATCAGGCTAGGTCTTGATATATCGTCCGACATACATAACTTACTGGATCACTTACTTACACTGGATTTAGCACCGACTGTGGTTGCGGTATACAACATGTGTTCGATCGGGCGCGTCAGCCGAACAGCAGGCACTCATCTGGGCCGGTCTTTTACGTGTTATACGTAGAGATAAATAATGGGCTTGAGAGGTATAACCAAGGAAATTATAATTCTAAACATAGAGACGGTATGGAGGTCTATATATATACGCGTAACACAGACGGGTGTAACGCGACGAAAGATATAACATGGGATGAAAAGGACAAGATTGATATTCAGCCGACTATTTCTGTATTACAAGCGCAGGTGGCCGTGTATTTTTCGAACGCGCTTTGCGTATGTAACAAGTGCTCCGAAAATCATTTAATTTTGTTTTACTGATTTCTTGTTCTTTCCTCTTTCCCGACTCAGAAAAGTTATGGTGTTGAATTGACAAAATGCTCTTTGTTGATTTTGTTTGGTTAAAAAGATCAAAATTTTAGTTAAACCAGAACAGTTGCTCCCATTCTATAAAGACAGAATTTAGTTTTATATATATAATGGCTAAAAACACTGCGCCGCTTCAAAAAGCTTTCTAGATCCGTAAAAATGGGGTGGATCAGTCCCCATCTTTCTTCTTAAGCTTATTTCTCAAATCTTCTCACTAATATCTGCCCATAGTTTCCTATTCTTGGTTTTCTCTTTCCAATTGCTCACTCCTATCGTCTTCAAATCTTCTTCAACCTCCTTCAACCATCTTGTTCTAGGTCTTCCTGGTCCTCTCCCGTATCCTGGTTCCCACCGTAACATTAAATATGTCGTAGCCGTCTCACCAGCTCTCCATACATGACCCAGCCATTTTATCCTTTGTGCTTTTATTTTCTTTACTATATCTTCTCCCTGTAGTTCTTGCAATATTTCGTAGTTCATTCTTTGCCTATATTCGTTGTTTGCTAGCTTCACCGGCCCCATGATTGTTCTCATTATTCTTCTTTCCAAAATTCTTAGGTCCTCTTCATCTTTCTTTGTAAGGGTCATCGTTTCTGCTCCATACATCATCGTTGGTCTTATAATCGAGTTGTAGATGCTTAATTTTGTTTTTCTTGTGAGCAGTTTGCTTTGCAGCAATTTTTTATTTGCATTAAAAACTCTATTGACTGTTAAAATTTTTTCTGCTATTTCGGTTTTCCTATCTCCAGTGCTCGATAGCATGATCCCTAAGTATTTAAATCTTTGGACTTGTTCGATTTCGTATTCCCTATCTTAAGTTTTCTATTTTCTCGGTCTTTACCTAGCTTCATTATTTTTCTCTTGTTTACATTTAGTGCCAAGCCCATCTTCTCCCTCTGTCATCACTTCTTTCAACATTTTTTCTAGTATACTTCTTTGTTTTGCAATTATAACCAGATCGTCGGCATATGCTACTAATTGTCCCCCTCCCGTCCTAAGATTGCCTCTGTTTATTTTCCTTAAGACATATTCCAAGACCAGATTGAATAATGTTGCTAATAAAACGTCGCCTTGTTTTACTCCTTTATTAGTCACAAAACTATCCGTCTCTCCTTTTTGGGTTTTTATGCTGACTTTCGTTTGCTTCATTGTCATGGCCACTAATTTTCGCAGCTTGTAGTCTATGCCTAGTTCTTTAATGCTAGCATTAGCTTGTCTCTGTGTAGGGAGTCAAAAGCCTGTCTGAAGTCTATAAACAGTAGCTCAAGTTCTATTCTATACTCCTTCGCTGTTTCTAATATTTGCTTTACAGTATGTATCGCATCTATTGTCGATTTGCCTTGCGTGAAACCACATTGATATTGACCTATCGTGTTCTTGGTGCTGCTAACGAGTCTCCTCTGGATTATAGTTGACATAATTTTGTAGGCAACATTCATTAGTGTAATACCTCTATAGTTTTCACATTCCCTTTGATCACCTTTTTTATGTATGGTTACAATTTGCGCATCGTCCCATTCTGATGCATTCTTCCTCCGTCCATATCTTATTATAAGTTGGAATATTGTTTCATGTAATTTATCGCCTCCGTATTTTATAAGTTCCATATTCATGCCATCTCTTCCTGAAGCTTTTCCATTTCTGCTTTTGTTCCAGTTGTTGTACCCTTATATGTTCTCTTTTGTTGAATTTAAGTTTAAATTATTTAAATAAACTAAAGTTTGAACTTGTTCTAAATTAACAATGTAAATGTTTCCTTTAAGATTACTAAAAAATTAACATTTCTTCCATTCAAATAAAAATGCGATGAGATAAACGAACCTGAAGTATTAAATCAAATTACGTTTTTGGTTGTGGAAACTGAACATTAATACGATAGTAGCATCACGTCTATTTTTGTACTAGAAAAAAACAGGTATATTTTACCTCTTTTTAAATGTAATCCTCAGAACAAGTGTTCTGATCTATACATTATTACAGCAATTTTCTTCCCATATGGTATAGCAAATGAGTTAAATGCTTATATGTATTCCAGACGTCTACAGATAAGTAAATCGCACCACTCTGGCTATCAAAAAGTATTAGATGAACTTAAGGAGGCACCTTTTTTGGGCATGCCATGTGATGTGATTCAAAAATTCATTCTAGATAGGAAATAAAAAGGTTATAATATCAGATAAGAAGGACTGGAAGACAGGCATTCCAGTAAAAGCAGACTCGAACTGGTATGCAAACAGGTCTAAAACGGACTACAGCGTAGGAGCTGAAATATACACAAAGAAGCCTAAAAAGGCTCTCTCGCTAAACTTCAGCAAACACACAACGGTATTCCATGTGCAGGTTGCTGCAATTCACCATCGTGTCTGAAAAATAGAAATATGGAGCAGGCTAGGCAAAAGCATCGCTATCTTCTATGATAGTCACTCGATACTTAAAATTGTCCCATAGATGGCGCTTCTCCTATTTTATTACAGTAACAGAACGTATTTCGCACAAATAGTAAGATAAATTCGATTACGATTAATATTAATCTAGTATTTTTACCAGATAAGCATTTGATGAGAGCTGTGATCATTGAAAGAACAACTCCTTTCGCTGCATACTACGACGGAGTTGTGGCTATGATCAACCCCCCAACACGCGGGGCAATTTGCAATATCAAAGAATTACTCAAAGAAATGCCTTATGAAATATTTTAAATTTTAATTAAATTTTCATTTAAATCACATATTCGAAATTTGGAATATATAATAATAGGATTTAATTAATTTGACTAAAATTTTGATTATCATAACTAAATGATTTCAACAAAATTATTTTGTGTACTGAAATAAATATTAGCTTGCCATTATGTAAACAAATAAAGAAATAATAACGTAAAATTATTTTCATGTGATACATTTCAAAGGATTCGATTGATCCCTTGCTAGCATTACTGCAACGGTATAAATTTGTTGTACTAACAACAAACATTTGGGCTTTCAAAGGAAAGCACTGTTTAGGATAGAATTATATACAATTGTTTTGTCCTAACCCGACTCCGTAGTTTGGTTTTGTTACGTACCCATATATAGATTTAAGTTCCTTCAGTTCTAAGAAGTTAATAGTGAAGACATCTTTCCCTTTTTCGATTCTTTCTTTATTCTATCAGACACCCTCTTCATTTGTAATTTACGACCACTAGAGTTCCTTTGTACACCACACGCAATCACTTTTGTAACCCCACCAATGACCTGCAATGGTCAGTGTAATAAGGGACTACTAGTTCAAAACCAAATTGTAATAAGCAGTTCTGTTCCAACATAAGCGACAATACATTTGTAAATCTCTTACTATGTAAATATATGACATTACAAAAAAATGGTTTTGTGTGTTTTGTTATTTAAATACATCAACGTAGAAGTGACAAATCCAGCACCAACGCATTCACAAAATTCTACAAGCACATTAGGTGCTTTTTCCGCGTTTTTGGATATTGTTTGGTGGCATGTCCATGAAACTAGAACGCATTTCTGTCATATTCTCCCGGTAAACCATATTAATTCGTTTTGTTTGGGAAAACTTCATTTTAATACAAATATTTTAATTGGTTGGCCATAATAGCTCAAGGAGTAAAAGTGATACATACACAGGACAAAAAGGCCTATTGTTTTTAAGAAAACAAAATTGAAGAATGTTCCGAGATTATGAAATACTCTATATAAATGCCAATAAGTTTGTGTAATAGGTAAACCATAATCTCACAACAATTCATACACACTTTTTGTCCTATGTATTACTGTTTAAGTTACAAACAAATTTCGTGCCAACCAAATAAGTACATACATTGTAGAGATTTTAAAATACATTTCATTAATTTTGCTGTGAAGTATCTGGTGTTCGTTTGGTCGTCACACTTTTATAAATGGTTATTTCGACTCTACGTAAAAGCTAGTTCACATTATAAATCATCATCAGGCAAACACTAAAAAAAAGGAGTCACGCGAATTCTAAAAATTGACAAAAATATCCGCTTAAAATAGAGTTAATTGAAAAAATAGGTTTAAAATAATAATATTTTTAGCGAGTCAAAAATAAATAAACTTGGTTCAAGATACGGTAAATTTTGCCAAAATATACAACACAGTGACGTCAGCGTAACTAATAATGGATAGAGGCAACTGTGTAATATGGGTAATTAGAAATTTAATAGGTGGCATTATTTCTTTTATTACACTGAGAAAAAAATTTAATAAGTAAAAAGTTCGGCTGGATAGGGGACAAAAGCACAGATTACTGAAGACTAGTAAAAAAGAGATCCTAAACACTGATACTAACAACAAGCAATCTAAGTTACTTACGGTCTGCCTCATACCGGTAACTTATGAAGTTACTTATGATAATTAAACTAAAGTAGTTAAGCCAAAGAATATATGTAGTTGCAGTAAGATTTGCCCTTGTCAAGTAGTGGGTGTATTGCTGTGATGAAACTATTCTAAACACTATCACCCTTCATAATAAACAAGCAGTAGATTACTGTGATAAGGAAGAGTATCATAAGTACTGTAACGAGCGCCAACTTTTCAAACTGGCGGTTCCGATAGCGTCCCTAGATGGCGCTAGCATAGCGGAAGAAGAAACTACCTACGACGAATAACAGAGGGCAGCACCGGGTCGAACGATTCGAGAATATTCTCCAGAATCTTCGAGGACATTCTAGAAGCCCCCGAACAATCTGGAAGTTCGCGCCAGCTATAAATAACGCGTCGGGTTGGCCAGGAGGCGGTCAATCGATACGAGTTCGATAGTGCGGTCGCGATTGAACTAGTACATGAATATAAATATCGTTTACATAAATAAAGACATTATGGTTAAGTGATATAGTTAATAAGCATTTTTAATAGATTTAATTACCGTAATTGTGTTAATAGAATAAGTGAATCTAAATATATCGCCTGTGTGTTTTTCTACCAACCCCGACAACGTTTTAAGAACGAAAACGTTACAATTGGTGTCAGGTGTGGGTTTTTGCGATATATTAGTGGACTAATAGTAGAAACAATGGCAGCGAAATACTGTAAATTAGTGGACTTGAAAGTGTAGATCTCAAACGGGAATTAGAAGAAAGGATGAAGATACGAGTGGAAGGAAGGCCGAGCTTCAGTCGAGATTACGAAGAGCAATAGAAGCAGCTGGTGAAGATCCTGAGACATATTTGTTTGAAGTGTCTGGTGTAATGGCGAACTTCTAGTGGAACTTAGAAACATGGAAGAGAAAAATATGGAAATTCTCGCAATTTAGAAGAGAAAGTTCTAGAAAATTCTCAGAAAAATTCTAGAAAACTAGAAAGAAAAATTGAAAACATGGACGAGAAGAAATATAGAAATTCTAGAAAACTAGAGAGAAAGTTCTAGAAAAAATTGAAAACATGACGAGAAGAATATAGAAAATTCTAGAAAACTGGAAGGAAAAGATTGAAAACATGGACGAGAAGAATATAGAAATTTCTAGAAAACTGGAAAGAAAAGTTATGGAAATTTCTCGCAATTTAGAAGAGAAAGTTCTAAAAAAAATTGAAAACATGGACGAGAAAATATAGAAAATTCTAGAAAATTAGAAGAACAGATTGAAAACATAGAAGAGAAAGTTATAGAAAGTTCTAATAACGTAAACAGGAACTAATGAATAGAATCGACGAAAAACTCCAAGAAGAAAAATCTAGAATGATTGAAGAATTGGACGGTCGCATGAAGTCTAGAAGAACAAATTCATTCTGAGCTATACGAAGACGAAGAAACTGGAAATTCAACCAATACGGAGAACAGTCAGTTGAACCCAGAAATATAGGCCCATCTGTACGGTTCAAGGTAAATGTACCTGCCTACCTTCGATGGGAAGACGCCCTTAGAGATTATATGCCGCTGTGATACACGGCTACGGTATATGGCTGGACGAAACTACAAGGCAGCCATGCTATCAGTAGCTCTGCCGGCGATGCGTTGAAGGTACTCCAAGCTATTCCTTCGACGGAGCGACAAATTACCAAACGCTACTTAATCAATTGGAGATGCGTTTCGGTAATAAACATCTGCAGCAAGTATATCGCTCGCAGTTGAAAAATCGCTGCCAGAGGTCGAACGAGACTCTACAGGAGTATGAAGCTGACGTCGTTCGTCTGGTTAAGAGTGCGTACCCAACGGTACCGGAAGATGTGTGCGAGAGTCTCGCTGTGGAAAAATTCCTGGATGCCTGCTTGATAAGGATACTCAACAGGCAGTAAAGCTCGCTCGGCCGCAAACGTTGAACCAGGTTTAGCTCAAGCACTAGATTTTGAAGCCGTGAGCAATCGTCAAGACCTGCTCGCGTCCGTGTTCTAGGGAGTCACGAGGAAGAAGAGCCATTAGAAGGAATATGACGAATTAAACGAAATGATGACGAAAATATGACGAATTGATGACGAAAATATAACGAATTGATGACGAAAAATGGAATCCGTGCAAACTAGGCAACCAGGAAGACGATGCTGGAATTGTGGAAGATGGCACGTACGTAGTCGGTGTCCCGATCCACGAAAACCAAAGCCGACGGAAAAAATGGGCCGACGAGAAGGGCGATCGTCGACCTATGTAGCTGATGCCCCAGTAATCTTCTGTGATTGTTGCTTCATGGGATGTAGACCTAGCAGCCTCATCGTGTATGGGCATGTAAATGGGAAACGAGAGTTTACTGCTAGATAACTGGTCAACAATGACAATTCTTCGGCCGAAGCAGTGGAAAGAAGAACCGGATACATCCAACCAGGTGGACGCTACGTACGGCAACTGGCAATCAGTCAACGTGTTGGGAAGACGATGGCCCATTTCCGTATTGGTGATACTGCATGCCAGTATCGTGTAGTAGTTGTCAAATATAGAACAAGACGTAATCCTCGGAATGGACATAATGACAGAATTTGGTTTTAAACTGGACTTGCAAGCAGGAGTGTTGAAGGTTGGCAAAGAAGAATTATTCTTACACATAGCAAGAATATGTCGGCCTGCGTAGTGTTGGCAGAAGAATAACTGTGGCGAGCCGCAGTGAAACCATTGTGAAGCGAGCGTGAGTAGAGAATTCCAAAGGGCAAGTTTTAATGCTGGAACCGGAGCGATTAGCGGTCAAGGCGTGGATACTGTTGCTAAGCAGTGATACAAGCTGGAGAAAATTGCCCGTCCGACTGATGAACGTCAATATTATCCAGTAAGCTAGGAGGGCGTACCTTTGGAAGGTTGTGCTAGTGTGTCGTCGATTGTCAACAAGAGGATGGCGTAACAACAATCCAGATCCGCTTCCTAGATGGTTGAATAACTTCATTGACTTGTCTTGCAAGGATTTGACAACACAACAACGCCATACGTGAAACAGCTGCTTGGACGCTACCAAGAATCTTTTCCAAGCAGAAGACCGGAACACGAGGGGCAGACTAATGTTGTACGACATCGAATAGACACTGGAGATGCCCAGCCGATCCGCAAGCCCCAGAAGATTGCCATTGGCGAAACGAGCCGAAGCAGAACAAATATACAGGATTATGGAGCAGGATGGCGTATTGAACCATCGAACAGTCCATGGGCTTCTCAGTGGTACTGGTGAAGAAGAAGGATGGTTCAACTAGGTCTGCGTGGATTATCGACAACTAAATAATGTAACCAAGAAGGACAGTTATCTTTGCCAGAATAGATGACACTTTAGATACCCTAGGTGGTGTAAGGTATTTTCGACCTCGACCTGAGAGTGTTATTGGCAAGTCGAAGTAGAGGCAAAGATAAGAGAAGACGGCGTTTACGATCGGGACAGGATTGGCAATTTAACGTCATGCCATTTGGGTTATGTAATGCTCCCGCGACGTTTGAAAGATTGATGGAAAACGTACTGAGAGACTATCCTGGAAACTTGCTTGGTATACCTCGACGATATAATTGTCTTAGGAAAATCTTTTGAGGACCATTGAAGAACTTGGAGCAAGTATTTCAGCGATTGAAAGGAGCGAATTTGAAGCTTAACCCCAAAAAGTGCAACCTGTTCAGAAGCAAGTGCACTACCTCGCCACGTAGTATCAGAGGATGGAGTGTCGGTTGACCCGGGAAATAGAAGCGGTCAGTCTTGGCCGGTTCCGAAGGACAAGCATGAATAAGAAGTTTTCTTGGGCTATGCACTTATTACCGACGATTCGTCCTGGATTTGCTAACATCGCCAGCCTCTCACGGACTAACTGAAGAGGGCAGAGACTACGTCTGGAGAATAGCTGCCAGGATGCCTTTGAAGAATTGAAACAGATGCTGACCACTGCGCCCATCTTGTGCTATCCACAGGCTGAAGGAAAATTCATTTTGATACTGATGCCAGCACGTGGGCATCGGAGGCGTGTGTCCCAGTTCAAGATGCCACGAAAAAGTGCTCGGTTACTTCAGCAAAGTGCTGTCGAACCGGAACGCAACTATGTGTGACCAGGAGAGAGCTGTTGGCCGTAGTTAAGTCTATAGATCACTTTCATAAATATCTCTATGGCAGGAAGTTTTGTTAGAACCGACCATGCGGATTGATGTGTTGCTGCGCTTCAAGAATCCGGAGGGCAGGTTGCCAAGGGATAGAGCGTCTTGAAGAGTATGACTTTGATTCGAAACATCGGCCTGGAACCAGTCATCGAAACGCGACGCACTATCGAGGGACCCTGTTCAAGGATTGTACGCACTGCTGTCGTGCGAAGAGAAAAATGAAGCAACCTGCTTGAGGACTACGTCATAGATGATAGATGGACTGAAGACCAAATCCGAGCTGACCAGGAGTCTGACGAAGTTTTGAAGCGTGTGATGGAGTGGAAGATGCAAGAAGCGCGGCCTAACTGGGAAACGGTAGCACCGTATTCGCGAGAGCTAAAATCGTATTGGTTCAGTGGGGCTCTTTGGTAATGGAAAATGGTCTTCTCAGACGATGTTAGAGACAAAGCTGGACCAATAGCAGACTTAGATTGTGGTTCCGAAAGCAAGAATTCCGAAGTTTTAAAACTTCTTCATGATGGAACGTCGGAGGGCATCTTGGGTCCGGAGACTATAGAGAAGGTCAGAGAGGATTCTATTGGGTTAATTGCAAGAATGACGTGAAAGACTGGTGCGGAGATGTACAACTTGCGCCGCTGCCAATGACTTCCCAAGGAAAGGGCCCTAATGAGGCAATACAAGTTGGCAGTCCTTTGAAAGGATTGCGATTGATGTTGCGGACCATTCCACGACGGAATTTGGAAATAAATACATCTTGGTTCAGTAGACTACTTCAGCAAATGGGTGAAGCTTACGCATTACAAATCAGGAAGCTGTTACAGTGGCTGAGACTTTAGTTAAAGAACTTTTTAGTCGGTTTGGTGTGCCGCTTGAACTCACTCCGACCAGGGACGGAATTTTGAATCAGCAGTGTTTCAGAGATGTGCAAAATATTGGTATTCGCAGACCCGAACAACTGCTTGCACCGCAATCAGATGGCATGGTGGAGCGCATGACAGGACAGTTATCAAGTATCTATCAAAAGTTGTCGCAGACCACCGCGAGATTGGGACCAGCAGCTACATCTATTCTTGCTGGCGTATAGAGCATCGGTCCACGAACCACTGGCAAAGTCCATCTAGTGTGCTTTTTGGACGAGAACTGCGCTTACCTGCGATCTTAAATTCGGCTTAAACAAATGAAGAAGTAGTTGGAGATGACTATGTTTCGAACTTGTTGGAGGCGAATGATGATATTCACATCGGGTGAGGGGAATATCCATGAAGCAAGTGACCGCATAAAGAACACTACGACATCAGAGCGAATGAAGGCGGATATCAGCTTGGAGACCTGGTCTGGCTGTTCAATCCTCAGCGACGTCGAGGCTTCTCACCTAAGCTGCAACGATCGTGGACGGGTCTTACGAAGTGATAAAGCGAATTAATGACGTCATCTATCGCATCAGAAAGAACCCAATGGTAAAGCAGAGTGGTGCATTTTAATCGCCTAGCTCTTATCTTGGGGACAATCAAGAGGACGAGCAGATGGTCCGAGTTTGTAGACTCCCGAAGAAGAACTCAGCTATGAGGAGTTCATGGACAAGTATGGGAATGGCCGCAAGTGCGTCATGGTGTAACAACGAGATTCAGGAAGATTTGTTTTTTGGCTCCTGAAGGGTGGCGTTAGCAAATTGTGTTGCCCAAGATTTAAGAATGGGCAAGGGGATAGCTACCGTCTTCAAGAAGAAATTTGGTGGTGTCCAAGATCTCCGAAGCCAGAACCCTGAGGTGGGCAAGGCTCTCCACTTGCCAGAAAGAAACGGCCTTTATTCTACTTGGTGACCAAAGAAGCCTCAGTTGGCAAGCCAACCTACCGGACGATGTGGGACAGCCTGATAAGTTTAAGAGAGCAGCTGTTGGGCTGGAGATCAATAAGATCAGGTGCCAAAAATAGGCTGTGGATTGGATGGCTTGGACTGGAGGGTCGTAAGAACATGCTCGAAGAAATTTTCCGATATACTGGAATAGAGTTCCTAGTATGCAGTTACAATCCGCGGTCAGCAGAAGGAGGCGACGGACGGTAGCGTGCTATTTCTTCCGGACCTCGTCGGTGTAGAAATGAGAGAATTTTCGTATCTTCATGGAGTGATAGTTCTGTTCCGGGACGGAACAGATCTAAGGAGGGAGCAGTGTAACGAGCGCCAACTTTTCAACTGGCGGTTCCGATAGGGTCCTAGATGCGCTAGCATAGCGAAGAAGAACTACCTACGACGAATAACAGAGGGCAGCACCGGGTCGAAGATTCGAGAATATTCTCCAGAATCTTCGAGGACATTCTAGAAGGCCCCGAACAATCTGGAAGTTCGCGCCAGCTATAAATAACGCGTCGGGTTGGCCAGGAGGCGGTCAATCGATACGAGTTCGATAGTGCGGTCGCGATTGAACTAGTACATGTAATATAATATCGTTTACATAAATAAAGACATTAGTGGTTAAGTGATATAGTTAATAAGCATTTTTAATAGATTTTAATTACCGTAATTGTGTTAATAGAATAAGTGAATCTAAATATATCGCCTGTGTGTTTTTCTACAACCCCGACAACGTTTTAAGAACGGAAAAACGTTACAGTACGTTCACTAAATACCTGATATATGGAAGGTAATGGTTTGCTATAGACTATACAATATTCTTACCTTAATTTTTTGTGCAAACTATAGGTTAGTGCAGGAAACGAGAAGTTTAGTGAATATTTAATATAAATTTAAATAAAAAGCAGTATTATTAGTAATAGTTTTATTTTGTATAGGACAAACACAGTGACTACTGATATGAATGAAAGATATTGTTTCACTTTAACAACATGTTTTTTTTAAACAATTTAAACGTAATGACTCATAAATATATTCCTTAATAATGAAAATGAACAAGCAATATAAAGATAGGCAAATGGAGCCCTTTGAAACGTTAATTTGTTATTGAAATTATTGAAATCTAACAAAGGACAAGAGAATATGGCTTTGAAGTTACAACTAATAACAACAGAGAAATAATATACCTAGCGGTAAAACTTGCGTTCTGTGGGTTATTTGCACTGGGCGTTGTCTCGGCGAGTTGATCCTGTCAACAAATTTTCAGACGGCGGTGTAATAGGCGTTATAAAAGCATTATTTACATAGTAAAAATTGCATTCGGGAAACTGGGTTTAGTTGCAGGTATTAATTACGAGAATAGTTCCAAGTAAAACTTTATCTATTGTAAATAATTTTTATCAAGTAAACACTTTACTTAGCCCATTTTTCTCAGTGTATGTATGGCACCCAAAAAATATAAAACCATATATATTGTATGAAATTAATACAAAACTATTAATATAAGTATATAATGAAATGACTTATAATAGGCATAATATCCAGCTATATTATATCTAAGAAACTATAGTAGCTATAGTGATAAAAACCAAAATGGAAATTGAATGAAATATTTTCAAATTTCAAACATGGCCACTAGGGGACGCTGTTACTAGAGCCAATAGTAAATTTTAAATTTGCCGGCAAAAGTTTCGAAGTTAGTTATAACTTTAATCTTTTAAAGATCTTTCATTATAATATTACCTTGTCGCATACCACACTTTAATTAAAAACTTGTACTTAATGCAATAAATAAAATATCCACTTTCAGTAGTGTACCCCCAGAATATGCCAATGCGTTAGAAGGTGACATTTTTTTTATTGTTCAACGGCTAAGATTCAATCTTTATTTATCAAGTAAACAATTATTTCCATGTTAAACTCACGGCCAACTTAAGGTTTCGATATTATTAAGTAAGTACTTGTAGTTAATAGGAAAATTATTACTGATAATACTGGCTGATGGCTGTGTTTGTTTTATTATCTGCTGGAAAACGGAAAGTATATCATTATGCGGTTTTTGCCACTGCTTTAATCAGTCAAAATTATTCAAACCTAACGTAAAATTTAATTTTTATCGCCTCAAATTAAAATTTATTATTGATATCAAAGAGAACGACAGCATTACCTTTTTAGATATTAAAATATTTATTTAGTTAAATATAGAATTCAAGAATATTTCAATTAAGTGATATCTATACTAAACTTATGGCTTGGACATTATCTAAATTTTAAATCATTACAGTTCACATAAAAACAATGTTATTATTGGTTTAATTCGCAGAGCAATAATTCTATCGACACAATTTTTTTATATGGTGATCTTTCGTCCATAATTAGGTACCGTAAAGTGGGGCAAATTCGATCGCATGGGGTAAAATCGATCAATCCTGATTTTACGGCAATTATTTAGTCTGGCATCTATGGAAAGGATAAGAAAGTTTTGCAACACAGTCATTTAATAAACTTTGTTTATAACATAGATAACTAACTGGCTTTTTAAGTATTGCATTAAAGTTTTCTGTGTTAAAAAAATAATTTCCGATGGAATGACAACGAGTAATATTTCATACAGACGGAAACAAACTACTACTGGGGAATCCCACTAGGACTAAGCGAATTTTCGAAAAGGGATAAGGTGAAAAGAATCAATTGTCATTCATCTTCACCGTTTCTTTTTTTGACTTTATGAAGTGTTGGAATAACAAGAGAGTTAGGGGAAAATTAACACCTCATGGGTTAATACGATCAGTTGTAAAAGTAAAAGAACAAAGAAAACATGCTCATAGACTAACGTAGAAATATGACATACTCATGTGTCTACGTTGGTTTTATATACTATAAAAAAAAAAGTATAGCCTGGCGGGAGACAGCAATATAACCCCATACTCAAAGCGTATCAGGACAGTAAATAGAGCACTTCATCCATTATGAAAGCATCAGAAATAATGGGGTGCCATATTCATTATCCTGTAATTGGCGAAAGCTGTTGGGGATGCGAAGGCATGAATTATTATTATTATTTACTCAGAATACTTTAAAACGGTAGTTTCTAAGGAAAAGAAAAGATGACTTTGTATTCTCGAAGTTGACGAAATTTAGGAATTTCCAAAAATCAAATTATCCAGATGGTCATAGAAGGGGAAGCTACGTTTTTGAACTGAGAGGGAAGCGCGTTGAATGAAATTTTTGTTTTAGTTTTAGTTTATTGAATTATTATAGTTTATGTCATTATTTATCTGCTTGCCATTTCTATAATACATATTTTCTGTTATTTCCGTAAGTTTCCTTTTTTTAAATTTAAATTTTTGTTATTGGATTTAGCTGTGTGCTTTCAAATCGGTTTTTATAAGAAATAGATGGGTGATTGGAATTGCCCCCTATTTGGACAAAACCGATCACGCTTTATGTATTAAAAAAAATAGTGTTTTAATTCATTGGGCTAATGTACATGATGGTATGTGTAGCCTAAAGATGTATGATTATATATAATTTTTTTAATTTTTTTTCGATCAATAATAATAATTGCAGCTCAGAAATAGTACATAAAACTGATCGGAATTGCCCCACTTTACGGTATATTTAACAGTTTAAAGAGGTAAATTATTATTAATTATTGCATTCTTTTTAGACATTACTTCACTAGCGGTTTCTGCAAGACATGCCTTCCTTAGGATTAAAATTAAACTGTATTTACAAAGAAATTTTGTTAGCATAAAATAATTCTTTTAAGAAATATTTGAAAGTTAAAATTTGGTGAAAATATTAGCTAAAACTTATTTATAGAATTATCAAAAGTATTAAAGTACATATATATAACCAGAAAATGAAAGTTTTTATTTTCTGCAAATCAAAATTGTAACACACTATGAAACATTGCAGATAGCATACAAAATAGACTCAGAAATTGTAATGGTGTAGGTATATAGAAATATAACAAAAATCTTACAAGTTTAAAAAAAAAACAACTAAATAACACAAAATGCATCAATTTTATATGAAGAGCAAAATTTAGGAACATGCAATATACTTTAAATAATTCACATTTATAAACATAGAAATTCAATTAACGACAAAATGGATGCACAATATTCCACTTATAAATTATAACTCAAATGGTATAACTAAATGAAACAACAATATATGTATATTTTAGAATCCTTTTTGTTAAAAACTGATAAATTATGTATTATTAATGACAGAAAAACATCTATTCATTTCGGTTACATCTCTCACCTTAATTTTTAAGTCATGGCCTCCTTTTATAATAACAGAGACTCGCTTTCTTTAGGTTTGTATTAATTTCGTACTAACTGTATGTACGAACGATTCGATCTATATAATTGATAATATTGTGCAGCAAAAACATTTGGCAAACATTCATATTAGCTTTAATTTATATTGGGACGATATTGCATATTTTTCGGAAATTTGGAACTGAAACGATATCAACACACTTATTAAAAAGAACGTATTTAGAAAAGCTATACAATTCTGCGAAAAAGATCTGTTTACGCGTTTATTAATATATATAAAGACACCAACACATAAGCTTAATTGTGGTATTTAATCACTGTTTATGCCTGCTCTTCATATAATTTCCTGTTAAATTTCTCAAAAGAATTCAATAACATTCATAACACTGTCAGAACTACTAACAAATTAAATAATAGACTCATACGCGTTTTAAACATGTTCTAATCCAACTAACCTTCTTTTTTTTGTGTGTCTGCATACCATAAAGATGATAAGTCTTCAATAACTTTAACATTATTTATATTTAAGAGCGAAAATGACGTGTATACATTGGCTGTATTGAGAACCAGAGCACATTAAAAAAAAACATGTGGTGCGTCTAGCTTATAAAATCCTCTCCTCAGTATTCAGACGCTTCTAGGATGTGGATCTGGTCTACAACGTAACATTTTTGCGAATGCGTGAGTCACGGTTTAAAATTTTGGTTTAATGAGGAAAATGTGTGTATACATACATACTTTTACGTACCGTAAACAGATCCATTTTCCCTCTGATATTATTTTAAAATATAGTCCATAGCATGCATCTGACACACATGTTATCTGAAATACAAGCAATAATTTAGGATTTTTATATATTACTATGCTTCGTTTCCGAAATACAGTATGCTAAATTTTTTGTTAATATTCTTTTCCATTTTATTAATTACTGTCAAACGTTAATAAATATTCTAATAGTGAGGGGTTGCTAGGAAGTAAACTGCTATTTTGTAGCAGTTTCCTGATATAGTTGACAAGTGCGAATATTGTAAAACATACATCTGTATTCGTAGCAGTATACAGGGTGATTCTCAATATATGCGACAAACTTTAAGCGCTGATTCCTGGGTTTATTTGATCATAAAGTTCATAAGAAATATGTCCAAAATCGCTTAGTTCTAAAGTGTTACAATGTTTAATAGTAAGTTAACATAATTTATGTTTTTTATAAATTAACAAAATAATTAGTAAACAAATTAACTTATACTAACTGTTGAAATGACCCCCCCAACTGCAATACAAGCTTCTATCTCCGTCGTATTACTGACGAGTCCGTTCTAAAATACCAGGGGTATTTCGAATTGTGTTGAAAAGCTACGATAATACGATTTCTCAGTTCATCGACATTTCAATGGAGTCGTATAAACTAATGATTTAAGGTGACCCAGAGAAAAACTCAAGAATTTAATCTGGAGACCGAGGAGGCCACGGTTGTGGATCTCCCCGTCCTATCCACCGATCTGGATACAATTGCCCAAAAACTCGCGAGCAACTAAACTAAAATGCGTTGGAGCACCGTCATGCATAAAATACATTTGTAATCTTAATTGCAACGGAACTTCTTCCAGGATAGTTGGTAGCTCCTCTTCAAGAAAATTGCGGTTATACCTCGGCATTTACCGCATCGGTAAAAATGTGACCTATCAAGTGATTTCCAACAATTCGCCCACACATTGACAGAGAATTGATGTTTGAGGGGCATTCACTAGTTCGTGCGGATTTTTTTCGGCTCATATGTGATATTATGAAAATTAATAATCGCGTTTCTAGAGAAAGTAGCCTCGTCGGTGAAGAATATTGAGCCAAATAGTCAGGATTTTGTGCGATTTTTGTTTTGCATCCATTGACAAAGAGCACTCTTGCGGAAATTTGCCAGCAAAGTACCCGTTGATGTGATACGGATACAACAGTTGTTTTTCAATATTCGCCAAATTGTGGCCTGACTAATTTTAAGCAAACGCAATTTTTCTGGTGCTTGTAGTAGATGGTTCCTCAATTTCATTTAGTAGCATTTCTTCAATTTGTGGAGTTCTCACTGTAGATGGTGCCCGTATCAGTCGTCCGTTTTTTTTAAATTTCCCGTTTCACTAAGACGTTGGTGAAGACGGGCAATATTGAATGATGCGGATGATACGGTTCAGGTTATCTTTTTCATAAAGACGTCTAGCAGCACGCGAATTTCCATTGGCGAGAGTAAACAAAATGCATATCATCATCTCAGCATTTGGTGTAATGCATTTTAGAAAACAGAAACTGGCAATAAACTGAATGAATACTCTGACAACTATTGACAAATATTGAATGAAATAAACAATTCCCCTCAACACATAGTTTTTAAAAGAACCAACTGTGATATTATATTGTGTTCATATTTTACTATTAAACATTCATAACTTTAAAACCAAGCGTTTTGAAACATATACTCATATGAATTTTATGATCGAAATACCTCAGGAATCAGCTCTTAAAGTTTGTCGCATATATTGAGAATCACCTGTATATAGCAGTAAAGCTGTGTATAAAATGTAGTGATGTATAAAACTGCTTCTTTAAGTTAGCAGCTACAACCTGTTTCTGTAAATGTTTCTAAATATGTTGTGTAGAGGGAGTATCGTGCGTCGGTTTGGATTGGGGTCGCACGCTCTCCAGCCTGCAAATTTTGTCATATAAGGGTATTTAGATCGTCTTGATGACTTTGTTTGGGGCTCGTGGCGCAGAAGGATTAATTTTTTTCAATGATTAAATTATTATTCTTTTGCAACCCGGTGAGGAATGGAGGTAATAATAATTTAAATGAGTAATTGATTTTTGATAATTTATTAATTTGTTGCATTTTGTTTGCTGTAATTCAGTGCTTACGAATAAAAAAAAACATTATTTTTGTGACTATTAAATTGAAGAATTAAGGTACTATTACCCAGATCTTGCAATGAACTAATTGTAAAGTTTAAGATTGACCCAAAGTAAAGTGCTCTAATCTCTTATTGTTTGACAATATTCATTAAAATTTCGTTTGGCATTATTAATAAAATGAAAAGAAAATATTAACCCCCTGTATCTCGGAAACGAAGCGACATTCGAAAAATGTTTATATCACATTTTCGTTTTAAAATTTGGTGAGGAATATCCTCATTCATTTTGTCAGACAGGTTAGGAAACACCCTGTATATTGTAACAACGGTATAACATACAGTGACCGGCATAAATATTGCAACATATGGGATTTTTTTTTTATTATTAAAATTACTAAAACTTTTTTGGGGGAATAGGCTGTGCATGTCTAGAAACCCCAAAATTTATTTTGGCACACGTCACGTGACCACTAGTATGGCGGTAAATTTACAAAATATGCTGTGAATCTGCAAAATGGGCTTAGATGAGTGATACCAAAAAAGTTATTTGAAAAGTTGCTCAGAATTAAATTCTGAGGCGCATGCAAATTTTTGTAAACATATTTTAGAAAAAATCAGTCACAATTTTTTTCAAATATTTTTCATTTTTGTATAATTACCATATCTTTCAGCAGCTAACTGCTTTTCGGGTGACAATTGTTGTTGCAAGGGACTGTTTCTAGTAGCAATAAATAAAATTTTACAAGCATTTTTCTCTAAACACTTAGCAAACATTACTTTTATCGAATTATTATTTTTTTTTTTTTTTTCTGATTTAAAGTGAAATCGGTTAGTCTAAAACTGATAACACTAAACATCTAAGCGTCACAAAGTTATTGCACGCCGCAGGTATTTATGTAGGTTTCGAAATACAAACTCGGTAGAAATAAACAACCAGTATTTTTCAGCTATGATGGAATACTTAATAAGCAAAAAACATTTAAACATAACTAATAGTAATGAACAACTAGAAAATGAAACTTTAAAAATACACACTTGTTAGACATACATATCGTTCTGTTTCTTATAAGTAAAGTAGGCTTCGAAATTAGAAACAACAAAATAATGTAGTAAATTATTTTAATTTTTTTTTTAGCAAATAACTAATTACTATAATTTTTATTTTTCCTGCTGCTTATTATTTGTTGTTCTCCAATTTCAAAATCTACTTTAAAACCTTCGGTGCGTGCATGTAGTATTATCAGTGTTTGACTAACGGTTTCCACTTTAATGCCGAAAACAAACAAGAAATATAATCATTTTCAATAAAAGTAATGTCTGCTAAATTGTTTAGAGAGAAAATGTTTATAAAATTTTATTTATTGCTACTAGATACAGTCCCTTGGAACAACAATTTTCACACTGAAATCGTACTTTTCAGTTTTCGCTATGTTAATATGCAAAAATTGACAAAATTGTTTGAGTATCAACCAAATTTGGAAATAGTACTGTAGCTAAGCTGCTAGAGGCGGAAAAAAATGGAAATATGTAATTCAATGAAACGATATTTGGAAAAATTGTGATTTTTATTTTTTTTTCAAATATGTTTACAAAAATTTACATGAAGCTTCGAAATTGAATTCTAAGCAACTTTTTCAAATAACTTTTTTGGATATTACGTCATCTAACCTCACTTTCTGCAGATTTACGGCATATTTTTTAAATTTGCCGCCATATTAGTGGTCACGTGACGTGTGTCAAAATAAATTTTGGAGCTTCTAGACATGCACAACCTATCCCCCAAAATAAGTTTTAGCATATTTTAACAATAAATTTTTTTCCATATGTTGCAATATTTATGCTGGTCACTGTATATGTTATCATTGCTAAACTAAGTGATATTATTTTGATTTTCGTTGTATATATATGTTGTGTCAAATTTTTTTTATACACGCTGTATATTATAACTACTCACTGTCTACAAATTTAAAATTTGCACATGAAGATGTTCCCTATCTCTCTATTTAATAATAATAATATCTTCAGGTTTGTTAGCTTTTGTGGCAGTAAATTTTTCTAGAGATGTGTATTGTTTCCACAGGCGTTAGCATCACGTAACGTTTACGTTCTTGTTCCGTCGTGCGTAAAAGAGACTAATTGGTCAGTGTTTTGATTATTTCTTTGGACGAGTTTTCATGATCCGGCAAAATGTGTATTGTAAAATTCAATGTTATTACTGGTCCCGTGAATAATCGCCGTGTCAACATTAATGCAATAGTACGATTTTGCTCTGTGTTATTGTTTATACCTTAGTCAAGGATTGTATTTTCGGTTTATTACTGTGACTTTATTAACTTAGATACTAAGCTTAAATTTGGTTGCAGGCCATCTTGGAAAATAGTGCATGGTGCTAAATTTAAGTACGAGATTTAATGTAAAAATAAATGGAAATAACCTGCGCATTCCCAAATTGCACATATAATTGCTTCTGTATACCTCTTGGGTATTAATGGATAATTTTCAAAGCAATTGTAGATATGTTATGTTTAATAATATTGATTATAGAATATTACAGTACAACATGTTATGAATATTTAAAAGGAGGAAAGTTTGTTTTTCATTCAAATTGTAGATGTTTTATTAAGCTAATGACAAAACGGCGCTTAGAAAAGTATCTCTCTTCCCTTCGTAAAGTTTGAATTCAACTTTTTGAAAAACTATAAAAAGCTAAAAACTCATTAATTTATAAACGGTTTAAAGCGTACATTCAAGCGAACGGAACACAGATATAATACTCTCGCTGATCTATATTAATATAGTTATAATTAAAATTTCTAACACTGCATTCTTAATTGTCTTAAATGTTGTGATCAAATCTATTTCTAGGGTAAGTACATGTAAAGGAATAAATATATATATACATAAATATAGTCTAATAATCTTGGCATTGCCATTCAATCCAAGTTTATTTAGTACTCCATAATTACAGTCACGATGCAATATATCTACAATAAATTTATACAATCACGCCAAAGTTTGGCACATCTACTTTAATACATGCGTGTATCTAGATTGCGCCATCTTTTCGGCTTTGTGTAGATTTACTACATCATTAGAATTAAATTTGTAGTTTTCGCCCTGAATTCTGATTTTTATTTCTTGTTTATATTCTATTTTACTATACTTGTCAGCTTACTTTGCGATATATATTCTCCAAGAATAGTTTTATAAAAACTAACAAACACGATTATATGTCAAATTAACAGGAATTTATTTATTATAGTTCTTTATTTAAAGATGAGGTACTACGGAGTAGTTTGCTATGAATCACGCCCGTGTTGCAATTTTTTCTGTTCGTCAAACGCAAACAAACGTTAGGTATTTAACTGTCAACACTTTTGACAGGTGCATAAACAAACCCTTAAAAATAACATTTACCGTTAATATTAGTGATGATTCTTTTTGAAAATCAGGATTTAAAGTATGTTAATCATGATAGCAGTGGAAAAAATAACAAAAAAGCACAAGCGAGTACAATAAATTTAATTGGGACCATTATCGCTTAAAGTATTCACAGTAACGATTAGTATGCAAGTTTCTTCTCTATCCAAACCAATCTCTCTGATTTACTACTTCTGAATTTCGTTTCCAATATGTTGTACACCAAGTACGTCAAATTTCAGACTAATTTAATTCAATCCGTTTTATACTATTGTATGCATCCTCCGATCTGCCATATTTCATCCATCGTTCCTTTTCTTTGAGAACAAATAATATCTTCCGCAACAATGTGTTTCAACCACAGAAAGTGTATTTTTCTTTAAGACCACTGTTCAAAATGTTTAATGTGTTATGTTAGTCTGAAAAATGTATGTGAAAGAACCACTTCTGTAAACAATATTTGTATATACTCACTGTTTTCATACATGTCATAAATTGTGTTTCCAATAGCACATTGACAATAAGTAGAATAATCAATTTTCACAACATTTATTTCATACGCATTTTCGTTTTGGGTTAGTTGATGTAATTCCTTGTTTACTCATGGATGAAATTTTACTTATGCTTGCAACATGAATGTTTAGAGCACTTGTTACTCTCTAAAAACGAAACACTGTAAAGAATATGACATTAAAAATATATGGATTTTATACATACTTCTCGCACGAAAGTTAACGGGAGTAATGGCCCGTTGATCTCGCGTTCTGCGTCGAAATACACGATTAACGAAACTCTTAACTCCTTCGATTGTTTACACAATGATTTCGGTATGATTTAGTTGTAATAACTACTTATTTTAAATAAATATATAGCAAGTATAAACGCAAATTTCCACACTTTACTGCAAATGCAGAATATAACCCTTTGACAGTTGACAGCAATAACTAAATTGGTCGAAATACATTGGGAAGATGTGACAAGCATGCAATTTAAAAAGCAGTAGACACCAACATAGTATCTTTAATTGAACATGAATAAGTTATATGTTAGTTGGTTATTTTAATATTATGGTATTGCATGGCCCGGATTTGCAAGTAATGAAGTATATTAACTAAATATACTTATGTCCGCTGTTAGTTACTATAGTAATTGTAATTAATTACAATTACATAATAGTTGTAATTGAAATTGTAATGCAATTACAATTATACAGTAATTGTTGCTATAAAGCAATTATTTTTTTATTCAACACTGTGTATACTTATAGGTACACTCGGCTCAAAAAAAAAAATGAATCAGTGAAAATAAGTCGTAAGAAAACATCTATTTTAATCCACCAGCGACTGCGTATGTGCAGATTCTAAAGTTATTTTTTTTTATTGAATTCTTGGGTAGATACAATAAAACTAAATTAATCATCTATTACTTACGGGTGTTCAGATGGTATAATTTTCAAATACTTAATGTGATCTGCATTTAATTACATAGCCGTGCTATTGCGTATTAAAAAATGATTTAGAAATTTGTTCTTGTATAATTATTTGAAGAAATAAATTTACTGAAGTCGTTACTTCGATTACAAAAAAAACTGTTTAAGGTTTAGTTTTATAATGATTTCTTAATGGGGATGTATAAAATAATCTATCAGATATAATGCCAATTGGCAATTTATATTTAAAAAGTTTAGGAAATATGGAAAAATCTTATACACACAAAAATTGTTACCTTGATTTAAAAAAAAAGAATGTTATTCTTTCTTAATGTAGCTATTACTTCTAATATGGCTTTTTATAACGGCACAAATCGAATTAAATTTATTAAGATTTCGGCATAAAATGTGGATTAAATGACTTTTATAAAATATGTATTATAACTAACAGCTTCTTGCGGGTTTCGCCGTGTGTCAAAACTTTCGCTCGACGTTTCGCTGTTCATACTGACAGCTTCTTCAGGATAACTGAACTCAGTTCAGTTATCCTGAAGTTTGTTCAGTTAGTTATAGTTACACCGGCCGTGAAAGCCTACGCAGTGTTAAAATATGTATTAGTTATAATTACTTTTCTTTCTAATGATTTTTTACTATAGAAGGCTTGCTCCTTCAATTGAATAAGGAATCAGCAAGTAAACCGCCCGTTTTTACCAAAAATCATCAGTGACACTGGTCGACCTAATGCATTATACCGTGTGTCCCCGGATGAAGTTGACAAGAGGAAATAAAATCTTTATTATTGATTTTACGACAAAAAGTCATTCTTTATAAAAAGTTCTGCTTGTTGAGTTGATAAATTAACCATCGGAAAATCTAAGATTAAATATACAGAATGTCCACAAATTAAGATAACACGAAAAAGCTTCAACAGAAGACTATCATTTATTGCATGTTTTGTAGTTTAAGTACAAAATTTCAATTAATTAAAGTCAACAAAAATTACTCTACAAGGCCACCTCCAACTTCCACACATACCTCCGCCCTTTTAATAAATTCACCATAGACTTGCGCATGGTTTGTGGTACATTTCTCTCATTCACCGCATCCTATATTCGTGCTTTTAGTATTTCCCGATCATGCGGCAGATCATTTGCGTAAACTTTTTGCTTTAAAATACCCCACAAAAAACACATTTCCATTTCCTAACATTTACTACAGATCCAATTAAATCAAACTTATGCATAAGTTTGCGCAGTGCTTCGCGCGATACTGCAGTGTTTGAGAATTTTTCGTGAAACATATCTATAGCGTGTCGATAAGATACGTTTCCAATTCCAAAACATTTAATCAAATAAATACCTTCTTCGATAGTTAACATTTTGCAACTCCAACGGAAAAACATGACAAATCTACAATTAATGACGTTTTGCAGTTCAATATTATTAGACAATACCACAACCTTTGATCGCCAAGATTAATTATGATTATCTACATTAATTCCCAGATAACACGTTTCCTCAATTAAACTTACCAACATACAATCATAATACTCAAACTTTAGACTTAGAATTTTGTATTTTAACTAATTTTATGTCGTTAAAGAACTTTTTCTGTTAACAGTAAGCTCTAAAATGCAATAAATGATACTCTTCTGTTGAAGCATTTTCATGTTATCTTAATTTGTGGACATTCTGTAGATTTAATCTTAGATTTTCGGATGGTTAATTTATCTACTCAACAAGCAGAACTTTTTATAAAGAATGACTTTTTGTTGTAAAATCAATAACAAAGATTTTTTTCCTCTTATCAACTCCATCCGGGGAGTGTATTTCCATTTGCTACCATTGTACAGAACGGGTTCGTGCTGGGTAGCAGTAGGATATGAACGTACGAAAAACTAACTGAGTAACTCCATAGTCTATCACTATGGAGAGTATTCCCAGTTCTGCAACAGGATAGTACGTATATGAAATACACGTAGGCGCATCTTATATTTTGTGTATGCTACTACTATGCAACGTTAAAAAAAACTACTGTAATCCACGCCCAAATTATTTTAACAATTTTATTGAAAAAAAAGAAAATTGTTACAGAAATAACAAACAAGTCTACCAAAGCAAATAAATAAGAACGTCATACTATTCTAAAATTCTAATTCCTGAAACCTAATTCTGCTTTAGTGAAAATGAAATTTAAATATCTTAAAAAAGCTTTAAATTTTGTCACAAAATCAGTCATGTCTGTCGCTGTGACTGTAGAGTGTATATTTTGTGAGTGCATTCAAGTATCAATATTTTACTACATACTGATATTTGATAATGACTTTTAAAACATGCATATTTACATACATATCGACATAGGCGAATTAAATTGCTTTCCTCGTTTTCTACACTCGTATTTTTCACGAATACTTTATTTGTTTATTTTACGTTTAAATCAATTTTCCATAGAATGTGTGCCAGAACAAAATATTGGTATTTTGAATTCCCACCAGAAAAACTATTAAAGCGCCCTTAGCCACGTAAAGAGCCGTCGAATGTGAAATATTTTTTATTCGAAGCTAATTGGATAAGTATATTAATATGGAAAAAAATAGTTGACAGATAAAATAGAACGCAATTAGAAGGATTGAATACATAAGATTGAAGGGCTTTTCTTATTGTTTAACAATTCATATATTTTTGTTATGATTAAGTACAATATTCATTCAATATATTAAACACATTTATATGGTGAATTAACTTATATAAAATTATAATTATTAAATCGTGACTTTTTATATTTTTTTTGTATTTAGCAGAATAGCTTTGACATATAATGTTACTAGTTAGATACGTTTATGTTGGCGTTAAGCATTTGCTGATTATTAAAATCGAAAGTTAATTGACAAATTAAAATTTAATGGAAAGTTGCTTTTGATTATGAAATCAGTCATATGACCCCATAAATTAATACTCTTAGTGAGATTTTGCATTATTTCTGCTATACTGAACGCTTTCTGCTAAAAATCTTTGCCATTTCTTTTTTTTTTTTTGAGTTTCTAAGTTGGATGGTTGCCCAGCTTGAATTCTGGCACGAGTGAAATTTTTCATTTTGTGAAACAACGAAGTTATCTGTGTAGGTGTTGTTAGTTTTTCCAGAGATTTATTTAGTTTTACTATGGAATTGATCATATCGCTATTAGTAATATCTGCTATTCGAGTAAAATGCGGGGAGAGCTGCACAATGGCTTCTTGTTTTTTTAAGTGTAAGTTCGAGGAATCTGCTGTTTCGGCAATCTCTACTACTTGTGAGCTCATATAATTAAAATCGGGAGGAATAGTAGGTTGTGTATTTGAAGCAGTGCTGGTGAGTGACATATCGTCATAAAATTCAGTTGGAGTGTTTTCATTGAGAGCTATTCGTGCAATTTTTTTTCTGTCTTCTGAAGTTATTAAAGGAGCAATTGTACATTACGTTGTATAAATATTCAACTGCACATAAATTTTTACAAAATTTTCCATCCTGACCGTATGGGCAATCGCAAGTACCTGTATCAATATGTACAGTATAAACGAACTCTTTCGACGAAGAAGTTTACGGCAAACTCGACTTAACTGATTATACTGGCTTTCAAAGTTTGTGCCTTAGATTGTAAGTTGTGATAGAATATTCCATTTTTGTTTTTGCGACTACTTGCGTAAGCTGACAAATGTCTTTTGTGATTCAAAAATGTTTCCAATAAAATTTATTAGGGCACAGGTATTAAAAGCTTTACATCTTTCTAGCACTAGATTCTTAAAAATTCTAATGAAAGCTTCCGCGTAATTATTGGTGTTAAGTCCTCTTGAGATGCCTAGAAATAATGCCAAATCAAAATCTCACTAAGAGTATTAATTTATGGGTCATATGACCAATTTCATAATCAAAAGCAACTTTCCATTAAATTTTAATTTTAAATCGATTTTAATAATCAGCAAATGCTTAACGCCGGCATTAAACGTATCTAAAAAGCAATATTATATGTCGAAGCTATTCTGCGAAATACAAAAAAAAAACAAATAAAAAGTCACGACTTAATAATTGTAATTTTATATATGTTAATTTACCATATAAGTGTGTTTAATATATTGAATGAATATTGTACTTAATCATAACAAGAATATATGAATTGTTAAACAATAAGAAAAGCCCTTCAATCTTATGGATTCAATTCTGCTAATTGCGTTCGATTTTATCTGCCAACTATTTTTTTTTATATTAATATACTTATCCAATTAGCTTCGAATAAAAAATATTTCACATTCGACGGCTCTTTACGTGGCTAAGGGCGCGTTAATAATTTTGCGGTGGGAATTCAAAACACCCATATTTTGTTCTGGAACACATGTTTGGAACAATATTCGTGTAGAAAATGAGGAAAAAATAATTCGCGTAATATGTCAATATGTATGTAAATATGCATGTTTTAAAAGTCATTATCAAAAATATCAGTATGTAGTAAACTTGAATGCACCCACAAAATAGACACTCTACAGTCAGAGCGACAGATATATGACTGATTTTGTGATAAAATTTAAAAAAAAATTAGATATTTAAATTTCATTCTCACTAAAGCACTAAAGCAGAATTAGATTTCAGGGGTTAGAATTTTAGAGTAGTATGACGTTTTTTATTTATTTGCTTTTTGGTATTTTGGTAGCATACACAAAATATAAGATGCGCCTACGTGTATTTCATATACGTACTATCCTGTTGCAGAACTGGGAATACTCTCCTTAGTGGTAGACAATGGAGTTACTCAGTTAGTTTTTCGTATGTTCATATCCTACTACTATCCAGCAGGAATACGTTCTGTACAATAGTAGCAAATGGAAATACGCATCCGGGGACACACGGTATACCTACTAAATCACTTAATATGTTGAAGAATAAATAATTGAGAATTTAAGATGGAAATCGCACTCATTTAAATCATTTTTTTTTCATTTTAAATTCCCGAAAATTAGTTTGGTGTGCATACTTTGGTCTTGAGTATTCATAGTAAGTTTTTTCACCAAAACACTTCAACCGGAAAAAATAATCAAAAGTGCATCTATTTTAATTAAGAATATCCTAGAATAAAGACCAACGTAAGAAACAGTTGTAAGTTCTGGCTGTGAGTTCTATGATTTAATTAGTACAATTACATGGGCCGAAGGTTCTGCCGTTGGACGTGGTATTAATATTCCTGTATCAGAGACCAACACTACGCTACAGCTTTTTGGTGCAAGTACTAGTCTGCGCGGGGTATCTAATTTGCAAAAAAATCAACAATAAAAGAAAGAGTAATTAATTAATGCTGCGTAAAAAGTAAAAAGGGTTTAAATTAGAACCTTGCAGCACTCCTATTGTCGCAAACTTTAATGGATTCTTTTTTTAAATAGATTGTAATAAATTTATACACTTTCTTTGAATAACAACTTCGTTATTCAATTAACTTCTACGCCGCAAAAAAATCTTATGAAAGCGCAACTGCATCGAAGACGAAAGTAAAAATAGCCGAATCATCATCATCATCATCATCACCATCATCATCATGACCAGACATCTAAGCGTCCTCGCTCATGCCAGAAATCTACGCAACCACTTCCAAGAACCGCTCCGAAATAGCAAAACCGTGCCCCACATTTCGCTGTTCCGGTTGTGCGTGCGGTGGACAAGCGTAAATATTATTATGCACGTATGGCAGCACACAAACGGCGCGTCCAAATAATAAAACAAAAGCGACGGGCGGCGGCAAACGCATAAAAGATTATGATAGTAGGCCATGAAGCTTATACGCCTTATATTTGTTTTTAAAACAAATATTGCAGTTTATAACATCATGCATACGCTCTAAGGTCATTAGGTGTTTACGCCGTCCGTAACATTATTATGCATGTTAAAAAGAAAAAATAAGAACTGATATTTTAATTTGGTGCCTTCGCTATTTTTAAAGGCAAGGCTGTTTATTTTCAGAACGTAATAACAACGCTTTAGACGGTATTGTAATAGTCGGGAGTATGTAATATGATTAGGTAAATATTGTACAATTTACACCTAATATGATGCTGTTGTTTCATTATGTCTAATTTCAGATATATTAGTGTAAAATATTTTTTTTTTTTGCAATTAACCAAACGTTTATTAGCACGAACTCAAAGTAAATCTTATTTTGTTTGGCAGACCGTAAGATTAGCTCTAATACCGCTTGGATTTGCTAATGTACATATACACAAAACGTTATATTATCTTTATGGGAATTCCTCTTGTTATGACTTGACGAATGACAAACAAAACATTCACGTTTATCTTCAAAACTCACTATCTTGTTATTGCAATGAAAACAGAAACTTATGCGAATGTAGAAGTCGCATTATTATTGTTGTTGGCCATATTATCGATTTGTGCTCTCAAGGTGAATTGACTCATCGAAAAACTAAAATTTTCCGAACTGAGTTTATGCAAGACGCAAAAATATTTTAGGGTACCTATATCAGAATTAGAGATACACAAACTGTTCATTATTTTTGTGTGAAATTTATTATTGAAAGATATTTATGATGATGCTGATTCATGATCTATGACGAAATTATTTTCAGATGCAATATGTTAAAATAAACATTAAACACAGAGATATGTATGTATCTGTCTCTTGTCAAAAGTTGGTTCTTTATACAAATTTTATCTAAATTTTACAGAATAAACGCGTATTACTGAAACTTATGCATTATAAATTAAAATATCTTTCAATCTTTTTTACAAATTTTAGAATTTTAGTTAACACTCCAATTTTATTTTGAATACCAAAACTTTAACAAAAAATAACTGCTTATTTTAACCATGTGTGCTGCATATTATTTAATACTAATTTCATTATATTAAAAATTACAGTAGAACCTCGTTAAGTCCGGATAATTCGCTCAGATAACTCAATTTTGACGGATATTTTTTTTTTAGAAATGCGCGTTGTATCAAATAGTTTTGACCTTATTGTTGAAAATGAGTTTAAAAATATAACTGTTCGGTTTGATTTGTGTATGTATTTGTTTATCTACGAAAGTCAAGAAGTCATTTTTCTGTAAGTACAGTTCTACCAAAAAAAAAGTTAACGACCTACGCGAAAATGTATGTGGCGAGCGCATTTAAGATGGACTATAGCTTTTACTACGACTGCGGCTTAAAGGTGTAAACAGATGTTATGTATGTTTGTGTATTTATCCGATACAGGATTTCTTGTTTTTATACTTTAGTTTTTGTTATTAAGACATAACAAGCACGCGCTGAAATAATATTTTTATGTATTCCTTGGAAAAATAGGTTTTCTGTTTCTGAATGTTCTTATTGATTTATTAGAATACCTTATTTCGCATATATACGGACAATATGGAGTATAGTGGATAGAGAAGTTTCTTTCTTTCATTTTCGTAATTGTAACATTTAGCAATAAGTGTTTTTGAATATAAATAAAATATATAGTTTTCACTAGTAAAAGTAGTAAATGCAAGAACATACTTTGTTAGTAACGTATCATACATACACACATGTGATACTGTAATAACAAAATGTTCTCACTATAAATTTATTTTATTATTTTATCTAATTATAACATTTGCATAAATTCATTTCTTCAATCTTGAAGCATCCAATGTCTCCAGTCCCCATTATTTTCGATTACTTCTTGGAAGTTTCTCATAGTTTATCTGCATTTTCTGGAATGAACTCTTTATATATGTATAAATATATATTCTGCTTTAATGCAGCTCAAACATTTTCAATAGGACTTAAGTCCGGACTATTTAGAGGCCAGGTCAATACTTGTTAAATAAATATTTGCGGAACGTATCCATTCTTGCACAATTTGCGATTTCTGCACGAGACAGTTATCGTACTGAAACACAAAATTGTCCCCATATTAACTGATGGCATCATCAGATTTACAAGGATGCCTTGATTTCTGCAACACCTACTGTTTTCATTTCAACTATTCAGTGTTCTAATTAAAAATATCACAGAGACCTAATATTAGACCTAATATTAGTGTCGAGATATATATATATCGCAGACTAGAGTTAATTTATTTTTCAGTATTATGTTATAAAAAAGCAAGGAAAAGCTAACTTTTTAGGAAATATTGAGAGTTAATAAAAAAAATTAAAGTTATGCAAAATTTTAATTGAAATGTTTTATTAATTTTATTATGAAAGAATATGCGTATGACATTTGTCCGTAACTGTATGTATTTTAGTTATGTGAGGTATATATATGTTATAAGAGGCGAATGTCAGATAAACACAAATGTTTCCTTTAAAATTTTAAGGCCCCATTACACCCCTAAATACGCTAGAACCAAATATGGGGTGCTAAAAAAAATACATCAAATATTTTTCGTTGTTCTATATTCCTACCAAATTTTATCAAAATAGGAGAGATGAACTTGCATGCCTTTTCTTGTGAGTGCAGAAACTGTAAAACCAATGGAGCTTTAATTTTTTTAACTGGTTTTATAGTTTCTGAGAAAAACGCTAGGCCATTAATAGATCACTGGAAGCTAACGAGTTAGTTAACACATGGATTAAAGGTAAATGAGTATTCGAAGAGATAATTCGTTTTAAGAAACTGTTATAAACGCTGTAGATTTTTATGAATGCGTTGGTGCTGGATTTGTCACTTCTACGTTGATGCATTTAAATAACTTAACACAGAAAACCCTTTTTTTGTAATTTCATACATTTACACAGTAAGATATTTACAAATGTATTGTCGCTTGAAATGTCGGAACAGAACTGCTTATTACAATATGGTTTTGAACTAGTAGTCCCTTGTTACACTGACCATTTTCCCTTGGTTGGTTTACAAAGGTGATTGCGTGTGGTGTAGAAAGGAACTCTAGTGGTCGTAAATTACAAATGACGAGGGTGTCTGTTAGAATAAAGAAAGAATCGAAAAAGGGAAAGATGTCTTCACTATTAACTTCTTAGAACTGAAGGAACTTAAATCTAAATATGGGGACGTAACAAAACTAAACTATAGGGTCGGGTTAGGACAAAACAAATGTATATAATTCTGTTCTAAACAAACGCAATACGAGTTTGTAGATACTGTTAGGTTTTCCGAATTCATTTCTACTTATTTCGATCGCAACCTTTACCATTATTATAAACAACTTATTTGCATCGAATTTATTAAACGTACCGTAAAATTTAATTCAATTGCTATTTATAATAAATTTACCCGGTTACTTAAAGCAATAATCATCAATAATTGCAAAGTTTATTACGCCATCTAAACTTTATATAAACATTAATCCGCAGTTTCAGAGGTGTTTCATATTTCCAAGTAAAATAAATCTCAAATTTATTTAAAGACCTACCTAATAAATAGCGTTTCGCTGTCCGAAAAATCCGCCAATGGAGAGCAGACGGACGAATCATTATGCGTCCAATTTGCATTTTATGCTCATAAATTATAGCACATCGTATTTTGAGTTATAACTTTAAAAAAAAATGAGCTACGCGATGAGTGATATGGATGTAAACATTTACGCTCTAACGGCCGCTCTAATAAGACTTTTAACGCTCGAATTAGGTCGGTAAAAATTGTTCAAAAGAAAAAGTTCGGATGATGAAGAACATACACTTATATCTTGCGTGTTTACGCGTATCGAACTGCTACTTTAATGTTTATATACTGGTTACCAAAACAGAGACTTACGTTTTTTTTTCCAACGCTTAAGCCTCAACTACCTCAAACTTAAACTAAAACGTCCATTGCAAAGTGAAATGTTAATAAACTTTGGTAACTTTCGCAAATTATAAACGCCGGAGCCATGCATCATCACAATCGGTTTTAACTACTAGGTTATATTAAACAAACTCCTTCCTCATCAGACACTCTTTCTTTTTCCTGGAACAAATAGCTATAATGCCGCGACATCGGTTGGATTAATCTTTCGCTCATTAACCTAACTTTAGCAGCTCAAAGTAAGCGCAAACTGTTTTCTGGAATTCGGCAAAACGCATTGGTGGACGATCTAACGCGAATATGCAAACGAAGGAATGTCTTTAGGGGTCGTAAAGTATGCACTTTATATTCGCCAGACGGTTCACATATGACTATTTCGATCCTGGGACTTATAAAATGTCGAATTTATGGCCGTGAAATGAGTTTACTTGTGGCGTTGCATGATGCGTTAAATTCATAAGCTGTTGTTTTGTAATACTTAGGATAAACGAGAAATTATGTGCTAAAGTGAGTTATTGTTACGAAAAGCCATGGCCAAATATGTACAGATTCGACCAATATTTTTTTTTCTGAAGCAGCTTTATGTACAGGTGTCTCAGCTTTTATTTTACAGGCGTTATCTATTTTCACTGTATACACACAAAAAATAAAATTTCTCAATTTGAATCTAAATCCATCACATTGAATATAATATAGCTTCCTATATAAGCAAGAAGATGATGTATTTATATTGAGAATAAAATTAGTTCTGTTTTCCAAACCCGTGATTTTATTAGACGAAACAATTTTTTAGTTCAAATGTAATCGATATATCTAAAATCATTATGAACATATAATATTTTCACCACAAAAATAATAATTATTTTAGATTTGAGTAAATAGATTTTCTCAACTCGAAATTATCATATTTATGCCTTAATAATTTATATAGAGGTATGTATATAAAAGTATTATTTGAAGTATTGCCATTATTTGCTTCCAACATATAAGTATATTGAACTGATAATACTTACCTGCCTAATCTAAGCATTTCTACTACTCAAGGGTAATAATTACCTACTAATTTTGTGTCTGTAATACCAAAAAACCTCGGTAGGGGAAAATTAATAAATAAAGAAATATTATGTAATTAAACAAGTTTACCGTCATACTTTATAGTTTTACAATGTTTGGGAGAAGGTAGCGTATCGGGGTACTCCAGGAGTGCGCACGGGATATTGATGCGTAGTGGTATAGATGTTATTCGTATCCGTCGTTGCGACCGGTGTTCTCGGGATACTTCCCACTCAATGCCTGGGCCTGGTATCTAGTCGGCGTTGGTTATTGATATAATTTCGATCAGTATAATAATTTACTGGTATTACCTACTGAAAACTAATAACTAGTAAATACCTACATATGTTTGTTAATGTGTATACCTACCATGTTCATATATTATCGACGCAATGGCGCTGACTCTAAGTATTATTTCAAAGTTTTTTAAACCAATAATCCTTTAATATTAGATAACACGTATGTACTTACCTTCGAATATTTTAACGGTAGCATCTATGCATCAGCCCCATTTCCCCCATTCTCTCAAGTAGCTTGTGAAACGGCTTAGGTATCAATTTAGATTTACTTACACTCAGAACCAACAACACTGTTCGCTGGTCAATCAAAAAGTGACGCCAAGTGAAGCGTATGTATATGCAAAACCCCTAAACCATCCTAAAAAAAAGGGAACCAATGACATATAGTGTAATAAATGGTGGGATAAAATTCATTTCAAATGTTTCAATATTATGATAATTTCAATTTAATATTTCATGCTTTCAGTACAACATTTAATAATTTTATATAGTATTCATTATACCAAAGAGTTTCATTGAATTACAGATTTTCTAACTATGATTGCATAGTTTTATTCTTAAACATAACAATTCATATGAGGAGTTATCTTCAATCTTTATACTATTTTTCTAAAATATATTGTGTTTTCACAAATTTCTCTTACGTTCTAACCACAAGATGTAGTTCATTAAATATATATTAGTTCGATTCTAATACATAAAAATATTCAATTGAAATAATTTTTTTGTGGCAGGACCTTTTCTAATAAGAAATCGGTAAGTGTAACCGGGGGAGTCGTAGTTTGTTTATATTATTTTAAATTGAAATACGGACGTCCTCTTGTTATAAACTAGATTACTAAACTTCATACTGTTTTACAAACAAAAGTTCGCATCTCTAACGTGTAATAACTTGGAATATGTACCTTATTAAACAGCACAGTTTAGATTACACTCTGCCGCTAAAGATAACGCTATAATATATAAAATCGGAACGATTACACATTGCCCCTTTTGCTGGTAAGTGGAGTATGACAGGTTTAAATTTCTTTTTTTCTAGTAGCCTGAAATTATAAAGTGTATCTATTGAAGCTTTCAACTGAATATATTACGTACTTCTATGTGTAAAATTTATCAAAATGTCTATTATGTGAACGTGTTACATTTTCTTCGGACTAGCAATTTTACTACACACTTACCTACTTTACTTATATATATAATATATTTAAATTTAATTATCTTTTAGTCATAATTGAAGATCAATTATATAAATGTTATTTATGAGGATTTGTTAACAACGATGAACGTCGGTAATTATTATAAAAAAAAAATTGATAAACCCAAATGATCTGTTACTTTATGAGTTTTAGTTGATCTATTACAAACCTAAGGTAAAAGTTCAAGTATTTACTCCTTGACAACGATTTTTTATTATCTTTTTAAGTCCATATCTAAATGAATTATATTTGCTATTAAATATTATTGAGATAAATACGAATAATTCATTAGTTTCTGATTTACCACAACTGCAATTCATATAATCAGCTTTTTCGATTTTTTCGTTATTCACAATCAGAGAGGAATTTGTTAAAAATCCTTACAATTACCACTATAAGTTCAATGTCAGCAGAAAATAGAAATAATCAGAACAGCATAAAATCCATGTAAATATTATTCTTTCCTGTCATTAAACAACTTGGTAAAAAAATCTGCTTATAATTTTTTTATATATACTACATAAACATTGGGATTATTCCCAATATTCCACTAATTGAATGAATATTCTCCACGACTGCAATAGTTGATGAAATTTTTCTGCAAATTCTCCGAAAATAAACTAACTTCCTATTTCTTTCTTCACGAGCGAAAAGCAAATTACGTAATAGCAAAAGTAAAAATAGCAAAACAAAAAAAAAAGACGTCTTGAAACAATTGGCACAAGATCAATGTTAAACCGCGAATAACTATAAAATGGTAAATTGTGTATTGTGTGTGCAATATGTTTCCGATATCTATAACTTTAAGACGGGATTTTCGATGCTGAAAATAGTATATTAAAGTACGAGTTTCATAAGGCATGATTTTGTCGCACGAGTTCAAGTTTAGAAAACGAGCCGCAGGCGAGTTTTCTAATGAACGATGCGACAAAAACCTTATGAAAACGAGTCCTTTATACTATTTTTTCTATTTTGCATTATAAATTGATAATAATACTTAATAAAAATCTCTTAAAAATGTTGAGTTTTATTTTATATGAAGTTGTCACATTGACATACGATGACATTTGACGATTCAAAATTCAAATTCGGCTATTTAAATTGTTTAAACAATATATTTCATAATATAGTCTCTGTAAACTGTAAAAAATGAGTGATACTGAGACAAATTTATCTTGTACGCCACCACAACTGCGTGAAATTGCGGATAACGCCGTCATAAATTTATTACCGAAAAAATCAAAAGCAGTATATGAAAAATGCTACCATCAATTTGAACTATGGCTGTACAGAATAATGTCAACACAATATCTGAAAACATTTATTGGCATATTTTGAATTACAAGGTAAAAATAAGAAATCTTCTACCTTATGGTCTATGTATTCCATGCTTCGTTCTTGCTTTTCCATTTATAAAAAACAGACATATCAAAATATATTAAATTACAGCCTATTTAAACGATTCTCTGAGGGATACGAGGCTAAGAAATCTAAAATTTATGCATTGAAGATATTAATAAATTTATAGAAGAAGTTCTGACGCATTGTATTTAGCAATAAAGGTACGATATTATTTGCAAAATGTAATTTTTTATGTAATGGATTTAATTTTAGATCGTTTTAATAATGGGTTACACAGGTGCCTGTAGACGAGATGAATTAACAAATATGTCATACATGATTTAGAATTTAAGAGTGATATTATTTTGGTGACAGTACCTAAACAAAAAATAATATCGTAAGAGTTTTTGCAATTACGATGAAGATGGATTACTTTAATTAAAAAATATGTCGCCCTGCGACCAAAAAATATTAATCATTCAAGATTCTTCCTTACATATCGCAATGTTATTGTATATCGTGCCGATTGAATTAATACGATTGGCAAAATGCCTAAATTAATAGCTGATTTTCTAAAATTGCCCAATTCAGAGCTTTATACTGGACATTGCTTCAGACGTTCTAGTGCTACACACTTAGCAGACGCAGGCAGTGATTTGCTGACTATAAACGTCATGGTGGATGGAAGTCATCTGCGGTAGCTGAGGGTTACATCGAAACATCTATGAAAGTAAAGTGCTGTAGCGCACAACTTATCAGGCCAAGTACATCGGTATTCTAGAGTTATATCATCGAATGATTCTCAATCACAAGAGTCTACCATTAAAGCCAATACATAACTCAGCAAAACTTTGTTACGAAGAATTTGCCTGGCATAACAATACATGCTCAAGATACTTGTTCCGTCAGTGTAAATGTATACAGCAATTCCACGTTTCATAACAATAACAATGTAAACTAAATTTGTATAGAATTTTTGATTAAAGTATTTACAATTTACATGCATTAAACGTCAATTTTGCTTTCTGTCATAATGTATTCAATACAGCCAACCTATAGAAATGAAAAAAGGCGTATCACAATGAAGCACTTTTCGATACGCAAAAGCGTGTTACAATTGCGTTTTTATGAACGCAAAATAGAAAAAATCCTTTAAGATCTCCTATGTGTTTGGGCGCATCGAAAATGGTCCTTATAGATTTTCTGCGTCATTTGATATTCGCAGGATTGGATGTGTGAGATCCTGTGATCATTATTAGACGTTTATGATTTCCAATATCCGATGCTTAGAATAAAAATAGTTCGAGAGGGCATTCTGACGCAATCCCAATTATAAAAGCGTTGGTTAAATGAGAGTTTGAAAAGAAAAAAAAACAAAATTATGCGCATCAAAATAGCTGGCGCTTTAAAAGCTTTCTTAAACATCGAAAGGACCACTTGACATATTGGATTTTCCAAACAACTAATCCAAAAATAACGCAAATTACATTGATAAGACCTCACCTCTGCACTTCAACGAGACTTTGCGCGTTCGAAATTTTATTCCGAAGCTCCACGCGATCATTACACTTTGCTCTACACGTTTTGCCACACGGCGCGTCTATTTTTATAGAACGTCGCGTGCGTACGCGACATTTAATAGTTAAAGCGCCGCTCGGCATACCGGTTTTCGGCGACACCAGAAAGTAAGGATAATAATCTAAGCCGAGGTGTTTTTCCTCATTTTCGAAAATTGCAGCCGATTGCCAAGTAATTCTGGGAAATGTAAATACACGCCCGACTTAGATGGATGCACATTTCTATATATAAACAAACTCACAGCGGCGCAGCGTGACAATTGTGTGACGAGGAAGTTACGGAATAGACGGGGATGCAACATTAAAAAGTACAGGTACGGTTTGGTAGACAAAGAGATTGTAGTCAAACCGAAGTCACTTTAAAAATGGCGCAATAATTTGTGCCATTGCATGTTGTGATGAAAAACCTTATTCATTCTTTTTTTTTACAATAATCTATACTGTCGCCTCGAAAATTAAATGACGAAAAAAGGTTAACAAATTTAAAAATTAAATATAAATTTAAATAATATGTTTCAAAATTTCAGATGACTGAAAATGAATACACAGTGTTTCAAAATGAATTACATCTCAGTAGGTACTGAGTAACTAGTACTTGCATATTATAATAAGGCGTTTACCTTATTTCTAATGTCATTTTGACATTTATCATTTTGTGAGTATAGTCTGGTTCACGTTAAGAAGGAAGTATTACTCTTATGGAGATAGTACCCAACTATGCCAAATCTATTTAAGTACTTAATTTTTCGTATGTTGTCGCGCTGAACAACTTGACGAATTTCATGTTGGCGCTTAAATGTCAATCCTGTGAATTTTATTTGTATTTATTGGTTATGTACCACTGTGTCCCATTAGTATGAAAATCAATAAAATAATATTGATTGTATTATTATCTCCACATCAAAATATGTAACACAAATAAGGTGTTGTGTTTTCTGTTCTTGTATTTATTTTCAGGAAAACATACATAGAAGTATATGTCATAATAAATTTACAAATATTTACAGAGGTATGCTTACAAACTAAAGATCATTTCTATAATCATAAGTATATGATTAACATATATCGCATGACCAATATGAAGATGATGATGAGATCGATGTTAAAATAGTAATAAACTTTTTAGGTTCATTGTCCAATTCCCACATGACTTCTTCAATTAAAATGGCTAAACTTAAAACCTCACTGTGCTAAATATTATATAATTATTATACCTTCGATAACATATTTAATGAAGTTTTTCCAATTCTTAGTAGATAAGTAGAGCATATCTTAGCATTCAGAACGAAAGCATTTTTGTTGCCACATCAACTAATGCATAATGTTGGCCATTACATTTTGATACTCTTAGAGATTAATACTTAAATCTTCCGAAATGCTTGTCTAGATGTATTAGCGTGCTACAGTCCGCTGTTCTGTTACGAAACGTTATTTACCCATGATTTATCAATGAAATAATGTTTCTCCCTTCGCTGTGATATCATCTAATAGTATCTTAATAATGACATTTTGTAATACCATCATATCATGGTCCGTCAACATTTCTTTCAAATATTCTTAAATATAAAACCAATGTCTATTAAGAACCTGTAGGACATACTTGTCGAAAAATTAGGTAAATCTGCGCGGTTTGTTGCAGCTAATATGATATGCATCGTGGATGGAATACTTCTTAGACAAAAGCTGTGAACTTTACACTCTAACAAGTGTTTGGATGTGTTCATCATACATTTGCAAACGAGAATTATTGCGGATACTGTCTTTTCGCTTCGCTTGTAAGATTTCATACATCAATTCACCTTTTTTGTCATTTGTAATTATAACAACTGTTTTTATTTGGTTTACTAACAATAGACAACACAGATGACGGTGATGATAGTTTGTAAATCCAAATTAATTTAAAATTAATAGGTACATAATGTTAGGAAAAAGAAAACTGGGATAAATGCAAGTGACACAAAAAGATATTCGAAATCGAGAAGTGACAGGAACAGGAAACAGCGAATAATACAGACATTATCATTGCCGACAGCCATCATGTAAATCTGGCAGCAATCTCAATGATAGAAAGAGATAGACACATATGGATAGGTATAAAATGAAAAAGGATACATATAGTCCATAAGAATAATACTTCTTTTAAAACTTGAACTAGACTGTAGCAATATAATTTTTCCTGATAGTTTTTAACTTTGTAGCGCCGTTTACATATGTGTCCAAACAAAGTATCAGTTGTTCATCAGATCTTACCTAGAGATCACGCTAGTAGGATAAATTATTGCAATTTTTTGCTGATGAGACATGGTGTCATTTAAACGGGTTTGTAAATAAACAAAATTACAAAACATGGTCTATAAATAATCCAAACAATCACATTGAAGTTTCTTTACATCCTGTCAAAGTTGGAATATGGTTAACTGTGTCTCGTAGAATAGTAGGACCAATATTTTTTCACAATACAGTAAATACCATATCATATTGCATTATGCATTCAACAGAATGGTGACCATTTTGAACACTTGTTGTAAACTATAACTAAATATTTTTTTTTCAAATAAGTTATTTACTTAGTTGTTTGATGAATATCCCATCTTTAAAGTTATCTTATAAAGTAATAATCCAATTGTGTTTGTTATTAATTTCATCACATATCGCTCGACGATGAGTTTTGACAGTAACAGATGGGTAACCTATATGCTATTTAATCTATGCTCCCAAGAAAGCGGAATAACACAATTTATAGGAGAAATTGAGGACAACCACCTAGATGTAATTCATTTTGAAATTGTTTGTATTTCATATTTCAGAACATTTTTTTTTTTCATTGGATCAATAATAATAAAGACAAAATACTAATAATTACATATTAATAACTATTAGATGATCAACTAATTGATAATTTTGCCACCAGAATATTCTTTATGAATGAAGATCATATTAACAATTTTCGAAAATCCTTTGATGCCAGTGTAATTTTCACTATAATTTTTAATGATTACCGCTGTTGTATGCTATTCACTTTTTACCTTAAAAAATATGCAACTATATAAAATATATACAACTGGCGTTTTGAAAAAACATTGGTCTATCAAAATTTTCATTACAATTCCCATTACTTTCGAATGAAGATCTAATTGACCGTCAAAAATCATTTGATGTGATCCAATTTTCACTTCAGAATATTCACTACTTAATCACTTAAAAAATAATATTCGAAGATTCGAATATCATCTAATGTCCTCCAGATTTCACCTCAAAAAGTTTGTAACAACTGTTAGTTAACCAACCAATTCACGATTTTGTAAACTCATTTGATGCCACCACAACTTTCACTACAACAATTTTTGAATTAAGATTCAATTGACAGTTTTCGATTATTTGATGCAATCCAATTTTTATTTTGAAAAGTTCCTACAGACTATCACTTACGCACTGAAGTAATAATATTCTAACACCGTCTGGTGCCGCCCAATTTTCATTTCAAAAAATTTAATGCAATTATTAGTTAACCAACATACCTCGAGGATTTTCCCTACAAAATCTTTGGAATGAAGGTTTACCCCACAGTTTTCGAAAATTATTTGATGCCACCACAATTTTAGCTGCAACAACTTTTAAATGAAGATCCACAACAATTGAGAGTTTCCGGCAATGATTTTATGCTATTAGATTTAAAGAAACTGCTAATTGACCTTATACCACTAGTCAATCGATGCCACCACAATTTTCACTGCAACAATCAACAATTTTCAGTTCAAAAAGTTCAAGCGGGCTGATACTGCATCGCCTAAAAAAATAATATTTAATTTCACTTGATGCCATCCAAAAACTTCCAAAAAAATTATGACAACTGATAGTTAACCTACCAATCAACGATTTTGGAAAATCAGCTGATGCTACCAGAATTTTTCCTACAAAAACTTTTGAATACAGATCTAATTAACAATTTTCGAAAATTATTTGTTGCCACCAGAAATTACATTCCAAAGCGTTTGGATAGAAGTTTAACTTAAAATCTTCGAAAATCATTCGACGTTAGTCAATTTTTGCACAAAAAGTTTATAGGAACTAATTAACCAACATACTGAAAGATACAAATTATTTTAGATAACGCATTAATCTTTTTTCCGCGATTCATTGTAGCCAGATTAATGCCACAAAAATTTTGATAACAAAATCCCATCCACAGAATCATTTAAAAATATTTTTATCTTTATGAAATCTTTCTTGCTCATTTTAACTGGAATGATGTGTTTATTCATAGTAAGCAATTCGATAATTAATCAATTGGTATAAGATTTAGTTTTCTTTTCACAGAATTTGATATGTTGGAATTTTTTGTTACGTTATATTAACAAAATCTAAATATCTAATAACTTGTAAGATACGGCAAATTCTCGAAGTAGATGATTGCGTCAAAATTTTGACAAAATCGTAAATAATCCAAAAGCGTTGAGTTTAAACATGAAAAATTTTAGTATAAATTATTTTTAAATATTGTGTAAAATTAAGATTACATTAAGATAATTAAAGCGATACTATTTTTAGTTATTAAATCTACCTTACACTGAGAGAAATATCCTTTTCATTTAAAAGGAATTGCATTAAACCAAAAGTTTTTTGCGTTGTCTATATGGCCAATATGATTTGGTCGCAGTGACCATCCTAAGCACTCTAGGGTGCTGTTAAAGAAATCGTCCTTTCAATGGCGATGACTCCTATCAGATATTGATCTGGTAAATATACCATTAGTATGTTACGATCGTAGTTTCCAGCCTATTTTGTGCGAAATATTATCTGTTACTGGAATGAAAAAGGAGATGCGCCATCTATGCGACAATTTCTCTACTACACATAAGTATATCTGCTCATCAGCTGTACTATATGGGGAGAAAACTGCTATACGAAAATAAAATGCGATATTTATTTTTACTTCCATATAAATATTTAGTTAAATTAATAAATACTGCGCTAGCTTCAAATAAATCTACTAACCAAATTATTTGTTTGATTGAATACAGGAATATTTTTAATATTCCTAAATCAAGTAATAATTTAGTAACTGTAACCAAATGCATGAAAAATGATTGAAAACAACAAGATCGTTTTTCCCGTGTATAACAGTTTTAAAACCTTCAAACACTATATACTGCTGTAAAGTTCCTTGGCTTATAAGTAAATCAGCCATTAGCTGAAAAGATTCCAATTATCTCTGAAATTTTTTTAACCTCGCGTGAGAAATATTCACTTTTGTTCATTGTTGTTTGTGTATTTGAGACTTATGCACGTGGGAACATGAATAAAACTAAAATACTTCGGCGCAAAAATGCACTCAGCTTGAATACAGGTGCTTGCATTTTCCGTTAAAAGGCAAAAGTTTTAAATCAATGTATACATGCGTGTCCACGCAAATAAACCGAAACGTCTGGCTTTTTATTTAAAATACTGTTTATAATTCAGTAATATGATTACTTAAAAGAAACTAAAATATATTGTTAAACATGTACATAATAATAACAATATAATATGCAATGTGTATTGTCTTACTTAAACAGAAGTTATACAGACATTATAAAATAATAATCAAAACTAAGGTGCATTCCATTTAATTATACGGTTACTTTTCGTCGAAAAGCATGCACTTAAGAAGAAAATAATCTTCCGGCAAAACAGCACCATACTTTCAATTAAAATAAACACTTTTCTGAGAAAAGGTATTCTTTTCATTGAACATGATAAAAACCAAAAGTTATAAAACTTTTCATTTAATGCAATCTCTTTTCTCAGTGTATGCTGTCAAACTAACTAACAATGAGCCAATTAGGGTTTTTGTTTTTATGTCGCGTAAGTTTGAAACTAAAAATATTTGTGGAAACATTCTATATTTTGCCTGATTTAAGCAGTATTGTAAGAAAAAATGTTGTGAGTTATATATATAGATTTGCAACGCACTAATATTGAATATTCAAAGCAATTTTTTTTAATATAATTAAACTTCCGACAATTCACAATCGTCTATTACATACATACCTCCTTTTTTTTATTATAAATTAAAGAGCGAGAAAGGAAGAGAAATTGTAAGACATTAGATAGTGAACAAGACACCTGCTCCTCATCATATGTGACTATCTTTTCTAGCGGTGAAACCTTGCTTGGAAAGTCAACTTCTATCTCCTGAAGCTTTATACATATATGTAACATGCCATATGTATACACAAGTCGTATAAAGAAGGTATTGTGGTAGTAGCAATATACAGGCTAAAAATAATAACGATAGCGCGAGATAAAAAGAAAATGTAGTGAACAGTAGCCGTTTAGTAGGCCACTAGGCTATTTGATCTTTAAAGTTTTCTAATGCTGCACTATAATACTGTATGGTTATAGGAGTAATTTCAACGGAATTGTGTTTACCTGGAATGGAATGTAACGAGTGTACACATTGTATAACTTTTTAATTAAGTATTTTGCAGATAGAAAAATTTAAACACCTCAATTGGTGGTTTTTATGAATGTATACTCAGTTACATTAGAAGTGTTACACCCAGAAAGAATAATTTGTTTGACTTGATGTTTTGGCATCAGAATGGTTATATTTAAAGTAAGCTACGGTAAGAAAATCAGCTTTTTATCTTTAAAAATGTTTGCGGAAAAAAACTTTTTATTTTTTTGTGAAGAAACCTGTTAATGAGAGCTGACTAGTACAGAAATGTTTAGTTATTGCGCGTTCATCTACGAGTGTTAAGCGTAACAAAATGTCTAGAGTTCGAAAACGTCAAAATTATCATCGTATTAGTGACTTTGACAGAGGTAGAATTATTGTCTATCTAGATGTTGGTTTGTCCTATCAAATCCCGATAATTGAATCCGTTTTTGGTGCTAAAATTCCTGGACTATAAAGCATTCCATAAAAACACGTTGAAAGCGCAATTTATTTTATCACAATTACATAAATAATACTAAGATACCTGCTTATTTAACATTTATTTGTTTAAAATTAAGGCTGGCTGAAATACGAACAACATTCTCCAATCTTTTTTATCTGCTTAGTTATACAAATGATAACTTATATAGAGGAGAGGTGATTGTCCTAAAAACGTCTTTCACGATACGTTACAATTATAATGACGAATGGATCTATAAACAACTGAAATGGGAAATATTTAAACACATAAATCACCGTCATTTCAACAATCGTCTTCAGGAAGTACATACACACATGGGCGCCATAATTTTCCATCTGTGATGATATCCTAGAACTACTGAAAGACGAACATGTGCATCGATTTAAGCTGGAGCACTTTACGTCCGTATGCAAGTTGTGTTTATGTTTTTGATACATATGTAAGTATGCAGAATAATCTGCATCGTCTCTTCTACCGCGGCATCAGTTGCAATTAGACATTTACATCTGTTGCTTTTGAAACGCAAACTACATTTCATTTATAGAACACACAGCGTTCTCGCTCTCTAGAAACCTGTTTTAATTTTACCAGAATGTTCTCAGTTTACACATATGCGGTATTATATACGGCGGTTGCTGGTAAAAGTATATTAATAGTAGGGGTCAATATTTCATAATCGCCGTACGCACGTATCATATCCATAAACACATGTATTTACCGGTGTGCAGCGGCAATAATAATGATAATAAAAACATCGACTTGAGAATGTCGGATCGACAAGGTCAATAAACACGTCCGGTGAGTATGAATCTGATCTTATAAATAATATGTAGACAGTGCCGTAATAAATGCTAACTGTTTTACTTAGCCGACGTACGTTGAACTTTATTTCCAACCTGTAGCACGTGATAATATAGAATAAATCAATAAACAGCACGCTAATTTGAAATTAATTATCTTTTCTTTGTGTGATGAATCGATATTAGATTGAATGTATAATACTAGTGATACTGTCCGAGATAATTAAAAATAATGAGTCCAGACTATTCAGGAAAGTTATTTAATCAGGTTTACTCCACATGTATAGTCAATGTCAACGATTTGGAATGGAAAAATGTTGAAAACATTGTACTATACCAAGATATCACCAGCATTGTAGCGTATTATAGAGATAGATACATGAATATAAGGGAAACTATTGTTCTGTACAATTCCTGCAAAGTGGGGACCTGCCCCATCGTGCATAAAATAGCTATTTAAGTGACATGTCTCGAAATAGGGCATCACGATAGGCACACGATCACATCAAGTTCCTAAAACTAAACTAATCTTTTCTACAATCGCCAAAAATGTTTATAATAAATTGGAGATGTGACATTGTCAAATTGATAGGATTGCAAATTATTTTGACATCAATAATTAGCGAGTACAACAAAGTAGATATTGTTGCCAAAAAATTAGTGATTCCGTAGTAATTTCTGACATTGAAAATGCAGCAGAAGCGGCCATGAATACTTTTATACCAGCGAAATCAAAATCGGTGTATCAACCAGCTTACGACAATTTCGAAATTTGGTTGTTACCATCATAAAAAAAGTTTTGATATATTTTTATGAAGCTTCAAAGATTTGAAAGGTATCTACTTTATGAAGTAATTATTCCAAACTACGGATAACGATTTTCATTAAAAAAAATGTAGATAAGCAGTGGTGGCTGGTGCATACGTCACAGATGGGGCTAATACAATGATTGAAGTTCGTGTGCTATCGTCCGAAATACGACATGTTATGAACTTATACGAAGAAATTACATCATTGCAATAGTCCTTCTAAAACGTAAGCACCAGCCACCGCTGGATATAAGTAAGTCTGAAGGTTATATGCTTAAAAAATCTAAAATATTTACGCGACAAGAAATAGAACGGTTTATGAAGGAGGCCGATGATGGAAGTATGATGACACGTTAAATAATTTTTCATTACGTTACTAAATATTATTCGTGTTTAGGTAGTTCTAATTGTGGGTTTATCAGATGCTTGTAAGAGAGAGGAACTGACATTTATGCAATTGGAAGATATTAGGGATGCTTCATCCTTTATAAAAATCGCCATTCCAAATACGAAAACAAAAATTTCTAGAGTGTTCACTACAACAGATGATAATATTGTCGTCAGCATCTTTGTTGGCCGATGCTGGAGCACCATGGAGGACATGGCATTCTACTGCTATTACAGAGGGATATCAATTCTACGAATTAAGACTACGCACTATACCAGTTTCAGTACGATGTACAGGGACTGTGAGTGATGTCTGCAGGAAGCATTGTCTATACATCAATCCATCCAAAACAGTTACGCAACTATTCGGCAAAGACAGTCTCCGAAGTGCAGTGTCGCGGAGTATTAGTATTACCATTGATGACATACAGGTACAGCAGTCTGAATTTGTGAAAAATCTAGGAGTGCTGATAGACATCAAACTTCGATTTAAACAGCACGTAAACAAACTCATTCAGGCTGCTTATGGGAAACTAAAAGTATTCTACGGTAGTCGTGAATGTCTTTCAAATGGGGTCAAAACTATTTTATGTAATACCTTAACACTGTTAAACTTTGATTATTGTGCCAGTGTATATGATCCCTACATTGACGCTTTGGATAGATCTAGGATACAGAGAATGCAAAACGCTTGTTTGAGATTCATTTTTGGTATTAGGAAGTATCAAAGAATTTCCTATACATTGACAAGAATCAATTGGCTAAATATATGCAAAATAGGAGAATTTATCATGCAGTATGTTTATATCATAAAATTATAATTAATAAATTATCACCTTATCTATAGAACCAAAAGATTACCTTTCGCACAGATGTGCATAATGTGTGATTTAAGATTTTAAAAATTAATAACATCACCAAAAGCATCATCATAAATTTTTCAAACGTGCAGTTACATATCAGATAATGAACAAATATAATTCATTACCGCTATCATATAAAGTCTTGCCTTTATTACCTTTTAAGAAAAAGCTTAGAGAATATTTGCCCCATAGGCAGTGTTTGATTTTGTCAGCATGAGAAGTAATTATGTACAATTGGTTAGTTAATGTTACATTAATTTAATTATTAGGAATCAGGTATGTTTTTCAATATAATGCGCGTAGGGTTGCTTATATGTATTTTGATTGTCCTTTTCTAAAGTAAAGTGTTTTTAGTGTGTATGTATATGTACAGGATACATTTTAGACCAACTACGACATTAAAGTCAAGTTGTATTTGTATCCTATTGACCGATGTTAAATTACTTAAATTACTTATTTATTTGTGCAAGTTGGTCAATAAATGATATATTATTATTATTATATATTGAAAACTCACTAAAGAAGAGGAAGATGGTCTCGAAGAAAATTCTGGACGAGAAAGAAAATGGCCTGGACAATAACAGTGAAAATGTAATACCTACATATAATAATACATAATAATAATAATAATAATATAATAATAATAATAATAATAATAATAATAATAATAATAATAATAATAATAATAAAAACTTTATTTCAATCGATCCACAGTGGATATAGAAAAGATCGCAAAAAACAAGAAAAGTAACAATATATACTATTTAAAAAAAAAAAACTTATTACTACTAAACTTACTAAATATAAACTAAATATAGATTATAAAAATTAAAAAAAAAGTGATGTAGGAACAGAAAAAAAAACATTAGAAATTATCCTGAAGATATTCAGATACTCTAACATGACATTAATATAATATTATATTATGTTAATATAATAACATTGATAGAAGTATTTTAGACGGAAAACGATCATCCATGGCAGCTGAAGTTATTTCAAATAATCAAAATGTCAAAGAGATCATGAATCCACAAGCATCTAATTTTCAATTTTGCAGTATACGTGATTGTACAATTAATATTTATAATAAATAATAATCAACATCCTATAGCAGGTGTCCACGAATTTCGTAACACCCTGTATAGTTTCGTGTGCGTTCAACTCTTTCGGTAGTTGTACATTTTTCACTAATTCGAGATTTTCTATATCAATTGTATGTCCGGAATCGTTTATATGCTGCGTAACGCTAGATGATTCAAGTCTCCCAGAGCGATAAATTGCAATATGTTCTTTAAACATAGCTACAATCGCTCGCTTTGTTTGTCCAGCGTAAATTTTATCTCACTCGCTACAACCGATTTTTGTAAATGCGCGATCTTTCGCTAGGACGAGCTTTATCTTTAGCGTTGTCTAAAAGATTTCTCAGTGTGTTACGCGAAGTGAAGCAAATATGCAAATTTTATCTTTTAAAAATGTTCTCTAATCCTTTTAAAATGCGATGGGAGGGTAATTTAACAAACTTTTTATGGCAATTTTCTTTTGAAATTAAAGTCCTGGCATTTCTTACGTAGAACTTTCTTATACTCCGGACTACATCTATAGAAGAGTGGCTTGATTTGGCAAGTTTTTACGAATCTAATTAATATAACATTAATGCGGCCATTTTATGTTATCCACAATGATTTGAATCGACCATTATGAATCTATTTGTATTGTTTTTGTTTCTATAGATGTCTATTTATAATTTATTATTGTTTCTTATCACTAAACTATCTAGAAAATGAAGTTGGTGAAGATGAACATATCTTTTCTTCTACAGTAAATTTAATATTCGCGAATTTTGAGTTTAGTTTTGAGACAAAATCGGCGATAGTACACTGTTGAAAATATTACGGTGTTGGCGTTAATTTTGCGCTAGTCAAATATTTTAGTGTTGATTTTTCCAAACTTTGCCAGACGAGTTGACTACGCGTATTTAATAGAACAGAAATGACTAGAATTTCGTGTGAATTCTTTGTTCAGATATGAGGATTGACTATTTTTCTAGACATTCAGAAGCGTCAACCAATCAGAATTTCTCCCTCGGATAGAAATATAGAAACCCCACCTATTCTAATACAGTATTGCATTATACGCACCACCTGCATTGCACGTGTATCTGTTTTCGTGTTTGATTCTCCGTATTAACATATCCAAACAAACCACCAAATGTGACTGACTTGCAAAGTGTAACCTCGTGTTATTAAACGTTAATTCCAGTGGGCATAAAAAATGTCAACATCTTAAAGATGTATTGGGAACATCTATTTACGCAATTAGTTTAGACTTGAATCAAATAGCATAAACATTCACTTAATTTTATAATGGTTCTCAAAAAATCATTTTAAAATTGGTACGTTTAGTTGAAACCAAAACTTGTGAATGAGTGGTTTTAGTTAGTTGCATATTAAAAAGACGTTCTGTTTAGAAAATGGTGTTAAAACACCCAATAGATCGCATTCATTTAGTTAAACAGCTAGTAAATTTGTCTAGTCTAAATCAAATAAAATGTGACTAGAAGTATTTTATAATTCCACGTGTCAGTTGGACAAAATAATCCCTTAGCAATAGACAATACTTGACTATCTTTGCTCGTCAAATTTAAACTTCTATAGTTCTCGACAAAATAACACGAAAAGAGTGTGGACCTCTCCTGACTATTAAATTAGTCAAAAAAGTGTTAAAATTTTCAACAGTGGAGCTTAGGTGGTGTCGAAAATCGCGAAACCATCATCTACGTATCTCAACCTCATGAATAAGTTAGCAATTAACTTTTCCGTTATCTTTATCTCTCTTGGCTGTCCAGATTCTACTTTAAGTATTTCCAACACTGCCAAAGTAAAATATCGAAATCCCAAATCACTTTTATCCGCGCCATTTGAGATTTCCAGATCACCAGCGTTACGAGAGATAGTTAAATTTCTAATATTTCAAACGCGTAAAACAGTTTGTAAAGCGGAGAAGCAATGATTGTAAGAGATTTCATTTCATGTGTCGTTAAACCGTATCCGAATATCTGTTCTCTTAAAAGCTCCCAAAAACTAATTAACTTTACAAATAAGACGACCTAAAATTCCAGCAAATAGTTTCATAAAACTCTTCCTTGAATTAAAAAAAAGAAAACGCTGTGTCCTTACAATAAATTGGCGTATACCTTCAAACACGGATTGCCCTAAAAAAAAATCCAAATCTATTTTTATACACAAACCATGCAACAGATAAATTGCCAACAAATTTAACGGTTATTACCCGAAACACTGGACCGATTTGCAATTAAGTGGTAGGTAATTTGGGCGTTAAACGGTCGGTCAATTTGTTTACATCTACGTTAATTATAAACAAACTTAGCAGTAGTTGCGTACACTTCCGATGTTTGGAATATCCAAGGAAGCGATCGTATGTACGATGTCGTAAGGTGTGCAGAAACAAGGCTGCCGTATACCGAAAGATATGGTGAGCGAAATGTCTACCGCGCCTGGGTTATTAATACGTCCTTGTTGAAGTGATGTTAATCGGGTGAGTTTTATGGACATTCCGTTTACGACTTTGTACATAAATCGGTTCGTAAATTGCAGGCGAAAAATTTGGCAGATCGGCGGTAGATTTCTTAAACTTGTTTTGCTTGAGTATAATAAGTATCTAACATAAACAGTGAGTGTAAAGAATATGAGATAAAATTCATATTTTCTTAACGATCAATTATTATCTAAAGTTTTGATACCTCTTTTTTTGCAATTAGTGCCGTAACCATACCATTTATTCCACTAGTGCCGTAATAGGGTCTATTACAGCACTAGTTGCATAATAGAAATGGAATATTTAAGCAGATTTATTTTAAGTTGGTCACATTGCAACAGAAATGGAGATGTCAATATGACATTTTGTAAGCAAGTTTGAGGTTATTATATTAAAATTCATTGTAAGATTTGATATTTTTAATTAATCTTTGAAGTAGTACAACTATTATAAACATTTATATTAACGTTTGAATTATCTTTCGACGTGATAGTGATACCGTGTGCAGTAGAAACATTCTGTTGAAAATTATCGTTCTCTGCGATAGTGATATTGCTTCTGTTGGAGTACTCAAACTGTGAACCATTCGCAGAAGTTCCAGGTAGATTCACATTATTTTCCTGTGCAAACATATTTCCAACATCAATTTTATTTTTCATAGAAGAGGCAACAGCCGTGCTTTTCCAGCCACCTAATCGTTTTATAGTTAAAATATCACCTCCAGTATTTGCTATATGTGTCGCACTGGATCTTCTAAAACAATGTCCTGTATAAAGATGAGGATCTGGTAAATGAAGAAAACTGGCAATTTGTTTAGGAACATTTCCCATGGTGTTAATACCGATAGGGCTATTATTTAGCAGCCATGACGATAAGTTAGAAAAAAACGTTTGTGAGTAACTGTTTTAGGCCGCAGATTATTATATTTTTTTATAAGTTCGATGCAGTTTACATCAGTCACTGCGAACATTCTGGGTACATTGTTTTTTGTTTTAGGTATGTTGACTATAATGGAATCGGAACTGTATTAAAGATCTTCCACACATATATTAATTAATTCTTCTCGCCTACAGGCTCCATTATATCCTATTATCAAAATAACCTAGAATATAAAGAATTTACAAAAAAGTAACGAAATAAAATCAACATTAACCTTTATAGCTAAGTATATTTTATCATCGGCTTGTTTCAAAAATCTATGAATATCTTCTTCTTCTAAAATTTTAGATTTTTTTGTTTGATAACCTTTAGATAGCCGTTTTAATAATGCTTGAAGTTTCATATATTTTGATATATTCACATTTCTATGTACATTTAAACACGATCTTAACATCGAATAAATCGACCATAATGATGACGATTTATAATCTTTACGTAGCATCTCAAAATAAGCAAGTAGGACGTTCTCAGAAATATGAAGAATTTCCTTTTCTTTGCACCATTTTTCAAAATTTTTGTATCGCTTTTGATACATAGTGTACGATTTCTCCGGAAGTAAATTATTAATGGTTTTTTTCAGCAATTTGCCGTATTTCAGGCGGAGTGCATGAAAAAGTTGTAGAACTCATATTAAATATTATACTGTAGTTACTTTAGTAATATAATATATAACAAATTTCAAAAATGTGTCAATTTTAAATTAACTTGTCAATTTAAATCTTGTGCCAAACCAAGGTGACAACTGGTGACAACCGCCACAAAATTTCCCTAGATTATCAAATTTTTCTCGTTTTGCTTTTACAAAAAGAGAAATTTTAAAACTAATTGCAAAAAATAGCATAAAAGACACGTTTCATTTGACATTAAAGCACTCATTCAGTTAAGAAACTCGTGGCTACGCCACTGGTTTCTTAAACTCTGAATTCGTACTTTGAAACGTCAAAACGAAACTTGTCTTTAAAAATACTATAACATTTTTCCCTATCGCTGACGAAGTAATAATGTCATCATCAATTTGGGTAAATGGATTCTTCATATTCTGGCATCAAAGAGACCAAAGTCCTTTGCCTTCTGAATTGAATTAGTAAGTGTTTGCAACCCGCAATTTTCTTGCATGCAATAAAAATTACACGCATGCGCATTCAATGGATTTAGATCTGTTGAGTGCAATTTTCCTTACATTACACGGAATAGAATGTGTGCTACGTTGCTACGTACAGCTATTTTTATTGCATGCAAGGGTCAATGAAGAAAATGTTAAACTCAAAGAAGTTTCAAGAGCAGCAAAAGCCAGAATATACAGGGTACTCGTAAACAATGACAAATAGGAATTTTTTTTTTATAAATTGTTGTAAGATTATAATTTTTCTATAATGCAAAATTATCGGCATTTATACAGGCTGTTTCGTAACCTTGGTACAGCTTTCAATTTTCTTTTCTTAAATACAATATCCCCAATATGACTGCATTTTTAAAAGCGCAAATAAATTTTAAAAACCTAAGACATAACATACTTCATCGCTAAACGCATTAATTTCCAAGATATCTTTGATTTTCTAAAAAATTATGTCGCTTGCACTGTTTGAGAAAAGCGATTGTAATTTAATTACCACTTAGAATGGATAAATCAAATTTTGAAATATCTTAGTACGGACCTACTTATAACTGCAGGAATGTTTATAGTTGTGTTTTAATATACAGGGTTACATGTCACTAAAGCGCAAACTCGGTCAACTTCAAACGAGTATATCGTACTTTTTAAACAGAACACCCTGTATATATTTACATCATTTAATTCCTATTAACAAGTGCTTTGATTTTTATTAAGTATACTCTATGTCTATCTCTTCTATTTTTCTATTTATAGTTTTAATTAATTTTTCGTAATTGCGATTATATTTGTAATCTTAGTAGGCCATGATTGTAAAAATGAAAGCCAAAAAATAAATATTTAATATAAAATCACAAAAACATCGAAAAATAAACAAGACAATAATATAAGTAAACATGCAATAAACCGTGGCAAATACATAAAAAAATAATTAGAACATATAACCACCATTTTGTTTAACGCACATTTGCAGCCAGATGTATTGAAATTCAGCAGAACTAACTACATTATGCGTGAAATGAGGTGGTGCTCCATCATCTTGAAACCACATTTACCAAAAAGTACATCATCCAACAGTTCTCTAAATTCATTGTCAAGAAAGTGTAGATAATAACGCGCTTTTGTAAGATTACCATAAAAAGAAAGTATGGCCCTAAAACCACTGCTACTGTTGATCTGGTTCTGATATCATGCGGATTAAACTGTCACACTAATGAAAATTATGGCGGTGAACGTGATAATTCTTCTGGAAGGAGCTGTTTTTCTAAAACTCCTTTTAACAAAACATCAACCTTCGATTGAAATCACATTGATCTAGTGAAATTCCTGTTGTGCCGAATACGACCTCCCGCATAGAAATATTTGAGAATTCAACACACAATTCACTGCCTACGTGCCTACTATTGAAAATTCGCTTTCTTCAGTGGTTGTAGTCCTTCAATCTTTTAAAAGAGAGCACATTAGGTGTCCTTTCACCGTTTGGATGTTTTTGACTGTACACCAACGACACATTCTAATTGTACGCCATACAGCGTAAAATAGAGCCTATATGTGTAGCATGGGTAGTAGACGGCTTATGCATTCACTGCCGGCTTCGAAATATATAAACACAGATATGCGGTCTCTGTGTTTTTTTTTTGTAGTAAATCTACTTTAAATGTAAGGAAGAACGCAGTCAGCAAACATAGAAAAAACACTGAACTTATAAAATAGGGAGAAATAAATACATCAAAGGCGCATACAAATGCCTACCGACTTATCTCGGTTAGCACAATTTGTTTTTTTTTTACTTACCTTAAATATAATTGTATACGAACAGATGTTTTTTTTTCTTGACACATCCCTACAGCTTTACTAAATATGTTTGTGTTTTTTAATCTAATTGATTCATAATTATTGTTTTGATATCTATTTTTAATTCGCCGCGGCTCTTTTTTTTCGATATTAATGAATAAGTAATATATATATTAATTATTAATTTAAACCTGCATTTTATATTTAAACCTATCACTGCTGTTCGATTTAGGACTTATTCCAATTTTGTATCTCTTTTAAAAAAATATTTTGAGACTTTTGAGGTAAAATCTTTGGAACTAGGGAATTTATAATCGAAATATTATTTTATCTTGTTATTATAATATTAATAAAAACATATAAGACCATTACTATAACCAATAAAAAATATTTCTGACGAGTGTAGAGCTTTTTGTTCTAATATCTGATATAAAAATCGTGGTTTTGAATGCATCCTCGTCATATCTCTTTCATTATTTAATGTCGAAGGAGGAAGCCGGAGCGAATTAAAAAATCGATATGAAATCATCAGACATCAATTAGATTAAAAAATATAAGCATATTTGGGTAAAGCTGCTGAGAAAACAAAACATGCATATCTGTCAATAACGACGTTACCACAAATTTCTCGGTATTTAATCAATTAATTGGCGCAACACTCACTCACCTCACGAAAAATAGAAGTAGTAATAATCCTTATTACAATATTGTTTAATATCTTGCATAGGGGCTGTCGCAACTTAGTTAATGTGTTCAGTAATATTGAAAAAAAGTGTTTCATTCATAACAGAGATATGCTTTACTGATAGCTGAATACTTTAAATACTCTCATGCAATCCATTTTGATACTTTCATTATTATTTGCATACGTATAAAATGAATAAAAGTAATAAACCCATTGATATTGCTATTTATTGTGTAATTAACATGCCTTTGGTTTAGTTCCTAGTCGCAGCTCAACTGTAAAATGAAAATACCTTTTAAAACCATTTAATAGGACTACAGTTATTCGAAATACTTCAAACATCAAATAAATTTATTCCTACGCAAAGATAACAAATACATAATAGATGCATTCAACTTCGCACATTAATAAATCCAGCCTAAGCTTTTTTAAAATGACAACAGAAACAGCACATCTGTGTTTACATATTTAGAAGCGGCCAGTTAATGTGTAGATCCGTTTCCTATCCACGCTAAACATGTAGGCTCTATTTTACCCTGTAGGTCGTACAATTAGAAAGTGTTGCTAGTGTACAGGGTGGGCAAATTTCAATATTCAAAATTGGTTTTGCGTTTTATTGTATACATTTGCTCGCTCTTCGTTTATGTGCTATTGTTTAAATGAATAAAGTATTCCATGTCATAATTCTCATAGTTTATATGTGTTTGTAGATATATAGATAATATGACTATGCTTGCACTAAATAATTAATGTCAATGATTAATGACACTCGCCTACTTCGCTCGGTGAAAGATACTTTTGGTGACGAAAATTGATTTTTTTTAATTGAATAAATGCAACTCGATTACCTAAAGATATACAGGCTGTTCAATTTAAAAAATATAACTTTTGCAAATATTTCGTATAATAATAAATTTCAAAAAGAAGCGAGCATGCCAGTGTATTCCTCATAGAAAACAACATAAAATATATCTGAACATATTTCCTCTATATATTATGGTATCGGACTTATAACAATTGAAAGAAAATAGCTGATTTTGCAAAACGCCTGGTATATCGAGAACTAAACAAGTTAGCTTCAGTCTGTTTGGATCACCAAGGCAAACTCAAAAAAAGAGATCGTAACCGTCTGCTTACTTTTCTTATATCTATTACCGTTTGGTCTGTACCCTATAAAAACATCGAAATGTGCCCACCCTGTACATACGTGAAACCAGAAAATAGTTTGTCACATTATTTCAATACAAACATCACCCTAACTAATTCTTCTTTGGAAAACATTATTTTCTACAAATAATTTTATTAGAAACACTGAACCCGGTTAAATGTAAAAAAAAACGACTGTCATTGTCATTATAGAATCGTCGCCTACTACTGGCGCTTTTAAAAATGCAATAATATTGGGGGTATTGTATTTTAAGAAAGAATATTGAAGACTGTACCGAGGTTACGAAACATCCTGTACAAATCGCGATAATTTTACATTACAGAAAAATTATAATCCTACAACAATTTATTAAAACTATTTTCTTATCTGTCACTGTTTACGAGTTATGGATGAATTCTCTGCTAGTAAAACACCCTGTATAGAACAGTAATGAGGCCGACAACAAAAACAACAAATTCTAAAACAGGGTCCAATAGTGAGTAGAAAAGTACTGAAACTTATATGGCGTAAAGTTAACATTAAGGGAGATATTCAAGGAAAACTTTCATGGAGAATTTGCATTTAACAACCGCGTGTAAAGTAACCTGTGCTTCACACATCTCGATGTAAGAATTCGAACTTCCATTTGGTATAATGCAAAGTATTTAAATTTATTTTATTAATATTAAGCTGTTGATAAATTATATATTATTATATTTTATTTTATTACTATTTTTCATGTACATATACTGTATTTATTTTTTTGACAATGTCTATGTTGTTTACAACTCATGACAATAAACATTATTATTATTATTATTATTATTATTATTATTATTATTATTATTAAATAATGTGGCATTTGCTGTAACAGCGTTTTCCCCACAGGAAATGACAGTCTATTTCGTTTAAAGTCTCGTATATTTAAGATAATACAGTATTTATTTTAACGTTATCTGTCGATCTGTCTATTGTATGATATAATTACTGATCAGCGAATCCCACATTACTTTCTAGAAGGGCGCTTGAAGTTCAAAAAAATAACGCCAACCGCAATTCTTGCGCCCTCCTGTAGAGAGAAGTGGAACTAGTAGCCACCTCGCCTTTAATATCTTGAATTACGGGAAGATTAATATTACCCACATCGGTTGGTAAGAAAAACTAACCATTGCAAACACCTAGAAACCGTAACGCGTTCTCCCTTTCTCTCCCTTATTAATTAATTTTGTATAGTAAAAATTACACTCTGTTAATATTCAACGTCATTATAAAATTTTAAAATATTCTTCAATAAAAATTTTTACTTGGTATTTTAACCTAATTTATGTAAGAAATATTTTCCCTTTGCATTAATTTGTTTGTACCGTCTACCATTTATGTACAAAAAGTATTAAACTATTCTCGATTTTTACGGAGAGAACTGTATATACACTTTGTAAAAGCATTTTGATAAGTAGACGGACGAGGCCTGAAATTTGATACCGATGCCGACAGCCGTTTCTTTAACGCTATACGGGCCGACTAGTCAAATAAACAAAACGCTGAGACGGTTGAATTCCGATAATATACTTTAGAGTAGAGTGATGAATACTGATGAATTAGTCGTGGTACAGTGAGTGTAGGTTTGTGACCCGTTTAAAGGTGAGTTTAATTATAGAGCATTCCTGTTATTTTAGTTTATACTAAACTTATGGTAGAGTAAGAAAATAGACTTGCGAAATAGCCTGAGTAACGTTTAAGCATGCTTACTTAAGGGCGCTTTGGTTAGGAAAAGCTAGTCGTCCTAGCGGGGCACGCTTTGTGACGTGGGGGATCCGCACGGCACAGTTGACCGCAGGCGCTGGGCGACCCGGGGGTCGTAAAAATAAGGGCACGGAGAAGCCGCCGGGCGGTTTCGCATGCACCTTCTGTGAACCGCGGGGGATTTGCGCCTCACTAGCTCCCGAATCACAAGGACATAGCGAAGTTTGGGTGAACCTAACATTTAGCTGTGTAACCTGCTATTTGCTTTAATTAAAGATGACCGGAGTGCTCAGGTGGCTTTTCTTTACAGGTAGACCCCGGTTTGTAACTCTGGGTTCAGAATCACCTCACTAACGCCGATGCCCCACCGCTCGACCATCATTATTGTCAAATAAACACCTGTTTACTATTTGACTTTTCCTGACCAGAATTAAATAAATAAAATATTGTAGCCCACGAATTCGATAAAATTTAAGCAATATAAGAGTGTTAGTTATCATTGATATTATTTTGGTATTTCAGTAATACTAATCTTATTTAGTTACTATTTATATTTTTACTTAAGTGTATATATTTTTGGGCTTTTCTTTTTTACATTTAATATCTTAGCATTTTGATATCATTTATTCCATACTATTTAGTTTGTTATCTTGTTATTTTGTTACTATTCTTTTCGCTCTATTATTTCGCTAAATTTTTAAGTTCATTTTGTACCCTAAACAAAGTTCCGGAGAGAAAGTCTTAAGTAGAGAAAAATGACGAGGTGGTAAAGTTGACCTTTTTTTACCTTTTCTTTGACCTAGATTCGGTCTTCTTTAAGTTAGTTAACAAAATAATTATATTGTATTGTGTGTTTGACAATGTCATCTTTTGATGCTGTGACTAAATAAATATTATTGTTATTATTAAAATTCAAGATTAACATATTTCTTTCAAACCAATCTCTTAAAAAAGCTGTGAATTTTCTTTAAAAAAATTTATGCTTCCTGCATATTATACGACGTGTACTAAAATCTTTCAGTATACTTTGTCAAATCAACAAACCAAATTCGCAGAATCCGAGTACACCAAATATCCAGCCGAAATAGGCAGAAGCACGTGTAGCAGAATTGGTGTCCATTACATTACCCAGAAATATCTGGAATTGACGCAATAAACATAAAAACGTTGACGTCCACATGATTATGACTAACGTAGAAATCGTACACTTACACCTTTTATTTACCAAACAAATATCGGAATGGGAATAAGTCGTGTGTAAAGTTGAAAGCTCATAACATAATTTTTTTTTACCATCGTGACTGCGCAAACATCCCTGAGAATCACGTGATCTCTGGGTCGTTCAAATATTTAACGGTAATAAATCTCACCCAAAACAATATTCGCATTGTATTACAATGAATGAATCACGTAGCTATGCGATTTTATTGGATGCTGCGGTAACATCTGCGTGCGCGAATCGCACATTAGTTTAAGTACCTGTGTTAGGTTTTATTGTTTCCTCAAAACAATGATCTTCTATGTTACCATGCCAAGAGTTATTCGCGTCAGGAGCGTATCAAAGCGGTCTTTGAGAGTTAAAATTAAAACTGGTACGACATTAAAATTTTAATACGTCCTCCTTTACGATTTTGATTCCGCGTATTGCAGTAATAATAATTTTTTTGCTTTATGAATTATGGTTGTCTTATTTTAATCGGGTATAAACAGTATAACGATGGAATGCTGGCGAATATTTCGTTCATGACGCACCTTATCTGTGATTTCTGATGGATTCTAAAAGACGACTTTTCAATGCCCTATGTTTTTATCCAGTGCTGCTGAAGTATAAGTTATTCTTAACTTGTAAACTAAGTCGTTTGATTGCGTAAATTGTTCATGAAATACTCCTAAAAAATTGCAATTTTATGGAATACGGGGAGTATGCGAAAACAAATAAGGGGATACCGCAGGGATCTGTGTTGGGACCACTGCTTTTCTTTATTTAGGTAAACATTCCTGCAAACGTTGGTTGCACAGAAATTTGCAGTATGTAATTAATTAGACCATCATTTGAACTAGTTTACGACACTTTAGGGTATTTTCTAGTCTTAAAGCTGTATTTTGTATTTTTCATAAGTTGGCTTGTAAGAGCCCCAAAAAAAAATACACTAAAGTAAAAATATAAATAATAACTAAATAAGATTAGTATTTCTAAAATACCAAAATAATAACAATGATAACTAACACTCTTATATTACTTAAATTTTATCGAATTCGTGGGCTACAATATTTTATTTATTTAATTCTGGTTAGGTAAAGTCAAGTGTTTATTTGATAATAATGATGGTCGAGCGGCGGGGCATCGGCGTTGGTGAGGTGATTCTGAACCCAGAGTTACAATCCGGGGGTTTACCTGTAAAGAAAAGCCACCTGAGCACTCCGGTCATCTTTAATTAAAGCAAATAGCAGGTTACACAGTTAAATGTTAGGTTACAACCCTAACAAACCCGGTTTTCCCGAAATATAATCTTCGTTGTGTTCGGTTCACCCAAACTTCGCTATGTCCTTGTGATTCGGGAGCTCGTTGAGGCGCGAATCCCCCGCGGTTCACAGAAGGTGCATGCGAAACCGCCCGGCGGCTTCCCCGTGCCCTTATTTTTACGATCCCCGGGTCGCCCAGCGCCTGCGGTCAACTGTGCCGTGCGGATCCCCCACGTCACAAAGCGTGCCCCGCTAGGACGACTAGATTTTCCTAACCAAAGCGCCCTTAACTAAAGCATGCTTAACGTTACCCAGGCTACTTCGCAAATCTAATTTGTTACTCTACCTTATACTAAAATAACTGGAATGCTCTGTGATTAAACTCACCTTTAAACGGGCCACAAACCTACACTCACTGTACCACGACTAATTCGTCACTCTACTCTAAAGTATATTATCGGAATTCAACCATCTCAGCGTTTTGTTTATTTGACTAGTCGGCGTGCCGTAGCCCTTATAGCGTTAAAGAAACGGCTGTCGGCATCGGTATCAAATTTCAGGCCTCGTCCGTCTACTTATCAAAATGTTTATACAAAGTATATACAGGTTCTTTCCGTAAAAATCGGGAATAGTTTAATACTTTTTGTACATAAATGGTAGACGGTACAAACAAATTAATGCAAAGGGAAAATATTTCTCACACGCTTTCTTATTTCGCGGGCTTACTGTTTGACAGTTTGTCTTGTTAACCTTATCACTGCTCGCGGTTCTACATTCCTGTTGTAGGTTAAATTACTTTTTACAAACTATATATTTTACAATAATTAAGTGGTCGTCGCTTTCATCTCCTTTTTGTAAGTTATTATAATCTTAATTAATGTATTATCTTCTTAGATGAAATGTTCTTTATAGAATCTTGTTCTCTGATGAAGCTGAAAATACACAGCGAAAACGTATCCTAAGTTTTCGCTATGTGAATAAGGAATCGTTTTTTCATCAATCCTTGGCTGCTTTTCTCATTAAATCATCTTTAACCGTTAATAAAATTTAGGTGTTTTTTTCTTCTAAAATATCATATATAGGGAACAGGGGTTACAGTCAACACAAAATGTCTCTTACACAACCTTTCTTTTTTATTTTCTATCTCAAGAACGGAATATTCAAGAGCGTTCATATTTGATATTTGCGCTAGGAATCCTTAGAAGACGCGACAGTAGGTAAAGGTTTGGTTAAAAAGGGCCTAAGGGTTAGGTGAGTTTACTCTTCCGATTTTTGGTTTTTTCGAAAACGGCTCAAACGATTATCTTTGAAATTCACATTTTTTGATACATTCAAGTTTCTATTTGGCTGTGCCACTTTTTTCTCAAAGCTATCTGAGGAGGGTTTTACTCTTATGCTTAATGTCAATATGGGCATATATCTTCATAACGTTCGATGTAGCAAATATTTTTCTTAACAAAAATTAATCCAGAATTTGCGTGAAAATAAATCTTAAAAGTAGCAACTTCTATGAAGAACCCATATCAACAAACTTTGTTTAATGAGACGTCTAGTTATTATGTATAATAAATAAGTATTTTTTACGTAATTTTTGTTTACTTAAAGAGATCGTAAAAGATAAATATACTTGAGAAATATAAAAAAATATCTATCGTAACTAATTTAAACATAGAAATATAATAAATGTTCGGAGGCATATATACTTATGTATCTGCATTGTCATTTGCGTAGACATCAAAATATCCGTATATAGAGTTCTTTAAACCGCCAACTTCGGTAAGTATATGAAAGTTTGATAGTATTGTGATCTGTGTAGCTTTCTATCGAGATATCAATTGTGTAAATGTGCCAAGTCTATTTTTTTTTCTTGGATCAAATTCAATTGTTACTGGCATAACCAAAGCATTGTTAGTGCAGTGCAATCAACAGGTGGTTCGTACGAATGTCATACTACGAGAATTTCGTTTGTTTGAAAAGCGTTCATCAGTCAATAGGTGTGTATACAGGGCAAGCTTCCAAATTTCCGATTCTGTAATCCAAACACTTGCGCTTTTCAACGGCCTTGAATTTGGAACATAATTAGAATTAAATAATTTTAATTTATCTGGAAAAGTATACACGTATTTCGTAGTTTATGTAAAATCGAGAAAATTACTATTATAAGTTAAAAGTTATAAGCAAAATATATTAAAATAAAATGACAAAACATGTCAAAGCATGGCCAACTATTTTATCCGATCAATGTCACAGCAACGTAATAGAAAACGTTTTGTAATCACAACTTCCTACGACGACGTTTACAAAAATCTGGGTTGTCATCGGCTGGCTTTCATGATAGACGAATATAAATAAAAAATAAAAGAGGAAAAAACTTTGCCACACTGAAAACTTGGCCATCGACGAATTTATATCCTGGCTTAATCGCAAGCATATATTTTCGCCTTGGACTCGGGACAATTTCTGCGTCACGTGTTGCTTTGTGCGAAAAATTGTAATTTAGTACTTTCACGTAGGTTTGCAAATACATTATGGATTTCATCGGTTCGTTTAAAAGCGTTCTGTATGGCCGGGAATCGATTTTTTAAGTTTTTTTTTTTCTTTTCCAATAGGATCAGCTGATCTATATCGCGACATTGAACTCAATATTTTCCTATGATGTTTGGGAAAAAAAAACACAATCTCCTACACAAATATTCGATTTGGAACAGGTGTGCTTTGAGAATATAGAATATTGTAGTGTGGATCTCTAATATCCTTTTTCTCGCTTTATTTATGAAGTTTGTAAAAGTAATATTAAATCCAACATTACATTTGCATTAGTGGAAAGACAAATAATAGGAGAATACTCATTTGATAACTAAAATCTATTCATACTCTTTTGTATTCACATTTATTTTTATATCGAAGCATCAGATAATGTAAACTATAAGTTTCAATGACTGAGCTCACAAACAATATCAAAACAGAAAAAAAGAATGAAAAGCAGTTGTAAAAGTCAATAATCAAATAAAATAACAAACATTGATTCTAAAAAAAAACCTAACAATAGCAAATAAAGTACCTATTCGTGGGTAAATAATATATTATTGAAAAAAATATTCGTGTTCAGAATATTTATTAATCATTAATTCATAAAATTCCATGCGACAGTAACAATCGTTAGATAAAGTTCTTAGAATGTTTTAAATAGTTGCATATTACATCCGCCAGCAATTTGTTTAGATGTCTAAGATTTCATTCCACTGATGCAGAAACTGATTTCGATATCGCTGATATTTTTCGCTAGGACATTTTTATTTTTGTTATCTATTAATGTAAACGTTGTTTCAAATCGTCGGACTGTATTACAAATAGTAGTCGCGCTAAGAATTGATCTTAAGAGATAATTTACTGCAAATAAATCGTGTGCAACTTATGCTGAATTGCCATCGTAAATTGTTTTACAATAAATAGTTTTTGTTCGGGTGTATAATAACCAATTTTTATAAGATAAGAAGACCGCGATCCACACATCATAAAATTATTATCCGTTTAGTAAACATAATTATAGCTATAGCAAGAATAAATTATAAACTGACCAAATCGATTATAGTGCACAATAGCAGAAATACTAATAAGCTTTTTCCCAACTCCTTTCTTCATCCTTTTGTTGCTTTCTCCCATTCATCTTAGTACCGGTCGAATAATTATTAACTTCTTACAGGATATATTTTCTTTTCTTTTTATAGATTGCCCTATAAATGACGTTGTTGGTTGGGCAATAAAGATTATTATGATTACAATTCTCTATACGGTAGAAAAGTGACGGAACAGGAACTGGACAATCTAATTCCATGTAGGTCAGTAAGGTTATTACTGCTATAAAATAAACGTAATGAAATGTTTGTTGTTACATGATACATAATTATTTAATACTCATAAAAATAACAGAATTTTCATGCGCTGTAGATGTATTTTAAATAAATTTAAAATAAATGTTACCCTAAACGGATTAACTGATAGAAATACTGGTTAGTGTTTTTTTAATCCGAACAAAATAAATGCCTTCCTTTATCTTTTTATCTTGCCAAATCTGCAATAAAACCTACATTAAATAACAATTAGAATTTGAGTTAGGATAATCTACGGTATTTCCCAATTTATTTTAAAAATATCTGAAGCCAGAAAAAAAAAAAAAAACGTAACATGATCCAAACAAAATACTGAGAAATGAAGCTAGTCTACGTCGAGTAAAACGGATTTATTTATGTAGACATCTGCCCTACTTTTTACCGTCAGCAAAGGTATACAATAACAATCTCCCACGTTTTGCAAGTCTTTAACTGTTATTGTCCCATTTACGACATCATAAATAAACATCAGGCTATTAATAAAAGTACGTTTATTTATAATACAATTTCCATTGTCTGCTTTCGATTGCGTGCATATAAATATATTATGAAAATTGATCTCATCCATCGTTCAACTGTTTGGGTTTAAAGAAAAAAAGATCTATCCAAGTCTGCCAAGATTGAACGCAGCAAAATTACGAAGCAGTCTCGTCTTCCGCATATGTGTGTCACCTATGCAAGTATGTGAGTTTAACGATGCTAATTAGAAATTTAAAAATGTAAAGTTGAAAGCGAATGTTTTAACATCTACCATTACGGAATGTTAAACCACAGTGAGCTACTCTTCCTGTATAGATAAGTTTCACTAATTCAAAAAATAGATTCCGTAGACACGATATTAATTCTACCAGTCATCCCTATAAGTTATCTAATCTGTGGCTTATGGTAGTGAATATAGTAGGTATTGTTACGGTTAAATGATAAGATAAACGTGCGCGACACAATATGTATTATACATTCTATGCAAGGTCGAAAACTTATTTTGCGAATCGTGTAATTTATTTCATTTGTTCAATTACTTATTTGTCATATTCATGTAATCTTTTTATAATAGTCTTTCATGTTATTTTTACTAATACACATTCCTTTACTACAAATATAAACTTTGTTTTTAAACTAAAGATATTTTAACAAATTAACTTGTTTCTCCTTTTTAATTTCTAAATTAAAAAAAAGGAAAATCTTTTGCGCTAACGTGAAAGAGTTATGAGAAATAGTGAAATACGTTTGACAAAAGAGGAAAACCAAAAGAGAAACACTATATTTTTTTTATGAACATTTGAATAATTTATTCAGCTTTGTGTCAATAAATTGATACTAATCTATAGGGTGATTCTCAATATATGCGACAAACTTTAAGCGCTGATTCCTGGGGGTATTTTTGATCATAAAAGTTCATAAGAACATATGTCCAAAATCGTTTAGTTTTAAAGTTGTACAATGTTTAATAGTAAGTTAACATAATTAATGTTCTTATTATAAATTAACAAAATAATTAGTAAAACAAAATTAACTTATACTAACTGTTGAAAATCACCGCCCCTAACTGCAATACAAGCTTCTATCCCTCGTCGTATTGACTGGCAAGTCCGTTCTAAAATACTAGGGGTATTTCGAATTGTTTGAAACGCTGCGATAATACGATTTCTCAGTTCATCGACATTTTCAATGGGAGTCGTATAAACTAATGATTTAAGGTGACCCCAGAGAAAAAAAATCCAAAGAATTTAAGTCTGGAGACCGAGGAGGCCACGGTTGTGGACCTCCCCGTCCTATCCACCGATCTGGATACGTATTGTCCAAAAACTCGCGAGCAATTAAACTAAAATGCGCTGGAGCACCGTCATGCATAAAATACATTTATAATCTTAATTGCAACGGAACTTCTTCCAGCAGTAGGGTTAGCTCCTCTTCAAGAAAATTGCGGTATACCTCGCCATTTAACCGCATCGGTAAAAAATGTAGACCTATCAAGTGATCTCCAACAATTCCGGCCCACACATTGACAGAGGATTAATGTTGATGACGGACATTCACTAGTTCGTGCGGATTTTCTTCGACCCATATGTGATTATTATGAAAAATTAATAATCGCGTTTCTAGAGAAAGTAGCCTCGTCGGTGAAGAATATTTGAGCCAAATAGTCAGGATTTTGTGCGATTTTGTGTTGCATCCATTGACAAAAAGCCACTCTTTGCGGAAAATCTGCCGGCAAAAATGTCTGCACCCGTTGAATGTGATATGGATACAACAGTTGATCTTTCAATATTCTCCAAACTGTGGCCTGACTAATGTTTAAAGCAAACGCAATTTTTCTGGCGCTTGTAGTAGGATGTTCCTCAATTCATTTAGTACCATTTCTTCAACTTGTGGAGTTCTCACTGTAGATGGGTGCCCGTTATCAGTCGTCCGTTTCATTTAAATTTCCCGTTTCACTAAGACGTTGGTGAAGACAGACAAATATTGAATGATGCGGGATGAGACGGTTCGGGTATCATTCTTTATAAAGGCGTCTAGCAGCACGCGAATTTCCATTGGCAAGACCGTAAACGAAATGTATATCACACATCTCAGCATTCGTGTAATTCATTTTAGAAAACAGATACTGGCAATAAACTGAATGAATACTCTGACAACTGTTGACAAAATATTGAAATGAAAAATAAACAATTCCCTCTCAACCCAATAGTTTTTGAAGAACTAATTGTGATATTATATCGTGTTAGTCATAGTTCATAATTTATTATTAAACATTCAATAACTTTAAAACCAAACCGTTTTGGACATATGCTCATAGATATATGAACTTTTATGATCATAATAACCTCAGGAATCAGCTCTTAAAGTTTGTCGCATATATTGAGAATCACCCTGTATAATAAAGGCAACTCCCTTAAATATTTACGTGTTTAAATTCCATCCCACAAGTCAACAGATATTCACTCGATTTAGGAATCACTTCGAAATGTAATGCGTTCAGAACTTTGTAGATATTTCATCTGCAAATCTGGCAAGCGAACTCAAATATTAAAACAAATAGTGCACACACATATATGCATAGGTGTAATACAGAACAGCGATTTCAAGCTCACATAGCGTATCTACAACAAAGTTGCGACGTTTATCCACAGGGATATAGCGTTAGTTCGTTTGCCCAATCGGCGCTGTGGACTGCAGACCAGCAGGCGTCATAAATATTTACTCCGAACGAGAAACGAGGCGCTCTTCTGGTGATGTTGCAATTGTAAACATTCGCGAGCAGATGCGTCGACGATATCAAGGCGAATATCTGCTATGGCAATCTTTTATTTTTATATTCGTCAAGGCGGACGATTTGTTAGCGAAGTCTACGGCAAATGCACTGTCGAGTGAGATTTCAAAGAAAAGCCGAGACAATTCTATGAAAAAAATTGGATGTTTTCATTGTATCTGCACGTATAGGTAATAAACAAGAAATCTGTTTTGCGTTAACATTCGAGATGGCTTCAATGTTACTCAGTGGCGGCTCGTGAGTTATGAAAGAGGGTGGGCACAAAATAAGAACTTGCTTATTTTTTGTACATAAAATCCATTCTCCTATTTTTCATACTGGAAAAGACGTCTATGACTTTGTTGTAAAAATGCGTTCAGTCGACCTTCTAACATTGTGCTTCTCAGAAAAGTTTTAATGCGTTTGAGGGTGGAAAAACATTGTTCACATTCTGCTGTCGACATGGAGGTTGTACAAGTAATATCCAACAGTTTGTATGTTTCCGTCAAAACTTTTTTTAAGTTGTTGTGTGTTATGAACACTAAAAGCGGCAAAACACCACCTACATCTACGTCACAGGTCATCGCCCTCATAAATTACTGAAAGTTCACTTTTCAATTTTACGCCGTCCAACATAGGATAAGATTTCACATTTTTTATACACAAGGGCATGTGCCCTTGTGCCCTTTAGTACCAGCCGCTACTGGTGGGTTTATAGACTGATATATGGTGTAAGAACAACGGTAAGTTTCTGAGCTCTTACCTTGCACTTTTATCCTTACATTGATAAACCCACGCTATACAGTTATGCCCATAGTCTCACCATTATATATAAACTACATATTATGAGTAGAATAATCCTCTAATCCTTTGTATGTCCAGTTATAATTTCCAGCGTATAATTTTGTACGCATTTCCTTACTGTATAGTTTCGTGGATCTTTTTATATACTTGCGTGTATGTAGAGTATAGAGTACATTTATAAATCGCATGTGCTGTTTCGTAAACGTCGGCACACGAAATTTTATACGCATCCACCCGCACAGCGGATGGCCCTATGTGCGAAAAATGCGTTCGACCACCTAAAAATATTTTCCGGTTAGTCATTGAACGTAATGACTCACGTATGTATGTCTTATTCCATTGAGAAACCGCACTTTTTGAAAAGATCCGGCGCGCTCTGGCGTGTAGCGTTTACGAAAGTAAACCGGAGCTAATTTTGTTTTGGTATTGCGCCTTGTTACGTTAGCGAAAAGGAAAATAAATAAACATTCCTTCAACATTCGGCCAGTGATGCCGTTTTATGGACACCGACTATGTAATAGTATGTAACTGGATCGCCTGTAATAATTTACTGCTAAATTGGTTAAAATTTAAGGCTAGCCATCCTCGCTGAAAACATAGATATGTTGAAATAATTTTAATATTTTCAAACGAAACTTTTAACATGTTAATTTAATTGTTTTTGAAATTAAGCTAATCGGTTTTTTTCTAATATTTTTTTCCTCTATTCCTTCCGCATATGCAATTAGTATAATTCGTTATTGTTAGATACCTCAGGAATGGTGGCTTAATTCTTAAGAAATCCTCTGGTGGTTCAAATCTAACTTATATTGAAATTAGAAACATGGTACAAAAAAGAATTAAGGCTAAATTTGACAAGAGAAGTAAATAGGCTATTGAGTATCCCTATTTGATAATAGATGGCGCTGCCAAATTATAATTTATGAACCAAGTCGCTAGCGTAACTTGTTTGACAAATTTGTTACTTTTTAACAGTGATGGGAGATTTAATAATTTCTCGTGAGATTTCACGATTTGCATGAAAACGATTTACCGATTTAATAAATCACGAATTTTATACTAGACGAAAAAAATAAATAAAATAAAAAAATAAACGAAAATGTTGTAAAAATCATACTCGAATGTTATATAAAAGGCGGTATAATTAATAAAATAAGTATATGTGAGAGAGCAAAAATTTGAAAATTTAAGTAAATTTATATTGCGTTTGTTATCTCTTCCACATTCAAGCGCTAGTGTGGAAATAAGTTTTTCACAGACTAATTTGAACAAGACCCAAATAAGGAATAGGTTGAATAATGATACTTGAAGTAGTCTATTGCTTACCAAGACCTTGATAGCAAGAAGTAAATCCACGTTTTAATTTCAAAGTAACCACAGACCTCATACAAAGTATGGATACTAAGATATTATATTCACAATGTGCATTGGATTATGATAATGATAATGATTATTAATATGCAACTTTTATTTGTTATTGAGAGAGATATTTATTGTGTTTACATTGTGTAGTGTTCGTAATTAAAATATATACATATACTTAAATATATATGTTTTCTTGTACCTATCTCTTTTTTGAAACATATGTGGTACCATACAGCCAAATTAAAATTTCCCGCAATTATTTTTAGTAAAGGCTTTAAGATAACTATTAATATAGTACAAATTGGTAGGTAATTTTATGTTTCAACATTGAAGTTACTAAGAATAATTATCCAACAAAAATGAAAACGTTTTATCCCAATCTAAAATTGGCAAGAAATTTGAAAAATAAATTATTTATATTTCACAAATTCTCACGATTTTTTAATAGAGATATCACGAATTTCCAGTGGCGCCATCTTCCATCACTGCTTTTTAAGTGAAAGCACGAAGTTGATATGACGAATTTGGGAGAGCTTGATTTTCCTATTGGCTAAGAAATATTCAAAAAAAATGGCGGTTCCGCGCTAACAAAATTTGCTAAGTGTCCGTTCTTAGTCACATGTTCCTTGCCAGCAAGGCGAAGAAATACCATTATTTACAATATTTACATAAAAATCAAAATGAATTACAGACATGTATTACCCCAACATCACATTCCATTTTCGCGCATTTTCCGCCATCATTTCGGTGGTAATGAAGGTCAAAATCTCAGTGTTACAAACATCAAGGGTACTGACAGAGACAGATTAGCTTCTCTATTAGTCATTCTCTGATTAGAACTCTTTCAAATTCTTAATTGTACTTCTGGATCATTTCTCTGCATGGGAATACCGGTATAAGTATAAAAAAGTGCGAAATTTTGATTGAAAATTGTAATCTAAAATATCTAACATACACGTTATTTAAATTTATTATATTAACTACAATCCCATAGAAAACATACATGAAAAATTTAAATAGAAAATATTATTCGTTAGGAATGAATAAAATTAGAAAGACTGTTCTATTTTTTTTATATGAGTATTATCTCTTTATCAATGTTTTAACCTACGTCATCAATTTTTGCCCATATGAAACAAATCGGTAGAATGAACCCAAAATGAGAAGTACATATGTCGTCATCGTAATGTCGACGTAGAATAGAGGAACTAAAGTCATTAGTGGTGGGGGTGATTTTTTTACGATAGAAATTACATTAAATACTTCTGTCAAAGTGACAGGAACACCCCTAAAGCTAGTATAATAGCCTCTTCCGACGATTCCAGCACTCAAAACAGATATGACGACATACTGTGAGATTCAAAATGATTGTCCTAATAAAAAAAACTGTTTTCCGGAAAGATTTATCTATACTTATTACCGTTTTAATGAGTGAAGTGAGCTACATACAAATTTCATGCAATAAATGAATTTTTGCGCCTCCGTCAGAAGTACCATTTTGCAGTACTTAAAAGCGGCAGGAAACTTGTTTTCCTGCTAGGCCGGCAAAATGTCACTAAAGGTTGGCACCACTAGATCACATGAAGAATTGTAATAAATTGTCATTAAGCTACTGTTACCATGTTAAGATGAACTGGTGTCTTCATTGCACTTATTATTGATAAATAGATATTAAACTAGAAGAAAAATTACAGAAAAAGATTTATTCAACTCCCTAGTGTCAAAATTTATTTTCTATTTTCAATTCAAAATTAAGATTTGTCGGCCCAACAAAACATTGGGGTATTCACACGGCCAGAAAACTCTTTTGCGAGTATTCGTACTGTGGGCCTCGGCTACCGCCTCGTCCACAAACCGTACTTCTACTCGCAAAACTGTAGTTTCTGGCCTAGTGATACAAATAACTATTTCTTGACATTTAGTGACATTGGCGTTCGTGTTGTAATTTCCTTCGTTTACTTATCTTATAACTTTTTTCAAACCGTTTATTCTTTTACCTTTAATATCACAACATATATAGTAACACTGACTTAGTTCAAACCCTTCATTACAAACACGGCATATACCTACACCCTGCTACTATCTATAGGAGCGGAATTGACAATCTTTTTGAATCTCAGCGTAGGTACTTCTCATTTTGTGTTCACTATACTTCTAGGTCTAATTAAAAACCGTGTATGTAAACAGTTTGGGCGGCTGTTGACGTACTTTTGACAGATGCTGTCATATTAACCCACTAGTAGTATTTGCGTCAACACGTGCAAACACAAAAGTGACGCTATTTGACAATTTACTGACAGCTGACAACAGGACCACCAAAGGAAACAGCAGACAATTTAAACAATGCAGTAGTATGACTATCCTTACCTGTCACATGCATGAAATCGAACGGTATAGATCTTTGTTAGTGAGACAAGCGCAAATTTTCCTTTTTCAGTAGCAATACTTAAAAAGAATAGTCAAATTAATAGATTCTCTTTATCTGTATGACTCATTAACGGCGTAGGATAAAACATAAAATAGATAGTTCATTTGAATTTTCAAACTTTCCTCCAAGAATAAGCCATCAAATTTACTTGAGCGTCATCTAATGATGATAAAACATATGAAACCAATTAAAATGATGTGTTCAGTATTCACCTTGTAAGAAAATCTTCTACTGAAAGCCATTGAAAATTTTTATATAGAGAGTAAATTGACAAACAAAAGATTCTATGTGACCTGCGTGAAATATTTTTATAAAAGTTTTTGTAAAATATCACGTGTTACGTGCCAACACTTTAAAAGCAATCTGACAGAATAAATTGTGGTTAATAAGGTAATATATAAATGAAAGTTAATTATTTGTTAAATATCTTTTATCAAAGCTATTTGTCAAAGAGCTTTTATCATATAATATTCGCCTGAAACTTAGCTTTCTTATTACGATACAACAAATTGGCATACAGATGCACTAAAATCACATTTTAAATTGTAGTACCTAATCATTCTTCTTTGCATGCAACATCGCTAAACAACTGTCCAAAATAAATTATTATTATGACAGTTAGATTTCATGATTAGTTTTGCATTTGGATTCCAAATCCCAATATTATTTCTTATTGAGTTAATACTAATAATTTAATATTTTTTAAACTTTCAACTAAAGCGTGCAAATTGCAAAAGGCATTATTTATCAATGCAAAATGTTTTGTGGAAGTTTTAAACGTACGTCATTCCCCTGTTATGCAATTTGATATCTTGTATCCCCAGTTCTCGTACGGAAAAACGAGATATACACTGAACTCTAATCTAAATAAAAATTGTAACTTACTTACGCAAACGAAATGTATTTTTACACACGTAAGCCAGATTATTACAAACGTATCGTCCAGAGATGTATTAGTAATACACCCTATCTTAATTGTTATAGCCGGCCCGTTCTTTCAACTTATTCGTTCCATTTATCAATATTTATACAGAGGATTTACAGCGCCCAAAACGCTTTTAAAAAATTAATGCACCGTCGTTATGAACCCATTAAACACGCGTACCTTTCAAACATGATTCATCCCGGCTATGATTTGACGTCAAGAATGTGTTAACTCACCGTTTGGATAATTAATCAAAGTGTATTTCTCATCCCCTTGATGTACTCCAGCGAACAAAATTCAGTTTTATTTTTGTTCAGTCGATTTAAAACCTTTTAGATAATAACTACTTTGATGCTTTTATGCAAATTAAGTGCGGTATAGACAAACAATTCGTTCTTAATTAGATATGTAATCTAAATTTTATATATCATCAATTTTATATGGATTTACAAAATATGTTTCCATGGATTGATCTTGAATTTCAATAACGAACAAGATTATTTAGAGTGTGTCATATCTCATACAGGATGTAAGTATATAAATTGGTGGAAAACTTATATATGCATGGTATTTCAAAATTTAGTATCACTTCAAAATCCCTCAAAACAAACATTCAACTTTAGGCAGGACTAACGCGTTTTTTTGAAGACACCTTCAGACACATTCACATATCTTAAACACCTCAAAATGCACTGTAAACCGAGAACAAATCAGTGTTGCCAATCGCCAGGCAATAACAGTACTTCCCCCTAGATGGTATCCCAAATTGCCCTTAGGGTAATCTCTTTGAGATTAAGCTAAGGACGAGCTTGGGGTCACCATCCACAAAAGACGGTAGACATCTGAAAACGATGCTTCGTCGTCGTAGAAATTCTTATCACCCAATTAACATGCATAGAATCTTGTAACGTTAACAAACTGATAGTTCCAAGAGGAACCATCAAATTTAACATTCAAACCTCTATTATGAAAATGGATACTTTTAATCTCAGATCAAACTTAATACACCTCTCAGACATATTCATATATCTTAAAATGAATTGTAAACCGAGAACAAATCAGTGTTGCCAACCGCCAGGCAGTACTTCCCCATAGATGGTATCCCAAATTGCTCTTAATCAACCACTTGATCCCCCAAAAAAAAATCTATAATCTATTTTTAAAATTTACATTATAATGTAAATTTTTAATATATTACAAATTTCGAAGGTCATTAATTCGCTAGTAACCAAATTTAGACTTCCTGCCATTATTTTTAGTGAATTCAACGTAAAAGTATTAAAGTAACTTTTGATTATAGTGCAATATAGTAGCTTATTTTATGTTTCCATTGCGGAGTTAAAAATAATTGGATGGAAATTCAAACATTAAAAGAAATATAAGTTTATTTGTAAATAAATTATAATATGAAACTGAAACTTGCTATTCATCTACCTGACTCTATTTTAAGGATAAGAAACTATAAAAAAGACGCCAACATATTTTTCCAAGAATAGAATCCCCTAAAGTGTCTCCTTACATTAAAAGTTTACCCCAAATTCAGGAAAAAATCCTCCGAGTTGGCAACACTGGAACAGATGTCATCTCTATGACGAAATGTTAAACAATAATTTCATATTAAGATCGTGCTTTTAAAATGTCCAGGCTTAGTGAAAATCAGAATAACAATGTCTAAATATAAGCTAAACTAGCAGTTAGGTCCAATTTTTTTTAACAAATAAATGTATCACAAGAAGAATTTAAAAAATAAATTGACAGGTCGAACGCAGATATTTCTAACCAAAATCCATTCCTTATCCCTTCAAATGATAAAACCCAATATCCATTTTCATAGAAATTTCCACAATGTTTGGGCAGACATATCAGTTCTAAAAAGGGAAGATTCTATTTACGAAAATTTGCAATTTCATCAAGTAACGTAGGCAGAACAAGAATTTCCCATTCATTTCCTTATTTAAGAGCAGATTTTCAAAATAATTTTGGGAATTCTGAATCCGAATTCGTTGCAGTTCTGGTCAGCATCCTTTCGCTGAAACCAACCACCCGTTTGGAATTCATGCACAAATCCAATCTCATATTGGGGCAACTCGTTACAAACACAGGGATTTTTGGTAGTCCACGTTCAGTCTCAGAAGCGTCAACACTCATCTTTTTTGCTCTGAAAGTAATAAAATCTCACCTCAGCTTCATAAACGTTAACTTGTGACCAATTCAGTCAAAGAAAAAAAATTCGAGCTTATTTAATCACCCGTGGCCAAGTAACAATCAATACCGTTTCTGACCAATAGTATCTGACATATAATAATATCCAGATGAACCTGTCCGAACCTCGTGAAAAACCGAATCTTGATACCAGATTCCTGATATTGCCAACCAAACGAAATTTGAAAGGTTCCTAATTACACATAAATTAAAATTTATTTAATTAAAACTTATTATTAATTAAACTTTTTTTTCTCGTAGCTTTAAGTTAATGATCAATTCAATTTTAAGTTAACACACATTTTATTGTTGAATTTATAAATAATTTGCACATACACATTTGTATATTCGCAACATCGGTTATCTACAATCACAGAATAAAGCGCTACAATGTTACATTGTTATTTTATTTCTTAACTGAAGTTGTTTTATTTCCTTAATTTATTGTTTTTATTTATAACCTTGAACTCTGGCTGGTAAGAAAAAAAATCATATTTGGCGTGCGATTTTAACAACATCAGCTTGATCACCACGCGATCACAAGATTTTGTCGCCTCTATAGAGGAGCACAAAACAATACATTTTTTTTCACCACCAACGTGGGGCATAATACATTTTTTGGCGCCTAACGTGGAGCAATACATATTTTGTCACCATCAACGTGGGGCATATTACAACACCTATTTTTTTTTTATATAGGTATATTTCTTAATCGAAAATTTTAATATTCTAATGTGTTCGCGAGACTGATTTGTGAAACATTGTTTTGTATCGAAATTTGTATCGATTGGTACGGTAATTTAGGGTGGAAAAGAAAATCATCCTATAGAGTTTTGTATTCTTAATTTTATTTTACTGAAATAAATGGCAAAACAAGGCTTTTCAATTCAATACAGGAATTGTAATTACATTCATTCTGTGATGTGCATAGCCGCAAAGTAGACGTGTGTGGTCGGTCCGCAGCTCTTTTGTTATTTTTATCCTTCTTTATTAAAATTAGTGAAATCTATCAATAATGTCAGAAAGAACGCGTGAGGATGCTACAGTGGCAAAAATTGTTGAAAAAGTGCTTAAATCTGAGGCTCTTCTTGAAAGAATCGGTAGTATAGTTGCCGCCAAAATTACAGATTGCCTCAAGGAGTAGTAGGAACTATTTAATTTTCATGCGCCGATGACAAATGCTGTTGCTCGGCGGTCTACGTATCCCTGGATCACTGATGTTATTAAAATAATGATAAAATTGAGAGATAAGGCTAAAGCTAAATTTAGGAGGACGAAGGAACCGCGTGATTGGAATTACTATAAGGAACTTAGAAATTTTACTAGAACGTCAAAGATTCTAAAGGTCTTTGGAAGAACTTACAATTATTAAATATTTCTAAGAAAAAACAAATTGATTTGCCATTACATATTGCGAATGTGGATGACATTAACCAGCACTTCCTTAATTCAGTGCCTAGCACAGTTGTTAATGATTTTAACTTATTAAATTTTTATAAAACTCATACTAAAAACAACATTTGCAACAATTTTACCTTCACTCTAGTTGATGAAGCACAGATCTCGAGAGCGCTGGCTGGGATCTCTTCTTCTTCTTCCGGCTGTGATGGATTGTCGATACATATGATTAGACTATGTGCTCCTTACATTCTCAAATATATAGTTCATATTATTAATTCTTGCATTTTAGAAAATGTCATTCCTGATTTATGGAAGCAAGCATTGGTGATACCCTTGCCCAAAAAGCCAGCGCCTCAGTCTTTTTCAGATATGAGATCAATAAGCTTACTCTGCGTATTATCAAAGCACTAGAAAAAGTATTATATCTCCAGCTGACGACGCACTTGAGCTCTTATAATATCTTGCCGTCATACAAGTCGGGTTTTCGTCCCTATCACTGCTGCGAATCGGCTCTGTTAGCAGTTACAGATGATATTTTGTCTGCAAGCGATAAAGGATTGATCACTGCGCTTGTGTTGATTGATTTTGCCAAAGCATTTGACACTGTTAATCATGAATTGTTGTCTGCTATTTTTCATTATGTTGGTCTATCCGAAAATGCCGTTAACCTTTTAGATAACTTTTGCGTAGTAGATCGCAATCCGTGAAAATTGGAAGTGCTGTTTCCCGGATGTTGAGCTCTCTTCCGGCGTGCCGCAAGGTTCGACTCTTGCTCCTTTACTTTTTACAATTTATACTTGCGCATTGTTTGATTCTCTTCAATCTTGTAAGGTTCACCTGTATGCGGACGACACGCAAATATATTATTCTTTTTCCAAAGAAAATTACTTGATAGCAATGGATGATATTCAGCGAGATCTTGACATTATCTCCCAAACCTGCTCACTTCATTCTTTGCGTGTTAATGCATCAAAATCTGGGGTTTTGTTTTTTGGAAACCAACAGGTACGCAATAGTTTGGCGTTAACATGTGCATTGCATATCGATGGTGATCGTCTGCCTGTGATGGAAGATACCAAAAGTCTTGGTATCGTATTAGACCCTAACTTTCGTTTTAGACAACAGGTATCGAAATATATTCAACGGGCTTACGGTAACTTAAGGATATTATACCAACACAAGTCATCTCTACCCTGAAATATTAAGTTATTATTATGTAACTCTTTGGTTCTCTCCCACTTTTTATATTGTTCCACAGTTTACGGCATGTGTATTGATGTTAGGACCAAAAAGAATACAGCGGGTTCAAAACTCATGCCTCAGATTTTATTTACAGCATAAGGAAATATGATCATATTTACACACACTTAGTAACATCTAAATGGCTGAATATGCGAAATCGCATGTTGCTTAAAGCCTCGTGTCTGTACCACACTATAGTCACAACTAGGATACCTAAATATTTGTATGAAAGGATATTGTTTCGGACAGCGTGCACAATATATTAATATTCCGCGAGATCTAACATTAGTTAGATCTCGCGGACTTCTTACCCCGCCGTTGCACAGATCTTCCTTATTTCGGCGATCTTTTTCATACAATATATACAAGACGTATAACGCTATTCCAGCGGTAATCAAAGAAAAGACGTCAATCGCATTTAAAAGATCATTACGCCAGTACATCTATGAGAGACAGATATCAGGTATTGCTTTTCCATAGTCTGGACATATTAATTTGCCTTTGTTTAGTGTTTAGTTTTCCGGACAAGAGCTACTTTTTTATTTTTGTTGAGCTTCGTTGTTCATCACAGAATTAGATTTAAGTTAGTTTAGGCATTTAGTTTTATTTTACCGTTTGTTTATTTGTAGACAAGGTTAAGTGGAAGATTGGTGGGGATATTTACCCGCACTAAACTTCGCCTTGGGTATTTCTGTGCATGATTTTTTTTTTTATTATTATTTTGTATTAATTATTAGTTATTATAAACCATTTACTGCACGAAATAAAAGACATTTATTATTATTATTATTATTATTATTATTATTATTATTATTATTATTATTATTATTACATACACACACCTTGTATACACATTTGTACTATCAAAGACAAAAGTCTTGACTCAAGTTTGACATAAATAGAGATAGAATAATTAGAGCTTTTTCTGTATTTTAATATTTCTCTCTCAGTTAAGACTTTTGTCTTCGATGGTACGTAAAAGCTGCTTTTGGCTTGAAGACTTGTGTGTACATGAGAGATTATAAATTATATAAATATTATATGAATTTTTGGCTACCAACTTATTTATTTCCAATACAACTTATATATATTTTTTATTATTTTGGACTGCCTTTCTTTCTTAAGTGAACTTGGACATTTTTACGACAGGTGTAAATTCCATAGTTTACGACATAATAACGCTTGCGATCATGTGCATATACACACAGGCTAAAGTTAATTTTAGTTTGTTTGTTGGAAGAACGGTTTTACGGTTAAGTGAGTATGAATGAATAGGGCTTGCTAATTTTCGTGTTTATTTACATTAAATATTAACGGTTTGATATTAAATTGTTAATACTACATTATAACCTGTAATGCAAATAAAAAAGATGTTGCATAATGTTGAGAAAAACAAATTTCTTTTCATTTTTCGCACATTTTTATATTCATGTTTTTTTTAGCATTATTGCTAAAATAAAACTATTTTTCGCCTATAAGTTCCTTATTTAAACTGCTTGCTCTAAATTTATAATTTCGCCAGTTATCCTGTCCAAACAAAAATGCTAATGTAAAATACCACAGACAACCAACGTCTATAGAAAACAAGGCCCGTGATTTTTATTTACCCTAGCATAATTAATTTCTATAAATACAGTCCCGTTAATGGCATGTTTATTATATCAACATTGAACGCCAACGTATTTGGGAGGGCACATTTTATAATAGGTTGTGCCCTGTATAAGCTTACTTGCAAATGTAGAATGGATTATTTTTCATGATGCAATGCAGTTTTTATGCTTTTTTTTAGTCTAAACCCTAAAAAAAAATCTGAGAAAGTGAGAAAGTAATTTTTGTATAAGTTAAGTTCCATCAATGTTTATAGAATTCGTTTTTAGAATACTCGTGCAACGGAATTTTTTTGAAGCGCAGTTATTAATAAAAACCACATTGTTTACGCTTGTTATTATCGGATATATAATTATAAATTTCATCGTGCAAGTTTTTCCCAAACTTTATTGATCTTTCGCCCAATTTTCCCTCTATAAAATTATTCACAACCTTGGCGTTGAAATTCACTATAATTAATATGTACTTCCAACATCTGCTTATATATAACAATGCATGATGACGTAGCATGTCATCAAAATTTACTCTTTTGATTGCATATGCCCAGCGAATTTTCCCAACGCTGTTTGAACTCCGCCGGAAAACCCAATCGAACTTTGCAAAATTTATTGTCGTTGTCTGTTGTTAAGTCGACATCGATGACACAATTTGGTTACGACATACTTGTAAGACTGCCAAAATTCGAACAGATTTCGTATTATATCGCCGGAATTTTCCTCGAATTATTCGTCTTGCGATGTTAAATAAACTGAAACATCTCGGATGAAACTGTCATTTTTTTTGACAAATAGTCGAAAAATGCGGTTCATGTTGTTTTAGTTGTTTTATATCTGGATCTTTCTACATAAATAATACCTTTGTAGGTGAGGTTTTAAATGAAAACATATATACATATTACAGGGGTGATTTCAATATATGCGACAAACTTTAAGAGCTGATTCCTGAGGTTATTTTGATCATAAAAGTTCATATGAGTATATGTCCAAAACGGTTTGGTTTTAAAGTTATGATTTAATAATAAATTATGACTATATGACTAACACGGTTATATATCACAGTTGGTTCTCCAAAACTATTGTGTTGAGAGGGAATTGTTTATTTGTCATTTCAATATTTGTCAATAGTTGTCAGAGTATTCATTCAGTTTATTGTCAGTTTCTGTTTTCTAAAATGAATTACACGAACGCTGAGATGTGTGATATGCATTTCGTTTACGGTCTTGCCAATGGAAATTCGCGTACTGCTAGACGTCTTTATGAAGAACGATACCCGAACCGTATCATCCCGCATCATTCAATATTTGCCCGTCTTCACCAACGTGTTAGTGAAACGGGAAATTTTAAAAAACGGACGATTGATAACAGGCACCCATCTACAGTGAGAACTCCACAAGTTGAAGAAATGATACTAAATGAAATTAAGGAACATCTTACTACAAGCACCAGAAAAATTGCGTTTGCTTTAAACATTAGTCAGGCCACAGTTTGGAAAATATTGAAAGGTCAACTGTTGTAGCCATATCACATTCAACGGGTGCAGGCACTTTTGCCGGCAGATTTTCCGCAAAGAGTGGCTTTTCGTCAATGGATGCAACACAAAATCGCACAAAAATCTGACTATTTGGCTCAAATATTCTTCACCGACGAGGCTACTTTCTCTAGAAACGCAATTATTAATTTTCATAATAATCACATATGAGCCGAAGAAAATCCGCACGAACTAGTGAATGCCCGTCATCAACATCAATTCTCTGTCAATGTGTGGGCCGGAATTGTTGGAGATCACTTGATACGTCAATTTTTTTTTACCGATGCGTTTAAATGGCGAGGTATACCGCAATTTTCTTGAAGAGGAGCTACCCCTACTGCTGGAAGAAGTTCCGTTGCAATTAAGATTACAAGTGTATTTTATGAATGACGGTGCTCTAGCGCATTTTGGTTTAGTTGCTCGCGAGTTTTTGGACAATACGTATCCAGATCGGTGGATAGAACGGGGAGGTCCACAACCCTAGCCTCCTCGGTCTCCAGACTTAAATTCTTTGGACTTTTTTCTCTGGGGTCACCTTAAATAATTAGCTTATACGACTTCCATTGAAAATGTCGATGAACTGAGAAATCGTATTATCGCAGCTTTGACTCGTCAGTCAATACGACGGAGGATAGAAGCTTGTATTGCAGTTAGGGGCGGTCATTTTCAACATTATTGGTATAAGTTAATTTTGTTTTACTAATTATTTTGTTAATTTATAATAAAAACATTAATTATGTTAACTTACTATTAAACATTGTACAATTTTAGAACTAAGCGATTTTGGACATATGTTCTTATGAACTTTTATGATCAAAATAACCACAGGAATCAGCGCTTAAAGTTTATCGCATATATTGAGAATCATCCTGTATATTAATGATACTCTGTATCGGAAATAATTGTACAAAATTAGGTTTATTTATTCCTCAAATTAATTTGTAACAATGTACTTTCGAATTATTATTTTTTTCTGTTTTTATTTGAAGGAATATCATTCCTCTGGATTGTAACCAAGGGAGTATACCATCTCCTGATGCATATACAAAAGTAAACAACATAAATCAAAGACACAAACGTTAATTTTTTTCCAATATAACGAAGGCATATATTCATCACTCCACTGAAATATTATTTATTTTGGTAACTACTTAGTTTTGTCATGGTTCTGATTGGTTACGTTTTGCTTACGAAGCCGACAGAGATGACGCCAAAAACACTGTGTTCACAAAATATCCTCTTTCAGCCAAACAGTGAAATAATCGTGTAAAATGTTAAGAGTTTCCGTCGTGTGCCCAGTTTTCTTAAGAAGAATTCGCGAGAATTATTGTGTCACAAGCACTAAGACCATTCCTCTGGCAAGCACAAAATGCTTTTATTTTCTAGGATATATCTGTAAATACAAACTTCTTCTAGACCCCTCACCTGCTGATGGTGAAGTGAAGTTTCTCCGGGTTTTCAAGTTGGATGGTATACCGGCTTTTAAGGTCCTCTCTCGACTCAGGATATCTCTTACATATTGATGACATTGTAGATAATAGGTTCGTTTGTTTGTCTGATCTAAGCAGATCCGAGGAATTTTGCGCGTTTGTTTGTATTTTAGAGCATGATTTGTGCGTGTTTGTTTGTTTAGAGCAAGCAAATCCAGATCACAAAGAGGTTGCTCTTGCTGCTCGCGGTCCGACGTCCGAGCAATTACGAGCAATTTTGCAACATAACCTACTCGCACTAACACCGTGTTGTAAACTGTCATTTTTAAATGTAATCTGACTTATAACTGCATCGAATATGCATGAAATAGATAATATAACGATACCAATGTGATTGATGTAAAGAACGATCATTATATTTTAAAAACTTAACTTGGTAGGTACATAAATAGTAGTATATGATGCAATTTTATTGTAGTCTAGATTCATTAATTTGAAAAAATTATTTTTACTTTTCCTGTTCATAATAGCTGTGACAATCTGACAATAGTAAATAATAAAATTAAGGTTATATTGCAATCGAGCGCGTTTGTTTGTACCATCTTTAAATCCAACTCTGAGACGCTCTCAAGTTACTCTGATGACGTCAGTAGATACTGCTCCAAGCACACAAACAAACAAAGCTATTTTCATAATATTTTCTTTCATAAAAAATATTCCAGTTTTTGAACAAGGATAGTATTTGTTTTCGTAAACTTTATTTTTTTTTTAATAAATAAACTATATTTTATGAAGAAATTTCAATAAAGGTTTAGAAAAAAAAAAAAACTATTTGCGGCATTCCTCTGGATTGAACCTTATACCTCTGGTACAAGTTTTTGTATTTCTTCGAAAAAAGGTAAAATTAATAATACAGTTTGATCGTCTGCTGTTTTGGCATTACGGGCATTAACTGGTGTCAGTAAACTTATTTGCGGTAAAATTGAACACTGAACAAAGCTATCTATTTTGATGCTTAAAAAATGATTATCTTTGAAGAATGATCCATCCTGATGAAAAAAATTTACGATATACAAATCAAGAATCAGGGGATACGATGGGCAAGTGTCAATATTTCGGGGGATTGATATCAGCAAGAATCAAAGAGCTCCTTTTCTTTGTCTCTGGAGCTTTCGAAATAAATTTATTTCATCATCAGTAGAACAACTACAATAGGATACATGCTATAATTGAATGAAAAAGTGAGGTTACTTACTTAGAGTAAGGTGGTAGCAACAATATCAAACAATACATAAACAAGACAGTCCAATTTAAAATAAAAAGACATTATACAAGTTAATGTCTTTAAAGCCATAATTTACAAATTTTTAAATGAAAGATCAGGGAATTATAGCCGCAGGAGAGGTGCTACAGAACCGTTACAGTTGAGTTTTTTGAAAAACTATATTCATTTTCTTTTGTGTACAAACTATATGAAAATTACATATATTTTCGTGCATTTATCATTCTGTACAGCAACAGACGCTAATTTTATTTATGCGGCGTGCTAAATCTCAGCATACTTGCAACGAATAAATTGTGTATTTCTATTTTAATTTTGGCATTAAAGATACACATCTCTAGAGATCTACAGCGTAACGCAACAACGAATGCAACACTCATCTTTGCACATTGATCTATGTATTCCCTCCCTTTAAATTTAGCAACGCAAGCGCGTATGCAAACACGCGAAAGTAATTTGGACGTGGATAAATCGAATAAAGCAACATCTTCAGAAAATAATCTTATTAGGGCATCTGCCGGCTGGTACGAAACTGTAGTCGGTTTCCCCTCACTCAGACGTCTAGGTAATACATCTTATAATTAGATCAGATCAACTCTAGTCGGGTGCAAATAAGCAAAGTTTAAACGCTCAAATAGAGCTCTAAATGCGGCCTTTCACGAAAATCACGAACACTTACCTCTGATGCTACAGCACCAAATGCGACCACGCGACGTCTTGTTTGAAGAATTTGATTCGATTCGGTCACGAACCAGGAATTTGTTTTGCTAACTCTAAATAAACATATAATCCGTCGACCGTCTGTTGAATTATATTTAAATTTATTACTATAAAATAATGTTTTTCTACGAGCAGTGGCTGACTTACACTTCGGAGGCCCCAGACGAAATTTCATTTTAAGGCTATGTATTAACTATTAGTTCTACTAATCAAATTGTTTGAATAAATCGGCAACATTTTCAACACGTATAGTAACTTTTGCAAAATAATTTACTATAATGATTAAATATACACCTAACCTGTCAAATATCAAATATTCTGTCATATATATCTAGAGAAAATCTATCCAGGAATTTTATTTTTGCCTATGACCCCACTGTCACACAGTTAAATAAGTTGCATAAGTAAAATATATTAAACAATATATAAGTAAATGTGTAGGATATACTTTTCATATAGTGGTTTAGAGAGATAAAACAAAAAAAAGTTATTTCATTTATAAATGTTTCTATTTTTTATTAATAATTACAATATAATAAGTGTATATAGAATGTTGCCGATGCTTTTAGATTGTATTAATTATGAATATTTCATACGCCCGCGTGCTTTTTGCACCTCTGCGGAAAACCGATATTGTTTACCGACTAATATTCTTCAAAATGCTCGGAGATTGTCGAATTCTAATAAATTACCTAAAATTAAAATGGAATTTATTGACCTCCAAACGCGATCGCAGACGTTAATCATAAATTATGAGCTCATTTCCCGGTGAAATTGAACGTGGATTAAACTATTTATTGATGTGTTGTGCATCGCACTGCCATCTACATCAATTTAAATGCAACTCGTCAACTGTCAATTTATTATCGGGCAATTTTTCTTCAGGCCAATTTCATAATTTATCTATTGGATTGGAATTACAGTGTTTCGATTATGTAGTGGTAAGATATTAATAATCCATATAAATTCATTTCTCACGGTATATATAAATTGTATTTATGCATGCAAATGAAATTAATTACCTATAAATTCCAGCAATGCAATTTTCTTATGAGCTGAGCGAGATTCTCAGTTTCTCCGCGTAAATGTTTGCTTAACTAGCGTGAATTAATACTTGAGATCTAACGGAATGTTATGTATATCAACAGTACATGAATTACATATTTAAGTAGTTATAACGTCTATCGATATTGCAAGTAAAGCTTTGAGAACATTCACATTTTATAACCTAATTCCTGTGTAACATCATTTTAGCATTTCTATTTTTTATATTAAAATATGCGCTTAAAATCGGGGGATTTGGATTTTTTACTTTTAATTCGGCGTAAATATTAAGTTGGCAATAATTCAAAATTGACAGTTCGCAAGTGTGTGCCGTGTGTGTTTGTGTTGTTCGTGTTGGTTATGTTAGATTTTTTTTCGCGAATAACCGTTTATTTCGAAAAGTTTAAACCGAGAATTTGAATTAAGAATTGTGCTGATGATGATGCTGAGTTTGTATTTTCAACCCTTTTTTGGTCAGAATATGGAGAACTACTAGCGACCAGTCGCAGCATCTACTTATTTGACATCGACAATATAATTGTAGTTTATTGCAGGTCAGTTTCTAGTGCGATATTAAAACTTATGTATAGATTATAAATAATATTGTTTAATTGCATTATTCTACGGCTCCGTTCTACCTATTTTTATATTTTATAATCATTTTAAGTTTAACCAATTGGTAAAGCGTAAAGTGCGTAAGTAAGTTTCAGAAGCCAGCATTGAATATCGAATATGTGAATGCGAATACTATAATACGCTAAGTTTTGTGGTAAACCATGTCAAGATTACACACTAAAATTAAAATTAGTTCTTCAAAAACCACGCGTATTAGAATCTTTCAATTTCCCATGAGAGTTTGAAATTGCTTTGTTTTCTTGGCGCGTCAAGGATTTTTTAAATTCTACTCGAATATTTCTGTTTTTATTCACGCTCGTTTCGATTATGGATACGTATGAGACGTTTCGGAAATATTAAAACCGTTAAACGAATCATAAAATACGCATTTGAGCATCAAAACAGATAAAAGCCCTATTTTATTGCAAATGTTTATTTTATAGAAGCTAAAACGACTGGACAAGCATTGTCTTCGTCATGATCATTTAAAAGAAAAGTAATTACACTTGTTGATGTGTGTATCTCGTATGTACCAACATCAGATGAGATTGCTTCATCTGTTGTTGGATGATTTTTATTAGCTTGTTCGACAAATAAGCGACCTTTTTTTTGCCTCCCTTTGTTTAAAAGAGACAAAAGCTTAGAATGTCTGCGAACGAGTTATACCCTTGGATATTTCCAGACATTTTATGCATCGATCAACTTCGGTCGTTAATTCCACGCACAAATAAAATTTATTTTGAAGGCTGTTTTGTTCCCGTTGAACGGCTATTGTTAAAAAACCGTGGTGATCAACTAACATCTGTTAAAATATGTTAAAATTTTAAATGAAAATAGATTTCGCGGAAAGCAGTATGTTGGTGTGTATACATTTTTCTATCAATTGACGTTTAAGACCGTTAAAATTTATTGTTATATCCCTATTTTTATAGTTTATGTAGCCCAACGTAATAAATATAACTAAAAGTAATCCAGAAAATTACTTCTACCATATTGATATTTAGATCATTTCCGCGACGAAGGTTTATTTGGATCTCAATAAATTCTAGGTTAAACAAATTAGGACCAAGCTATAATAAAGTATTAGCACTGGTCAGAAAAAATGTATATAGAAACTAGTTTTAAACTATAAATTATTATGTTTCCCCTTTTCTATTGACAACAACGATAAAATTATTTAGAATACGCGCTTAGAACGGCGTTGACGCACTACAAAAGCCACATACGGTTCCTTCGTGCTAGTTGCTATAAATAATAGACCTTTCCACTTCAATTAGCAAGCGAAGAATTGACGCAAGGAAATTTTATAGCGTGTCGATGCTTATGGTTGTAAAATAAGTAAGTGCGTACATGCCGATGTCAAAATAATCGGTTGGTTATATTCATGGGTCGTCGTTGCAAAACAACCTCAACTGGTTGGTGACTGTTAGTTTTTGCTATTTCCTGTAATTTTGTAATTTTTGTTCTGTTTTGCTAAATGGGAATATAATTATTACCGGAAAAGAAATTAAGGTTACTTATGTTGTATATTATTAAAGTCTCAATATAGATACCTATCTATATAATTTTGAACAGTTCCTGGTCAACACATAAATTACAGACCGATCCAAATAGCGATCGCAAAAAAAAAGAACTCTTTTAACAGCCTTTGTTACAATGTCACTCAAAAGTCGTGAACTGGTAAAAAGATAATTTAGGCATGCCATCAATATTTTATTAATGCAAGTGTACCACCTACACCACATTAAACAAATATTTCTTCTCCAATTTCTTATAAAGTGAAAAATTTTTGGTAAAATTTTTGTACGACTTTGAGGCAATTTTGTGCCCCTAAAACCCTGCAGGTATTTTACATTTAGAAGTAATATTTCTATCTATAAGTAGTTTTTCGAAGGTTTTTTTTTTATGTAACCTAGAATATTAATTTAATACTTTTCGATGTAGTCTGGAAAACTCATAAGTAAAATTCCTGAAGTAGTGATAATTTCCAGAGAAGTTTTACTTGTTTAAAAGAAAAACTACAAAGAAAAGTTCGGGATTTCTGATTTTAAAATAATAAATCTACTACTCCTTTATCTGTAACTGCACCGAATTTGTATAAAATAAATAGTTTCTATAAAAGAATTGAAAGTCTTTAAAAAAAAAATTAAGGGTTAAGGTAATTTGTTTGAATAAATTGAATTTATTTCTAACTGTGATTTTCCAAATTGGAAGAAATGTTAAGTTTTTCCCGGGAGATTATTATAATATATTTTCCGTTAATATTCACGTATTCATTTTGTAAATTTACGCCCATTAAATGCGGAACATTATCAAAAAAAGTGATTTTTACCAAGAAAAATTACCTCAAAATTTTTAGTGACTGGGTGAGCTTTCAACAGATAATGCTGAATTAATTCCAACGTGTCTGCAAGTTGTTTCGTATATTCCATGTTTAAATTGTTTATAAAATTTATTTTTGTATTGGAAATATAAAATAAATTTTATAAACAAATTTTTGGATGTGCAATGGGTTCACCAATTTCGAGTATCATTGCACTAATTCTTTTAGAGTATATAGAAGGAAAAATTTTAAATAAAATAAATTTCGAAATTTATTTTTTCAAAAGATATGCAGATGATTGCATAACCGTGTTAGACGAAAAAAATATACCAGTTTTACTTAAAAATTTTAATTCCTTTCACCCAAGACTAAAATTTACAATTGAAATTGAAGAAAACAATAGCATTATCTTTTTAGAAACTCATCAAAAATGACAACTAAATTCTAACTAAATATCTAAATTTTAAGTCTTCACAAGCTTTATCTCAAAAAGTTAGTGTTATTATTAGTTTAGCTGACAGAGCAATAAAATTAACAAGTCCAGTTTTTCGATCATATACTATTAGCAAAGCAAAACGTATTCTAGAACAAAATCCAAATTCTCTTATAAACAAAATTTTCAAACAAAGAATTTTTCTTCTTTATAATAAATCAACAAAAAATATAAATAATACTCAAACAATTACAAAATTTATAAAAATTCCTTATGTTAAACATTTATCCGAAAAAAATTAATCAAATTTTCAAACCATATAATTACAAAATTGCCTATCAAAACACAAACAAACTACAGAACCAAATTTATTCAAAATTAAAATCAAAAATTGAAAAAAGTAAAACATCACACATAGTTTATAAAATAGACATAGATATACAATATTTCACAAAATTATATAACTTAATTTTATAGCTAAATACACAATTAATTAATAATTAAATATCTATTTAATTACAAAATTCAAAAACAAATAATCAAAACATCCTATTTTAAAACGCAATCTTTAAATAAAACATAATGATAAATTTAAAATCCTATAGTAAACAAAACAATTTGTCATTTATTAAACAAAAAATTTTATTTATAATTTACACTTTTTACATTTTATATTTTTATACTTGAAAAAGCTTTGAAATAAAGCGAAACGTTGTAGTCATTGATATTGATTTTCATATTTAATTTTTCTTAGTAATATTACAATGCTTTTCTAAGAAACAGAAATTTTCCTATAATGTGTAAAACTACATATTTTTATATCGCAAATTACCAGCACTATTTTTATCTTGATAAAATTCAGACGAGAATTTGACAATCATCCACATCAAACCACGGTTTATTTGCAATATGTTCCGATTCTATTTGGCAATTTTCAACAGAACATCTAGAAAAAGAAGCTGCGACATCAACAATATTGGTTTTTTGTTTGTGATGTTCCAATATCTGATCTGAAAATATTTATTTTTTCCAGAATGCTAATGTTGGAAGGTAATCGCTTTTGCAACTGTTCACATAAAGTAACTAGAAAAATGTTTAGACCTATTTTTCACATCTGCCTTGTCATGACTATTCATTAGTCTAGTTGTAATTTCGTAAAATCGTATCCATAGTAGATACTGTCGCTATGTATCCAATATGGTCAGTAAAATCAAAATTTATTAATTGGGAATCCAGCATTTTTTGTAACCTATCAGATACTACAATTGTTGTTATAACGTTTCTGAATAACATTAAAATATTTTGAAAAATTTGGAATGGACTAACTTTAGCACTTTGAAACAATTCATTTGTTTTACAACTAGTTCTAAGTTCAAAAAGGCCAAATATGCGTAAAACTCCTTAACGATCGTACTCCAAATTTAGGGGAAAATTCCCCAAGTTGACAACACTGTAGAAGACACATCATTCATCCATGTATGGAGTTACAACAAGGCCGCTTTCAGTACGATAATACCGTTCACACACATAGAAACTGAGCAAACTTGTGCATTTCTCTAAAAAAAATAATATATAGTCGAGTTATTGGCTTGACCAGTTGGTTCCATAAGCCTTGTTGATGATTTCTAACTGTAAAAACTTGCATATTCTTGCAATTGAAAAACTGGTCCACTTTCTCACAACTTTTGTGAGTTTTCGAGTGTTTACTTTCTTTATCACATAACATTTTCTTATTAGAATGACATTTATTCCTAATTAAGCCAAATTTATTATTTTCTTTTTTACATAGCTTCTATTTTTTTTTAAAATGTGAATCTATATTGATCACTTCTCTTTGTTCTTTTATAGAAATACTCTCTGGTATCATCAAAGTTAGTTAAACTGCCCAATTATTGACGCTCTCAATCAGATTTAAGGTCACTTAATTGCTCACTGAGGACACGAACGTAAACTTCCATGACAGCGTGTTTCTGGCTTAAGAACGATATCATTTTTACTTTTAGTAAACTCAATACAGCAGAGTCTGAAGTTCAGGTCTTTCAAACATATTTCTTTTTATGTTAAATATTTTTAATAAACTCAGTAAACCAAATTCAAATTTCCCTGAATTATTTTTAGTAACTTCGACACTAAAGCATGAAGTTACTTACAGTTGACGTTTCTAAATATAATTGCGGGAAATTTGAATCTTGCTTACTTGGAAGCTATTTTAAAAGACTGTGTTTTGTATCGAAAAGTTCGTAGTTGAAGAAAACAGTGTGGAACGCAAGTCTCCGCGTCATCAAAATTATTTTATTCCTCATTGTAAACAAAATTTTAACTTTTTCGTATGCGTTGGAGAAGCGACTCTTTCTCATTGAAACGTCAGTTTTTGAACGGCACCAATTAATTTTCTCTCGTTTGCTTTCTAGGCACTGGAACGTTTGGCAGGGTGCTGTTATGTCGCAACAAATCCACCGACGAGTATTTCGCAATGAAAATTTTAAATCTTGCCGACATCATAAGACTGAAACAGGTGGAGCATGTGAAAAACGAGAAGAACATCTTATTGGAGATAAGACACCCGTTCATCGTAAACCTGTAAGTTTATTTTACTGACGTAGGGTATGCATTTTTATATGTAGATTAACAGATACTGCATTGGAATTTTAAGAGAAATTCTAGGTTAACTTAATATTAGAAGCAAATATAAACAGAATAGATAATACATCTTTGGGAATCGTGTAGTTAGATATACATACTTGTCTAAGCAACTCGTAAGTTATTATAAATTAATGCTATAAACAAATAAGTGGTAAAATTGACTATAGCTTTTCTCTTAGCACAAGAAAATTAAAATTTTTGGTTGCAACGTTTTACAGTCTCAGAACTCTTTTCGAAATAAACCTTCTTGCGTATAAAATTGATTTATTGCATATTGGACGTGATCTCGACGTTACACATAGTAAACAGTTTTTTTAGAGCAATTCTTCGAATATAAACATAACATGTTTTGAGATGTCGGTTGTTTGATATTAAACACTGAACAGTAGTAGTAACTAGTTTCAAAATATGGAATTTGCCACTAGGCGCAAGTGATTTTTAGTATAATATGTTTTTTATTCGAAATATATTTTAATCTAATTGTTTGTAGATAACATTTATTTTCAAAAGGAAAAATTATCTGTAAACTTCACGAAGGCCTATAAACCCTGAATTATAACTGTATTTTTATTATTCAATTGTATCATTATTTCGATAGACAAATTGAATGGCAAGCATGACTAAACATACGGTTTTGTTTTGTTTTATTACATTGTAGTATTAAATATTATAATTCAGCATAGATATTATTAGTGATTATTTACGTTTTATGTTGAATCTGTGGATTTTTTTAATTATCGAAAAAATGTTTGTGTAATTTCATAAAAGGTTGCCAACATTGAACTTGAAGGTTTTAAAGTTTTCTTAAAAAAAGATTGTTAATTCTTTTACAGTTTTTATTTATTATTTAGTATATATTATTATTAACATTATTTCTTTAATTTAAATGGTAGTAGCTAATAGGTAGAACTGCTTACATTCAATCACTATTACTAGAAATTTTCCGTCATAATAATAACGAAAATGAAGAGAAGAAATACTGAAACATTTATTATTATTTCAAAAATACAATAAAACATTTTTTTATCGAAAATATAGTAAAAAAATTACCTCTGGTGAAATAAGTCTTATTTCCTGACGTATTCTCTCTTACCAGTCAACAAGATTATTTGGTCTGTTCACATAAACTTTAGATTTCAAATAACCCCATAGGAAAAAAATCTAATGCGGTTAAATCTTGTGATCTTGGTGGCCACCCAATAGGACCTCTGTGTCCAATCCATTTATTAAGGAAAGTTAATAAATTATCGTACGGCAATTGCAAAATGAGCAGGTGCCCCATCATGTTGGAACCATATGTCATTGTGAGAAATATCTGGATCTTGTGAATGAGGAAGCACTACAGCTAAAGCTGGAATGAGTTGAAACAGAAGAAAGCCTACGTAGCGTTCCCCATTTGATGTTTCTTCAAAAAAAAAATAAGATCCAAGAACTTGGTTTTCGACAATATCTGCCGAAACATTTAGTTTTTGACGATTCTATGTGTGGGACAGTCTTATGCCTAACGAGGATTTTTAGTTGCCCAGTACCTCCAGTTTTGTCTGTTCACGCACCCATTTAAAGTAAAAGTAGCCTCATCGGAAAAATAATCTTTTTGATGAAACCTAAGTTTTGATTATTAATCTCAATTATCTGCTCACAAAACTGCGTTCTTCGATAGAAATCGTCTTCTACTAATTCATGTATTAATTGACCCTTATAAGGATGAGATTTATTTTTTTTTCGCGGTATTTTCGACACAGATCCCGTTGATATATTACAATTCCCGGAGATTGTCCTAACGGTTACATGGGGATTATTTACTGTTTCTGCTAAAACGTCTAGTTGAGAATCTTCTCATATTTTTGCTGGTCTTCCTTTACGTAAATCTCTACCGTGGCTGTGCTCAGCAAATTTCAACTCAATTTTGCTGACAGTAGATCTAGTAATTGGAGGTCGATCAGGATGAATTGCATTAAATAAATTACACTTTCTTATTGAGTAGTGCCCTCTTATCTCCAAAACCAGTCATAATAAGAACTTCAATAAGTTCTTTCTCAGATAAACGCATTTTTAAAATGACTCGTTAAGCTGACAAAATGACACTGACAAACTAAAAGCCGGTGATAGTTTGATTTTTATTGCCACAAAATACCACATCAACATGGTGTATAGTCTGTTTTTAAACGGAGAGGAGCAAATGAAAAAGCCATATTTACACTGCATATATTACCAAATAAATCACTGGGTCATTCTAGCGGTAAATTTGAAATATTTTCATAGCCTGTAAAAGTCACATAACGTTATGATACCCGTGTAGAGACAATGAAAATGATCATTAATTCTAGTTGAATGTTCATAAACTAAGTTGTGGATTAAAAAGGTTTAATTTGATAAATATACAAACGTGTCTCATATGTAAATACAAATTAAAGTTAATAAATTGTGTTCTACATGATTCAAAAAATGTAATAGCAAGAACTAAACTTACAATTCTTTTCTGTGAAAGAAAAACTCCATAGACAGTAAATTACACATTCATTCTCGAATAAAATTGTGTGTAATAAATTATTAAAAGCTCACATCTAGTGAGAAATCTTTTTGTCTGCTCGTTACTTACATAAAGTAAACACAATAAAGATTATCTACTCTAGATCTGAAATCTCTGGTAAATATATCACTGTCACTATCGGCACCAACAAAAATAATGAATGGTTCAATCAGGTCATCTATAATCCCTTCTAGTGTGTACATTTTTGATTATTCTTGCATCACATGCTCCACACAAGTCTTCCAATTAACATTTTTTATATTTCCTATAGCTTGTAATAAAAAAAGTTCTTTCACTTGTCTCAATTTAAATGTATTGTTCTTGGACGCCACTTCATTTTTTATTTTTGCCCATATCAATTCTATTGGATTAAGTTCACAATGATAAGGTGACAATCTTAAAACTATTTTATTATTACGTTTTGCCATTTTATCAATCACATACATATTGTACTGTTCTTTATAAATTTTGATTAAATTCAGAAGTTCAGATTGAACCATATCGTCTCTTCGCACATTCATTTTTCTTAGATGATGTTGTTGGAATCTTCTCCAGTTTACGACTATGGTATGATGCATTGTCCATGACTATAACAGCGTTATCCGGTAATTTTCGCAATACATTGTTAATCATTCCTCAAAAACTTCCGCATCACTCCTCAGGATAATTCCAGTTTTTCTAGGCTTCGAAAAGCAACAAATCCTCCTCAACATAAGCCAAGCCATCTTCAGATCCAACATGTTAAACAATAAGCCCTCTTTCCCTTTTTCTGATGGATTTCTGGATGGAGGGGAGCTTCCCACTTTAAATGGTGTGGGACAAAGGTCAAAATGGATATTCCTTTCACTTATATTTATGATCATTTATCTAGGGGCTTTTGATGTTCACGGACTAAAAGATTTAGACCAATTACGGATAAGAAGCTCAATGAGGGCAATGAATGAATATCAGAAGCGAGAAAAGCAAAAAAGAAAATTAGTAGCAAGAAAACTAGAAGACGAATACGAAAAGGATGAAGATCCAGAAAAGCCAAGCAGCTACTCAAGAGGGCATTCTTGATTTTTTAGCCTCAGATGCAGGCTTTAGCGCGGAGAATATAAAACGTTCCTCCTAGTTTAAAAAACAGACAATCGTGGTCAAAGAATGGAAATCGTTAATTCGTTAAAGATTTATTTCGTTACTTGTATTATTTTAATTTATCAAATTTCAAACGTTATTATTCCGAAAACCGCGCATTTTAGAGATATGGTATGATTTACAAAAAATGTTCAGAATTACCGTATAATTAAAAAAATGCATAGTTACAGGTGTTCATTAAAAAAAAAACTGATGTGATTCCTATTTTCTTCTTATGCAGAAAAATCGCAACTAAAAATACTAATTCGCAGTATTCCGAACGTTTTTCTGCAAAATAATTACCTAAATTTTAACGAATTTGTTCCTTTCATCGTGAACGCACTGTAATATGTCTAGATTGTAAATTTTTAACCACATCGAAAGTGTTTTGAGGATACTGCATCTTATATTTGCCACAATTGCGAAAGGCTCTGCTCGATAAGCCATTGAAAAGTGCCCCTAAAGCTATTGGGCTGAAATTAAAGCAAATGAGTTACTACTGTTACACATACTATAAATACCAAAATTAGCTCATTCGATGTCACCCCATTCGAGATATTAGCATAAGGGTGGAAAATTTCAATATTTTTTTTCTCAGGAATTACTTTAAGCTATCACAATCAAAAAATTATGTAAGTAAACACTGATTGTGGGCATTCTATAAAAAATCAAGGAAACTAATTCCCTCCACTTCAGTTCAAAGTTATTATTATTTTCCCCTTTTTAGGGGTGGTTTTTTTGAGTTTGGTTCAAGGTGCCAACTTGGCTTTTTATTATATTAGACCGTATGCATTTAGGGTTTATTATATATTTTTTTTTAGTTTTTTCTGGTGTGGTAGAACATGTAATAAAAAATAAAATCTCTTGAATGATTTTAATAGGAGCAATTTTGTTATTGGTTAGTTTAGGGTTAAAATAATTATTTATCCATTAAGTCAGGATTATTTGTATCAATGTTTCAAGCCCTATTAGTTATAAAAGCACCGAAATATACAAAAGCATATTGCAAACATAAAATAATATTTAATTCCGTACACCCAGTTCAAAGCTATTATTATTTTCCCTTTCCAAGGGGTGATTTTTTTTTGAGTTGGGTTTAGGGTCCCAATTTAACTTTTTATTATGCATGAGTGTATATTTATATTTGGGTTTACTATATATTTCGTAAAGTTCTTTCAATGAAGTAATACAAATAAAAAATAAAACCTCTTTGATCTTAGCAGTAGCATTGGGTTATCGATTGTTTTAAGGATAAAAATTCAAATTTAGAACTATTTTTAAAGGCTCAAGTGGCTTTCATAACTACTACTCTTCTGAAATGTACAACATATAAATAATGCTGAAACCGCTCGATGATTTTCCTTTTTTATTGGCATGTTCTACCACACAGAAAGAGAACTTAAAAAAATATATAAAGAACGCAATACATACATTACTATATAACAAAAAATTGGATTGACACATTAAACTCAACTAAAAAAAAACCGCCCTTAAGAAGGGAAAATAATAATAACTTTCAACTACGTGTACGGAAATAAATATTATTTTGTTGTTATAATTTTCTTTTTTACATTTCGATACTTTTATAAATTACTAGGGCTGAAACATACATACGATAATCCTGAAATTGATGGATGAACAATTGTTTAACCCTAAAATAATCAATAACAAATTGTCCTTTACTAAGATCATTCACAAGAGATTTTATTTTTTATTTACATGTTCTACCACACAGAAAAAACTAAAAAAAGTATATAATAAACCTAACTGCATACGGTCTAATATAACAAAAAGCCAAGTTGGCACCTTGAACTAAACTCAAAAAAACCACCCCTAAAAAGGAGAAAATAATAACTTTGAACTGAGTGGAGGGAATTAGTTCTTGATTTTTTATAGAATGCCCATAATCAGTGTTTACTTACATACTTTTTTTTGAACGTGATAGCTTAAGTAATTCCTGAGAAAAAATGTATTGAATTTTTTCACCCTTATGCTAATACCGATCGAATGGAGGTGGCCTCGGTTGAGCTAATTTTTGATATTTACAGTATGTGTGACAGTAGTACTCATTTGCTTTAATTTCAGCCCGTTAGCTTTAGGGGCACTTTTCAATGGCTTATCAGAGCAGAGCCTTTGATTAAATATTTTTCGGATTTGTCACAACCATAAACACAACATTACCTGTCAGGTTACGATTGTATTTCACGGTCAATGCAATCGTGTATTTTTTTTACATGGAAGACATCATTTTTGCAAGGCCTCTGTACCTACATACTTACACTTTTCCCTCTACTACTTTCAAACAAAACAACAAACTAGGTGGTATGTATTTAAACGTGTTTGAATTTTTTGAATATCGCGTTTACAAGCGAATCAGCTATAAATAACACACAGACGGTTATTTTACACCAATGCGAATTTGAAAAATAAAGTTGTTTTTGTGAATCCGGCTTATCTATATCTTTTTTTTTTTTTCTGAACGCGTAAACTGAACATCGCGAATTTTACAAGCCGCGTTTGTCCGTTTGATTGCCAGGAAGCGTGTCTCGCTTCATTGATAGATAGGGCAGCCACCTGTCCCCGTTTATATTCGAGCAAATTTATTTTCTTTTGATTTCTTTTTTTTTTTGCAAAAAAAAAAGATTAATTCGGTTTCGGTAAATGTTGTTTTTTCTTCGTCACCATGTGCGTATAGTAGATGGCGGGGTAAAGTCTTTAATCTTTCGGCGGGAAACAAGGTCTCCGTCAAGAACAGACGAAAATAGGTTGGCAGTCCCGAGTTTCATTAGAATCGATTATGTTCGAATCGAAAAGAGTCGTCTGCGAAGTTATTGTGAGCGGATTGGGATGCGCTCTGCGAGTCACTTGGTATTAAGAAGGAGGAATTATGAATGTTAGCGTGTATTTATGTCATCGCATATGAGACGGGATTATATTGTGCCAAAGAAAAACGTGGAATAGTATGCATCGTTTTTTTGAGGAAATAGTAAGACATTAATGCTGGGGCATATATGCAAAAAAATTGCGACAATATGCAAAATTTTTACATAAAATAAATAAGAGCAGAAATTTAAACATTAACTTTATTGCACAAATTTTTTTCACAACATATTTCTAAAACAATTTATAATTAAATGTTTTTCAAAATTGTGTAAAAGAAAGTTTTGTCTTCTATCATCTATACATATGTTTCGAAATAGAAAAGCTTCTTTCAACATCCACAAATGTAATTGGTGCATTTTTTAACTTTGCAATACATTCTAAACTAAAATTAAAATCGAAATCGTTTACTGTTTCACCTTCCAACATTTTCTTAACTTTCTTCAATTTCAAATACCCCGCATTCTTATTTATCACTTTTTTAAATTTATCGTATATAGAATTACCTATTGTATCCTTAACCTTCTTACATAGCATATCAAGTTCGTCTACTATTTCGACTGATTCCGAGAGCGACATCCCTTGCGTTTCTAGTTTACGAATGGAACTTGAAACAAAGCTATAATTTGACTTAATATACAAAAGGTTTTATAGCAATTCTGTTGATGTTACTATCTTTTTACAGTTTTCTAGAGCAATGCAATCAGCAGTGATTTCAAGTATTACATTTTTTATTCCTTCAAAATTATCGGCGAAAAAAATTGCAGCCTCTAACCATGTACCCCATCTCGTAATAATCGGTTCAGGAGGCAACTTAATACCGGGAAGTCGCTCCTTATAAAATTGGATTCGTAGAGGTGTTTTAAAAAATACTTTTTTGACATTGCTAATTAAATCATTAATCAAAGGGGAATTGATTCCTAATGTCTTCGGCTACACGATTGAACCCATGAGCTAAATAAGTAGTATGAATAATGTTCTATAAAAAAGATTAAAATTTTGCGCAGCTTTTATCATGTATGGTGCAGCGTCGGACAACATTAGTAATTTTTTTCACAAGGTATACTTCTAGGTAAAAAGAAATTTGATAAACCTTCTTGAACGATTTGGGCAATTGTTATTATTTGTTTTTTGAAGTTCTTTACAATAAATTAAATATGATTTACCTACAATATCTTCATGAAGAATTCCTATTCACAAATGCGCAATATAACGGCCACACTTATCCGTACTTTCATCTACCATTATATAAATAAAATTATTCCCTACCAATTATTGAATTTCTGCTATTGTTTGCTGGTAACAAGATGTGACATAATTTTTTCGAAAGGTACTTTCGTCAGGTATATCATGTTTGCAATATTTTTGCAGAAATGATTTCAAATTAACATTGTTTAATCTTGCTAATGGTATGTTAGACGGAATTAATGCGTTCACACAGATCCGTATTATATTCTTCTTGTTCTGAGTGTTCGTGAAGTTGATGCTACAACAATTGACGTATCGATTGCTGCACACATGCGGATTCGCCATTAGTCACATTTTCCAATATGNTCTGCCTTTTGTCTTCAGCCTTTATCCACAATCACCCCTCAGAGCGGTTAGGTAGGTGTTTCAACGGGAACATACCGACGTTTTGTCACTGCTTTTATGGATGGTTATTTTAAAGGAAAATGAGAACGAAGACATAAAATTTTTTTTACGACAAATTCACCCCACGTGTTTTCTGACTGTCGTTTGTTCTTTTTTTTTCTGCCCCGTCAAGATGTAAAACAGTATGGGGGGTGCTTAAACTTATCACGGGTTGAGGGAAGGAGGTTATGACGCGATACCCTTAAAGGGTTGAGCTAAGATTGGGCGAATCTCCAGCTACGATGTCTTTTACTGGGGTGTGGAACAAGGTCTTTGATGTATTGCTTATGCGATTTTTATCATATTTAATATATAAACGACGCAGAATCGCGCTGAGAGGAAATTTTCCACTCCATTCGACGCGTGCAGCGTCCCACATCCCCTCTATCACGAATTCGCCTCTACGGAAAAATGTCAAAAGTCAAAGGCATTTTCTAATCTCATTCAACAGCACCTTCTTTCTGCCCAGTGGAGCGTGGATCCAACTTAATGGAAAACGTAATCGGGTATGTGTCCTTAAAATTCAGATAAATTATCTTTCCCGAGAGAAATCTAAAAACAATTTTCTCGTTAAACGAGCACACATTTCGTGAGGCAATGATGAGCAACCTATGTTTTGAAAGATCTTTTTGGGGCTGATCTGGAGGAAGTCACGTGTGCAATTTGGATGCGGAAAATATGAAGATAAATTGGTTTTTTTTGGAGGTACTTTGGAAAGAGCGTTTTTGGTTAAAGACTATACTCCAATAAACCACTGAAAAGTGAACCTAATGCTATAAAGGTAAAATTAAAGGGAATAGCTGCTACTATCACATATACATTTTAGGAATAGTAATATGGAGAGGGCCAACTGTCGGAATAGATATGGCGTCGCACAAGGGTTGGTGTTGGGCCCACTCCTGCTCATAACACATATTAACGATCTGCCAACAAATGTTCCTCACCTTAAGGCTTAAGTTTATATGCAGATGATACGGCTTTTATTGTGGATAGAGACCAGACACTTTATTTATGAAAACTAAATTATTACAAATCATCCCAACTCCGTGCTCCACCTAAAAAGGTGCTTTTTACACGAAGCTACCTATTCTAAAGTACTATATGGGTTCCATAACAATTGAAATGTTCCTATTCTAACTAAATAATTTCCCTGATAGAGACCAGACAGGGAATGTTGAATGGTGTGATACCAATAAATTGAAATTGAATACGGATAAGACCCAAATATTCACTATTCCTTACACCGATGTATCATTTTCTAGGTTTCTCGGACTACATATTGGCTCAGGTCTCCAATGGAATGACCATATTCAGGCAATAAGTGGGAATGTATGTTCTGTGGATTTATACCATACGCAAAATAAAAAGTGCTTCAACACAGAAAGAGGCAAAATTAACTTATTATGCTGGAATTTCATAGTGTCGCATCGTATGGTATTGTCATTTAGGGAGCACCTCCAACTGTAGGAAAAGTGTTGCAACTCCAGAAGCGCGCAGTGCGTCCTTTGTGCGGAATGGGTTTTAAAGATAGTTGTGGGCCGGTATTTAGACGAGAAAGAGTACTTGGCCCTGTTTCAGACGAGGCGATTAGTTGATTCCACTAGTTGAGCGGGCGTTTGTCAGTTGAGAGTAAATCAGGCAACTTAGTTGAATCAACTAAAGGTGCCTGATTTATTGTCAACTATTGATTGTCATTGAAGACCTATTAAAACCGCCGAAGTGGACAAGTAGACTCCGTGTGAAAGGGTTCATATCAGTATGCTCCTTGACAACCGTCCGTTCAACTAGTGGAATAAACTAATGAAAAAACACCTGCAGTCGATCCACTAAATGCAGGTTATCCAGAAACTCTTTTAGTATACCCCTTAGTAAGTCTAGCTTGCACCTCTAAATGTGTGCCTTAGTAGAACACACCTCCCACTACTTTATTACAATTAAAGTCCGTACCATACATTAATGCAAAAGCGTCGCTGAAGGTGATTGAGGCTGGATACGCATCAGGTTTTCTCGGTTCCAATAATAGTGATTCTTACGATTGAACATTCCGCTAATTAGAAAAAAAAATGCTTCATTACTCCGTGAAACCAAGCGTCAGAAAGATGGATTGGTTTTAACAGCTTTCACCAGTCCTCGGCAAAATTGTAAAAGTCGTTCACTATCTCCATGGAATAAAGTTTGTGTTAATTTATACAGGGTGTATCAAATAAAAAAGTAAATTTTGCTTGAGTGTTAACTACACGACATATAAAGCACAAACCCACCGAAACCGGATTTCATCATTAAAGAATAAAAAAAAAAGAAAATTTAGACCAAAAATTCTTTAGTCCGGGCCTGAGCAAGGAAACGTCATGTTAAGCACCCACTAAACGTGTATTATGTATAAATACATTGCACTCATTTAAGTATTATTCTTAATGGTATGCCGTAAGTTCATTTAACGTCATTCTGAATAAATAAAGGCCCTTGTAAAAATAGCAAAACTGAGGCATTTTAAATTCTTCTTTTTATAAATAATAAACATTCCTTTTTGTTAAGAGCATTCTACGTAAGTCTACAAAGTATTATTTTTAATATCCTGATAAGACGTTCGAGTTTCACCGGATATGCGACTTCAGTAGTTACAAAAAACGTAAATATTTTTCTTTTGCTTTGTCGAATCGAGAGTTAGTTGTTAATAATAAACGATACCACATGAATCTGAGTTATTTCTTTTGGATTTATTTAATCATATAACGCAAAATGAATTGAATCGAATTACACAGAAATAAATGTAGATACAGAAAATTTGCAAACACGCCTTTTTACTATGATATCGCGCGAAAATGAATCTATACATTCCCGCGCTTTTACCGATGCATCAAGCTTCGATTTTCTTTATATGAAATCATGATGGTCCTGAAAAGGATCGTTTTTTTCGAGACGGGAAGAATTTAAATAAAATGTACGAAGTGGTTTGCACTCCAAGCGGCGATCCACACAAAACTAACAGCGGTAATGTCTGAATGATAGTGGTATGTGGGGGTATACTCGGGACAGCATTTAGGTTGGGCACAGGTGCGGCTCTAGCCCACGGCATTTATAAAATATTTTTTTCTCGTTAATGCTTACAGATAGACCCCCTGTGTATTAAGACTTTTTGATTGTATATGATTACAGCTGCTACATATTATTATATTTACCTCTATATCTGATACACCCTGTATTTGTATGATAAAAATTTATATTTCTCCAAAATTTTCTAAACAGTTCCCAAACAATCCTAAATCACATACACAATCCCTTATTGAGTTTTCTTTAAACTGTTCAAGATACGCCAAAACATTAATTTCAGTGTCTTCATTTATTATAAATCTTTTCTTTACAACAGATTTTGAAATAAGTTTTTCACTTGACCAAAATCCGGTACAAAATGAGGAAACAGAGCAGCACTTTTCTAGATCTGTAAATATTATCGTCGATCGTTTTAAGAAAATAAACTAAACAGCTATTTAATTTTGACAGAAACTTATCCACTTTTTGTTTTTCCCAATAATCAACCCAAGCTTACTTGATCATTTCAATAGGCATTAATAGATTCAAGTGGTCTCAATTTCTTTATTTTTAATTTTAGGGTAATAGTGTATTATACAATTTTTGATCAAAATTCTTTATTCTTCCAAAATATGCAAAAACATACAGGGGGTTCCATTTACAAGAATACTATTTTCTTCAATATCTTCAAAATGCCAAACTCAATTCTTCTTCTGATTCCACTATCATAATCAGCAGAAAAAGAAAACTATTACTTTGCTAATTTAGCCAACTACGTAGTTCGAAGTTGGCAATAGTGCCGACTTCATTTTGAACATACTGTATAGTGTATACATCTTGTTTTGTGTATCTTTTTTATGTGAATACTCTGTATTATTTATATTTTGACGTATCTGCTCTAGATAGAAGTGTTACACCTAGAAAGAATCATTTGTTTGACTTGATTTTCTAGATGAAAAATGAAACATTTGCAAGAAATTTTATTAACATGAAATACGACCAAAAAAAATAATTAATAATGTGTTTGGCGACCCCTTAGTAGTTGCTGCACTTAGGAAGTGTAGTGCATCCAGAGACTCCAGGCCAGACATAACAAAAAGCAAAACTTTAATCTACCCTTCCGTTTAATATCGAAAATTTGAAAGCACCTTCCCGAACATAGTTGATAATCCCCTTTCCACAGGTGCAGCTATTGTACGTATGCATAACATTCTTGCGCGTTTATGCATTGCGTCAGACAGCTTCCTATAATTCCCCTGGAGGAAACTGGCGCAGCGTGTAGGATACGCTATTCCATTCTACGAACAAATTGAAAACGTATTTACTGGAGATTATTATAACAGTTTATATTATACAGTTGCGTTTTCTTAATCCTTACCCCGAATACATGTACTTTTACATTCACGCAGAAGTTTAAACATGTTAAATTTTCACACAACACAATCGTAACGGCCTTCATGTTATAAATAATCGACCACCCCAATTTTGCCAAGTCTTGCTCTCACCTGCCTCCAGTAACTTCCAGCAACTTTCAGTGGCGTACTTGGGAGAATTAATGAGTCACACCCGCTTGAGTAATTACCCTTTAGACACCTCTCTGTGTCTACACATAATTGATAAATAATGTAATTAACTAATGGCGCGTAACGCCAAGATATTGAATAATTTAGGGTTTGATGATTTTATCAGCCGCAACGGTGTCAGGTTGTGGAAGAGCGGTAAATGAGGCGAGTCACTTTAATTTGGGGTAGTCGGAGTTTGCAAAATTCGTCGGGTCATTAACGGAAATTTATACGAAACCTCACTGACTAAAGGAATTGCTGTAATTATCGTATAATCAATAATATAGTGTAGCTACATCAGTATACAGTTATCTTTCTTTTATTGTGAGCATCGTCAGAAAGGAATGTTTAAAATTGTAGAAATTAATTGTTTACATAAACAGATTGATTTGCGCGCGGAAACTTCTGCGTAGCTACAGACTTCATTCAGATTATATCATTTCATAACGTGTTAAAGTTTGCCCTGTATTCAAGAAGGATGGTTTCAAATTATAGACCCATTTCTATATTATCTAACTTTGCGAGGATCTATGAAAAATATATTTATACTTCCATTTATAATAATGTGCGTGTGTGTGTTTGTCTCCTAATCAGCATGGCTTTATCCCGGGTCCTTCCACTATCACTAATTTGACTTGCATTAGTCAAAAGATAGGCGAGGTTCTTCATAGACGTGGGCAACTGGATGTTATTATACTGACCCCTCACGAGCCTTTGATACTATACAGGGTGATTTTCAATATATGCGACAAACTTTAAGCGCTGATTCCTGGGGTTATTTTGATCATAAAAGTTCATAAGAACATATGTCCAAAATCGCTTAGTGCTAAAGTTGTACAATTTAATAGTAAGTTAACATAATTAATGTTTTTTTTATTATAAATTAACAAAATAATTAGTAAAACAAAATTAACTTATACTAACTGTTGAAAATGACCGCCCCCAACTGCAATACAAGCTCCTATCCTCCGTCGTATTGACTGGCGAGTCCGTTCTAAAATACCAGGGGTATTTCGAATTGTTTGAAAAACTGCGATAATACGATTTCTCAGTTCATTATTTCCAATGGGACTCATATAAACTAATGATTTAAGGTGAGCCCAGAGAAAAAAGTCCAAAGAATTTAAGTCTGGAGACCAAGGAGGTCACGGTTGTGGACCTCCCCGTCCTATCCACCGATCTGGATTATACGTATTGTCCAAAAACTCACAAGCAACTAAACTAAAATGCGCTAGAGCACCGTCATGCATAAAATACGTTTATAATCTTAATTGCAACGGAACTTCTTCCAGCAGTAGTGGTAGCTCCTCTTCAAGAAAATTGCGGTATACCTCGCCATTTAACCGCATCGCTAAAAAATGTGGACCTATCAAGTGATCTCCAACAATTCCGGCCCACACATTGACAGAGAATTGATGTTGATGACGGGCATTCACGTGTAGATTTTCTTCGGCCCATATGTAATTATTATGAAAATTAATAATCGCGTTTCTAGAGAAGTAGCCTGCGTCGGTGAAGAATATTTGAGCCAAATAGTCAGGATTTTGTGCGATTTTGTGTTGCATCCATTGACAAAAAGCCACTCTTTGCGGAAAATCTGCCGGCAAAAGTGTCTGCACCCGTTGAATGTGATATGGATACAATCGTTGATCTTTCAATATTCTCCAAACTGTGGTCTGACTAATGTTAAAGGCAAACGCAACTTTTCTGGTGCTTGTAGTAGGATGTTGTTTCTTTAACTTGTGGAGTTCCACTGTAGATGGGTGCCTGTTATCAGTCGTCCGTTTTTTAAAATTTCCCGTTTCACTAAGACGTTGGTGAAGACGGGCAAATATTGAATGATGCGGGATGATACGGTTCGGGTATCGTTCTTCATAAAGACGTCTAGCAGCACGCGAATTTCCATTGGCAAGACCGTGAACGAAATACATATCACACATCTCAGCATTCGTGTAATTCATTTTAGAAAACAGAAACTGGCAATAAACTGAATGAATACTCTGACAACTATTAAAATGACAAATAAACAATTCCCTCTCAACACAATAGTGTTTGAAGAACCAACTGTGATATTATATCGTGTTAGTCATAGTTTATAATTTATTATTAAACATTCAATAACTTTAAAACCAAACCGTTTTGGACATATACTCATATGACATTTTATGATCAAAATAACCTAAGGAATCGCTTATATTGAGAATCATCCTGTAGAATAGACCATCAAATTCTACTACATAAAATAACTTCTTTTAGTTTTGTTCCTCCAGTTATAAAACTCCTTGATTCGTATTTGAGTGAACGCAGATGTTATGTTTTTTTACAATGGTTTCTCTTTCTACGAGTTTACTCACCAGCTCTGGAGTTCCTCAAGGCTCCATTTTAGGTCCTATGTTATTCAACCTGTTTATGAATAATTTACTACTGTCTTTTTCTTGTCCGGTTCTTGCCTATGCTGATGACGCCAAACTTTATCATAAAATATGCACAGAAAATGACTCATTTTGGGTTTTCTAATGTGTATCTTTAAGAATTTCTGGAATATACACACGATTAAAACTTTATACAACTCCTTTGTTCTTTCTAAACTTGAATACGCGCCCTTAATATGATATCCTATCTATGCTAGTGAATATCTACAATTGGATCATCGTATACATCAAAAGTTTTTAAAATTCTTCACTCTCAAATATGTCTAAAATAAAAACACACAATTTTTACACCTAGATTTAAAACAATATTTAGTAAGTGCAGGAATTCTTTTAAACTATCACCCCTACAAAAATCCATTAATTTTCCGCCCTCCAACGTGAACGTCTCTTTCACCTATAAACCTATAAATACCTGAAGACAGTTTGTCCGGTCCATTTTCTCCACATGAAATTTTAATCCAGGCTGCTAGCACCGACGCGTCGCTAGGTTGGCACGTTCGAGGCAAGATACAGCAACAAGTGTTACCCGTCGAGGATTTACTGTTCACTGGGGGATGTTTGAGCTAGTGGGGTAGGTATTTAAACTGTGTGAGATAAGGGTTGGTGTGAAGATTATTGGCGAATTCCTTTTCTCGTAGGAGTACGAGCGATTTTAAGGCGTTTTATTTGAAGGTGTTATCATTCGAAGGTTTGATTTGAGGAAAATAAAGAATTGATAAGAGGGGATAAAAGGATTTTTCGGTATAGATAGATTCACTTAGGAAATAAATATTGTAAGAATGGATAATAGGTTTGCTGCTAGCAGGTACTAAAAAAACAATGGATTTATAAAAGCTTATTGAGTAAATACGGACAAAAATTGTCTTTAATGAATAAAATGCAGAAGTTTTGTTCCAAGTAAGTTTATCTACGACGAGTTTTCTGGATTAATTAGCGCTTATACTTACTGCTATGGTTAGTTTACCCACTTTCCGCTAAGTGTATTTTGAGTTGCATATTTTGATTTGGTTACTTTCTTCCGAGCTGAGTCTATTTATCGAGAATTTTTCACAAACTTTATGTTTATGGTTATTTATAAATTTAGTTAAACAGTTGATGTGTAATTGATTTAATTATTAAGTGTTAGTTATTAAAATTAATTCCATTCATTTAAAATGTCTAGTGTTCCGCTAGTTTAGAGTTAATGCGGATTCCTATTCGATATTGGTCGTTGAATTGTAAATAACGGACTGGTTGTGTAGATTTTTGAGAGAGGGATTTTGTAGAAAATGAAACAGTTGTAGGAGTTTTGTCAAGGGAGTTCCTTGTTCGACTGTTAACGTGAGTGTAATCCGTATTTTTGTATTTTTCAATCATTGTTGCCATTTTGTAATTCATTTAATATTGAAATTATTTCCTGTAAAAATTTAGTCTATCAAGGAATTCATTTTATAATAATTGTTAATATATTGACACATAAGTGTGCACATTATAGATATAAGATCATTTATATTTTGTTCCGGGAAGAATTTTTTAGTTTTTATTCTCTCATTATAGTTTAAAGAGTTTTTTTTTCCGTTTTTTTTATTGCTGTTTCAATTTATTTACCAATAAACCTCTCGTCTGGGTGAGTAGAAGCATTGTTCTTGCTTTTAGTTTTGCTTTAATGTAAATTTCTTGCATTTGTCCACAAGTATATTTTAATTTGAACACGTGGATTGAATTGAAAGATTTGAATTGATCTTCCTGACAAACAATCTTTGCTTTGCATAGGAAATAGCATTGTCCTATTGTAATTTGGAATCATATGCAGTTTTTAATTTAGGCCAGAACCTTCAGTTCACGGTTTTTTTTCTGCTTTGAAGTTTGAAAAATAAATTTCCCCAAGCAACAATATTAAATTGCAAATGACAGTACACGTAGTTGAATAGTACTAACCTTCAAATCAATTTATCAGGTAGGTTTAAGTTTCCTTATAGCATAAAAACTACTATTGACTTTTTTACACATATCTATATTATCCAACCATCTTAATCGTTCGTCCAGCACTGAACCCAGAAATTTACATTGCTAGCTTAACTGTATATCACGTTTTCTCAAGAGATGCTCAGGTCCTCTCTTGCGATTGTAAAATTGCATACACACAGTCTTATCAAGATTTAAAATTAATCTATTAGCCAGACACCAGCTCCGTACCTGACACATCATATCATTAATTCCATCCAATAGCTCATCAGGTGTCAGCGCTGAGACTACAACCGCAATATAATCCGCGAACATAGATACATAACCGATAGTGATACAAGAGGGCAAGTCGTTAACAAACAATGAAAATCAAGTGGTTCCCAGTACCGACCCCGCGGCACTCTAAAATCAAGACACATATGCTCCGAAAAGCGACATCAACCATCCTCAAAACAGAAAATTACTGGTCCCCACCTAACAACATTACTGCGTCCTGACAAAAAAATGTCACACAATGTTGCCAGATTGTTTCATTTTTACGTACAATTTTAAAAAAAAATTAAAAGTTCTAAAGAAATTCTGATTGTATTGTCGTCGTCAAATAATGATTCTTTAGCGCTTTATAGAAGGTGGTTTGGTACTTTTAAATCACCCTGTATATATAGTTCTCTGGTAACTAACAAACATTTTGAGGGCGAATAAGATTGACGATTATTTTTACTGGATTTCGTGTGTTTTTCCCAACAATTCTGACACAGTAAATATATCTTCCGTCGCAACAGATTCGACCCGAAAATAAGCGACAAAAAAAAAAAACTATCCGATTCCATTATTTAAAACCACTACCGTGCTGATAAATTAGTTCCGGGGGCAACCGCCGCGTCGCGCTGTTACTGTACCGCGTGTGCTGAGCGCGGGCACGCTACAACAAATTTAACTCTGGCATCGGTGTGGCATTCGATTTTTCATTTTTTGAGTGTTATTTAGCGCTAGGTGTAACCGACACGTCACGTGACGTACGCCCGTTCGGTTTTATTACCGACCGCTAGGGGGCGCGGACGTGACAGCGACCGATCGAGGGAAATTTTGGCAGGACGCGAAGCGCACCACCGTACCGTTTTAATTGCTCCGAAATGGCGGCTAGCAAGAGGGACGCTGTCAAAAAGGGGATGAAGGGAGGGAGCGCGCGCGGTACGTACGTACATACATTTCCATATTTGCGGCGCGAACATTTATTTTTTTGTTAGCGTCCGGGAAAAAGTTTATGTTCGAACGCATAAATTCGACGCGAAAGTATATCTGTTTGCAACGCGAAATGCGATATATGTATCTGCGTGGCAATTCGCTGTCACATTGTTTCGGCAACGACTTTGGAGATTTTATCCACTTTAAAATTACTAATTCTTTTTTTTATTTGCCGGTGGAAAAGTATTTACTCCTGTGAATAATATAAAACCCCAAATACAGAGACGTACACACACACAAACACAAACACGAAATAACTTTAAAATGACGTAATGATGCGTAGTTGCTAAACGGTGCGTTTTATGATGTATGTTCATGGGGCATTTTATGGTTGTTTTAACGAGTTGAATCTGCTAACAAAATATCTGCATAATTTTTTAAAACACTCTGTATATCGGGTGTCCAGCCTAACATGCAACGGTCCATAGCCGATTTATTATTGTTTCTTTGGAAAAATGTTTCAGATAAATGTTGCCTCGAATCATATTCTACACATTTTAAAATTAATTTCAGTAATGGCGGAGTTCCGGTTGTACCGGAAGTAGATACCAACTTTATTATTTTAAATGGAACACCCTGTATATTATTGTACTTTTGGATTCCTTGTTAAATTTAAATAACAATTCGTTAGGCATACATTGGGGCTAAGTTGTACCGTTTCCGAATTACATGGCGTGTTTCGAAAAAAAATGACATTTGCAATGTCTGCGGTGTTTGTAAATATCTCCGGAAATACGAAAGTTAAAAAGATGCGGTTTTCAGTTTTCGCTTAATCATGAAACAGCACACGTCTTTTAATTTAAAATTGTTACGTTTAAACTACAGAATTATTAAACAGGGCTCTGTAATTTTCGAACTCTAAAATCATGGATAACTTGATTTTTTTAAATTGAATTGTATAGCAATTTTTACATAAATGGATGTAAAATTTAATTTTCTTTCGATTTTATACGAGTGTCATTGTGTCTATCTCCAAAGTTTTTGGAGATATTCGCGATTTTTCAGTTTTTCATGATAGATACGTATTGCGAAGCGCCGGCCACCTTCCCCTGGCATTTCACCAGGTTTGCAGTAATACTGACATGTTTACAAAGTGGCCAACACAATACAATAAGACCACTGGAAACTTGAAATTACAAAAAAAAAAGAAAACATAACATTGCGAACTTTTTCGAGAAAGTGATGTTTTCAGACAAAGCTACCTTCCACAGAAATGAATTTGTGAGTGACTATTCACAATTGTCGTTATTATGACACACAAAATCCCCATCGATTTATTGCAGCACATAGTCAGTACAGAAGGTCAGTGAACGTGTGGGCAGGTATCATTGGACAAAATATCGTAGGCCTGTTCTTTCATAACCAACGCCTGATGGGTAGGGTTTCTATGGAATTTCTTCAGAATAATTTGGGCGTTGTGTGAGAAAATATTCCGTTAGCTACTACGTGGTTCCAACACGATGGTGCTCCATCTCCCAATACTGTCGAATTTCGTCAGTTTTTGGATGTGTCTTTTTCAGACCGCTGGATTGGGCGTGGAGGACAGATGACAGATGGCTCCGAGATCTCCAGATCTTACAAAGCTGCGATTCTTTTTATGTGGTTTCATAAAAAATGAAGTTTATGAGACGCCACCAACAATACCTGATGATATGCCCCATCGTATTTTAAAAGCGTTTCAAGAAGTCACACCAGAAATGCTCAGAAATCTTCAAAAGTGTTTGCAAAAGCGATTTCAATTATGTAACGCCTAAAACGGATCGCATTTTGAATATTTGTACAAATTCTCTGTATAGTGACGGCACTAATATTTTAAAGTGTAACCTGTTGCGAGCAAGACGCTCGATGTGTATGTACGCCATTCATTGGGCAGAGTAATGTAGTTCGAAAAATGTTCTGATTTATGGATGTACCAATAATGTTGTGTTTTCTTTTATCTTTGCTATGTTCATTCCCAACGCGCTTCAGTAAAGTCTACATTTTTGATGATTTCAAGTTTTTATTATTATTATTACTGCAGCCAGTCCCAAGCCTGGTGAAATGCGAGGGGAAGGTGGCCGGCGCTTCGCAATACGCATCTATCATGAGAAACTGAAAAATCGCGAATATCTCCAGAACCTTTGGACATAGACACAATGACACTCGTATAAAATCGAAAGAAAATTAAATTTTATATCCATTTATGTAAAAATTACTATACCAATCAAACTTAAAAAAATCAAGTTATCCATGATTTTAGAGTTCGAAAATTACAGATCTCTATTTAATAATTCTGTAATTTAAACGCAACAATTTTAAAAAAATTCATGATTAAGCGACAACTGAAAAGCGCATCTTTCTAACTTTCGTATTTCCGGAGATATTTCCAAACACCGCAAACATTACAAATGTAATTTTTTTCGAAAAACGCCATGTAATTCGAGAACGATACAACTTAGCTCCAATGTATGCTTAACGTATTGTTATTTAAATTTAACAAGGAATCCAAAAGTACAATAATATACAGGGTGTTCCATTTAAAATAATAAAGTTAGTATCTACTTCCGGTACAACCGGAAGTCTGCCATTACTGAAATGAATTTTAGAATGTGTAGAATATGATTCGAGGCAATATTTTTCCAAAAAAACAATAATAAATCGGCTATGGACGTTGCATCTTGGCTGGAGACCCGGTATATATAGATATACAGTGAGGTCGTAAAATGTCCCCCCCCCCTGAATAACTTTTGAATGGTATGGAGATACGAGCAATGAAATAAAAACTAAGTGAAATTAGACATAATAATTGGTGATTTTTTGCCTATAGAAATCGCACATGGCCTTCTGATTGTAAAATAGAGGGCGTAGCTATCTTAAATTTACAAATAGAAGTAATTTCATTTAGAAGCCTCATTTGGAAGATATTTCTATTATTTTATGGCAATGCAAACAGTTTTACGAGTTTTCGAAAATTTTTACCAAAGTTTATCCAAGATTAATGATCTGGAGTAATTACGTTATTTTTCTATAGCCCTCGTATAAATATTGTGGTTTTATGTGATTAGGAAGCGATTGCTGTAAAATATGACATATTTACAATATGACGTTTTCCGCAAATTTAGCAAACTGTCTTATCTGTCAGTGTATGTGTCATGTGTGTGGGTGTCTATGTTACAGATTACTGTAAATAACAGGTTTCTGTACACCTATAACCGCAAAAAGCGAACACGAGGCTATAGAAAAAGTAACGTAAGTACTCCAATTATTAATCTTGGATAGTTGGTAAAAATTCGAAATCGTGAAAGTTTGCATTGCCATAAAAGTAATTAGAAATATCTTCCAAATGAGCTTCTAAATGAAATTACTTCCTATTTAAAATTTTAAAGACAGCTACGCCCTCTATTTTACATCAGAAGCCATGTGCGTATCTCTAGAGGCAAAAAATCACAAATTATGTTTAATTTCACTTGGTTTTGTTTCATTGCTCTATCTCATACCATTCAAAGTTATCAGGGAGGGGGGGGGGGACCATTTACGACCTCACTGTATAAATATCTACTCATATTTGGTGCCTCAGTTTCGCCTAAGGGGGTCACTACATATTTTTATCCATATGGGAAAACCGCCATTACGTTTGTCCCTTTTTCTCAGAAACGCCGTATCTGATCTCATTGACTTTTTTTACACACACGTTATCTAGTATTGAACCTGTATATTATCATAAGTCATAACTTACAATCGCAACATTATCAAATATTTCGCAGCAAATATTAGCGGCGAATTCACGCAATTAATTGTGACCTACCCCGAATAACGCGCCCCCACCCCTTCAAAAAACACAATAGTCCTAAAATTACCGAATAATAGCGATTCCGCCCTCAACCTACCACACCCCACTACCGATTCGTTGAAAACGGGCTAGCGGAGTAACCTACGGTAAATAATTGCTCCAATTTGTTTAATTGCTGTACGCGCTACTGGCGTGCCACTCTCGTCCTCCCCCCCCCCCGATGCACCCCTTCCGCGCCCCGCCAAAATTGTCGAAATGCGTATATTGTTTCGTTATTGTATTTCGAGTTATTACTATACAATTTTCAAATTTTAGTGGGGTAGATGTGGACGCGATGAATCGAAAATTTAATTGCCGACGGAGTGTGTATTGTTCCAATTAAGTGAGTGTAATTGTTCGTGTCCGGAGATTTCTGGGTAATGATGGGGTTGTAGGGTTTTCATGTATGTACATGGAATTCTGAGTTTTCTTTTAGCTGGATTTAATTTGGCGATCTTAACGATGGTTTCCATGAAGCTAGTGCAGAAGTAAGTCAAGTCAGCAAGATACTTGACTTGAATTTTTAATAGTAAGTGCCGTAACAAGTGCAAGATCAAAACCGGACAAGCGTTTGAGGTAAGTTCTGTTAGGTTTCTACTTCTTGTCGGTGAAATGGATGTTCTGCGTATAAAAAAGACAAATGAGAAGGAATACTAATTTATTAATAGGAAATGTTAATGTGAAAGCTTTAAACTTATTAAAGAGTTATATCAGAGATAGATTTTAATGTGTGAAATTGCCAAGCGGACATGTCAGCGAAAGCATGCAGATTACTGCGGGAGTCTCGCAAGGCTCTATTTTAGGTCCACTTGTTACCTATATTTCCGGCACCGAAAGTGACGGTCGAGTACCGTGAAAAATCACGAGGCAAGAACTCAAAATAAAAAGACAAAAGCTGATGCACTTCCGCTTTACTGCCTTCGAATAAGTGGGAGGATATTCGGCAATCATGCAGGGTGCCAGCCGGCTCGTCGGCGAGGGAGTGGGTTGATCGAAATACAAACCCAAGTGGATAATAAATTTCGGCGCACTGCTTAGGATTACTTACCCTGTCATGCCCCTGACATTAAGCAGGAATCTAAGGTGATAATTAAAACTCGAGTGGTAAAACGGTTTGGCAAATAAAACTCATACACAAAAAATAAAAAAGAATGAATTCACTGATAAAACAGTTAAACTTTTATTAATAAAATTGTTAAAAAAAGTTGGTTTATGACATAAATATCAAGAAAATAACTAATGCTACTCTGTATCAGTAAACGTTAATTAAGGCAAAAAAACTAAGAATGAATATGACATAAAGAAATAAAATAATAATGAATATATTGTACAAAGCCCTATATACAGGAGGGGTTGACCCAAAGGGGGAGGGGGTAAATATAACCTCTAAAAACACAGAAAAACCTCAAAGTTAAGATGATTTAAAGAAATACAAGAGTCTGCTTACCGTTGAATAACGGGGTTTTACCACGAAGAGAAGAAGAACAGATATTGCGTTGCAGACGCGTGGGTTCTCAAATTATATCTCGATTTTCGAACACTCGCTATAATATTCCGAAAATCCACAACACCAAACACAGCGAAATATACAGCCAATGAATGTTTCCAGTAAACTTCCAATTAAATCCACAAAGTGTGAAAATATCCAAAAATTCCGAAAGATAGGAAGTATTACTCGTGAGAACGCCTCGAAACAACCACACAGATGGACAGAAACGGAAACAAGCAATACGTACACCACCAACACAAAGACAGATGAATAAAATAAGAATCACGCGGACATCGAGCTGCCCTCTAACATCGAAAAGATGTAAACACAGAATAGGACAAGATGAAAGGAAGACGGTCAATCCAAATCAAATCGAGTGCGTGGGAATCGATTAACTAATCCCGACATCAGGAAACATATACAAGGATGAATGCGAAAGAAAAAAACGTAACACTCTTATACATTATATATACAAATGATTTATTTCAATTTTTAGAAAAATCAAACATACCTAATTTCGAAGTTATATGTTATGCAGACGACATAAACTTCTTGTTAAAAGCAAATTCTTTGAACAGATGTGGTAAACCTTGCCGTATGCGTGTATAAACAAATATCGTTGTGGTCAACCAAAAAACTTTTTTAAAATTAAATGAGAGAAAAACGTGGTGGCGTACATTTCAAAGTTTAAGATCAAATTAAATTTAGTAAATCGTGTACTACAATAATAATATCAAATTAGGCACAAAAAGTTAAGCCGCTTTGGTGTAACATTAGATTCATGTTTGACTTGGAAAGCACATATTCATGGTCTGAGGAAACAATATTTTGCTTTGCGTACACTTAGAGATGTTTGTAACCTGGACATTCAGGCGGAAATACACGCTATTGGAAGATGTGTTCAGTTCATTATGGATAGGAACTATCGGAAGCAGGAGATTATCATCGTGTCTGATGTCAAGCAGCCATCAAGGCGCTGAACTCATATGAAATCAGCTCCAAGATGGTCTGGGAATGCCTAGGGAAACTAAATGAGCTAGACAAAAGAAATAAAGTAACCCTCCTGTGGGTTCCGGGTCACACAGGAGTGGAAGAAACGAAATAACGGATACCTCGCAAAAAAGGGGCTGGAAATGCCTTTGTAGGGTCTGAACCCTTTTGCGGGTTAAGTAGCAGTACAATACTGAAGAAACTAAAATGGCAATGGAGAGAAAAATCCAGTTAACTGGGAAAATCTCCAGGGAATGAGGCAAAGTAAAATTCTTCATGGAACTTATAACCAAAAGAGATTTACAGAATGCAATCAACCTGAGTAAGAACAATGTTCGCATATTAACAGGAATACTTTCAGGCCATTGTAGACTGAAAGGACAACTGAGTAAGCTGGATTGAAAAAGATCCTGAATGCAGATTTTTGTGGGAACAGGAATGAAACATCCATCCACATCCTCTCAAACCTGCGTAGCAACTGTGCAACTCGAGGGCATTTGTAACGCTGGGAGCATGTGAAATCGACTGGACGCTCTGACATCCACACTTCTAAAAGGAATGGATTGGAAAGGCCAGCTGTAACAGCAAGAATAGGGACACATAGATCTTTTAGGTCGCAGTATAACACCACCCTTCTATTACATACATACATATCTCTGTAACCGTTTCCGAGATATCTGAAGTTAAATTTAAAAAAAAAAATCAAGTCTACGCTAGAGCCTTCCAATTAGTAGGTAGATCGTCCGCTTCATAATGAGACTTCAAGCAGTCTACTTCACTCACTGCGTGAATGAAGAGCTTGTACATGAAGTAAATCTTTCACTACGCTTTCACGAGAATAAACGCGTATCAATCTGTTTGCATGTAAACAATTTACTATTTATTTTATTAAGGAATTTGCTCGAAAATGTAGCAAGCAACCTTGAGCCTTTGTTTCATTCGTTACGTGGCTTCGTACTTCCAATAGAGCCTACTAGACCTATCCTTCATTCTTTCCATCTATCGCAGTAATCTAAAATCAATATTGAAAGTCGTTTTCCAGACTGCTTGTGAAGAGGTGTACACTATATCCGTCTATAAGCCTGCAAAATTTTATTTAAATTAGTAAAATATACTTGTCTAGGTTGCTTTGTTTAGTATCTACAAGAAATGAAAACCATTAGAAAAAAAAGAACTATGTAAAACAAAATAAACAAAAACTTAAAACAGTAAATAGCGCACGAAGTCGTCAGCAACTCGTCAAAATATCAATTTTCCCCGCGTTTCATCTTTCGAATTTCTTTTTAATTTTCGTTTACAACAACGCCGAAGAGCGCACACAAAGGGGCACTCGGCAAGAAACGCGAAACATTAAAAATAGATGAGGAAATCCCCAAGTAATTGCACAATGTAACTCCCCACGTTTAATGACTTGTAATTACGGTGGAAGTTTCCAGGTATGCCATCAGCACTCGCAACTTCTACAGTCGCGAGTTTTTATTAAATAATTATCCCGTCGACGATGGCGCGTGGTTCTGCTCCCGTACTCCCTTTCCGGTGTATTAACTCGGGTGGAGGAGGCGGCGGTAGGAGTGGGGGCCCGTCATAAAAGCCCCCTCCCCACCCCTTAGTTCTACCGGTGTGAGCACGAACTAATACCAAAAAACATCTGTATATTTCATTTTTATTGTTGGCACCGCTCTTCATTACCGCGCTGCAATAACATTTAGGACGCCTGCTTTAGAGTCTTCAAGGGTGAATTCTCGCATTGTGTTAGCTCGCCTCTAGCACCCCTTTACCCCATTCCTTCAAACCCCTTTATAAGCTAGAAACGTGCTACGATATTATTGGAAGTGTAGATAATTAATTTTTGAGGTGAATAATGTATAGATAGGGTGGTAGATAAATAAAAATGAAACAGCAAAAATTGAATAACGGAAAATTAACTCTTTAAACCATAATGAGAAAAAAATTAACTGAAATGTATCTTCCCAAACAAAAATAATAATTGATCTTATATCTATAAAGTGCACTCTTCAATATATTAACAATTATCACAAAAAGAAATCCTTGATCGACTAAATAATTACAGAATTAAAATGAAATTTACAATAATCAAAATGGATTACAAAATGGCAACAAAGATTTTAAAATACATCTACTCACGTCAATAGTCGAACAAGGAAGTCCTTAACAACACGCAACAACAGTTTTTCTTACAAAAATCCCTCTCAAAATCGTACAACGCAGACGTATAACATTTCAACGACAAAATTCAATAGAATCCGCATCAAATCAACACAAGCAAACAATAGACAATTGAATGAATGGATTAATTAAAAAAAAGCTTAGTTTAGTCAGCAGCATATGGTGAAGAACGCATGAACACTGTTAAAAGTTCGAGACAGGTCCATAATGCGAAAAAAAATCGCATTATGGGCCAAAGCATTGCTGCATTACCAAAATTTCATCATCGAGAAACAGTAACAAAAATACTCCAAACTGTGGTACTGGTAATGCTGTAAACTTCTCCTAGACCCCCCACCACAAACTGCACTAAACTGGACGTAGTTCAGTGTTTCTACTGATGATGATAGCTTTGCTATCGAAACGTACGTCCAGTTTAGTGCAGTTTGTGGTGACGGGTTTACATCGAGAAACAGCTCGAGATATTCAACCTTGTTCTTGACACTCTGAGTGTGTTTCGATGAATAATAGAAGATGTTTTTTGGGTGATTATAGTTCCGAAAGCATTTCTGGAATTTTGTAAAAAATCCCGATACTAGCACCGTCTTATTATTGCATATAACTCTCCGGAGAATTTTTACAGCTTCTTGCACTGTTTACCATACTAGAGACTCACACACAACACAACTTTTAACTTTCTGATGGGATACTGCACTCAAACTTTCTTGAATAAATGACAGTTCAGTGACATTTCGTTTGCGTCTTGACAGATCGTGTTAACAACTAAATAATAAATGAATCACTCCGCCGGACTACACCCTTTATACCTGCACGTATCGATTCCAGAAGTTCCCGCTTTAATATATTGCAACTGCAACAACGCATCTGTTCTATCATCAGCTCTATCTGTTCCAACATCAACCCCCTTAACGCGAAGCGTTTACTGTATTATAGCGATGGATACTGTTGGGGCGAAATAAGCAGAAGTTTTTAACTCGATTTTCTCAATTCCTAAGTTAATCTCGTAGCAGCATGCGAGGATGCTTTGTTTCGTGCCGCTATGTATAACTATAACTTAGTTAGTTAGCTGTGGAACAAGAGGGGGCCGCTTAGCAAACGAAGACTGTGATTAATTCGTCGCGTAGTTTTAGTTAGTGGGGGAGTTTTATTGGAAGTAATGTATGACATCGTTCTAGATAAGTGTAGTTCGACGATTTGGGGCACGTGTATGGAGCTAGATGTGGGATTGGAAGGCCAGCTGTAAAGCAGTAAGAATAGGGGACACAATAGATCTTTTAGGTCGCAGTGTAACACCACCCTTCTATTACATACATACATACATACATGGAGCTACAGAGGAAGTCTTGAATGTTTGTAGTTACGTCATTAACAGTCGGTAAAGTAAAGACAAGCGTAGTTTCAAAAAATTGGAAGCATTCATATAGACAAGCGAGATAGAAGTATATAAACATAAGTCGTAGCTGCTTAAGCTATACGTCCATATTTTATTAAGTATCAACAAACTAGTTGAAGTGAGATAGAATACGGTCGAGTAATACGTAAATAAGGCCTTTCATAATGTTCACTTCAGGCATGCAACCACGCCATTTTAACCCGTTTTACCGCTCCGTTGACATTTGACATCTGCTTTTTACTGTTTATTGACCCTTCTTTAGGTTTGAATTTTTACTTACTTCTATTATTTCTTTTTACCAAAAGTTCTTTTCAGAGCTAACAGTGAAGTAAATCGTTTAGTTTGTGGTAAGTTTAGAGTGTTAAAGAAACATACAAAGACTTAAAACATTTTTTAGGTTACAGTCAAGAGGCCTGGTAAACGACTTAGTTCTTGTTGCCAAGAGTTGGTCAGTCGTTTACTAGTGTATTTCGAGGAGGAAAAGCGAAATGGAAGTCCCTAATATCCGTTGATGCGGTCCATGAGGTAAATTGTAATTGGTTATTATTAAATTAAACTTACATACAAATTGTAGAGAGTTGCGAATGCTTTGGGTATTTCTATGGGTATCATCTACAACACAAAGCGCAAGAAGGAAGCTATATCTGCTGTTCCTTCATCGAGTGCTTCAACAGCCCCCTACAAGCCATGATTGATGCCCAAAACATGTGATGTGTCAGAGAGTAATAAAATGGATGTTCGTAAAGTAATTTATGGTTAAGGTTTATGTTATTGATGAATTACTTCCGGCACATGGGCATAAAGTTTCAAGACTTCCTCTGTATCACTGCGATTTCAATGCTATCGAATTTATATGGGCACATGCGAAATGATATTATAATAACCATATTGGTCGGGATTGTTATGGCGAAAACAAGTATTGGAATGTGGCAAGAAAGTTTGGACAGCTGTACACCAGACTTCTGGCAAAATTGCATAAATCACACAGGGAAGATAATTAAAGAGTGGTACGAATGTGAAGCAAACATGACTTTGTTCTGACAGTTAATTGCGGATCAGAAGAGGAGAGCGAATACACAAATTAAATATATTTTTAATTTCACTATTCTTTTCTTTCAATATTGACATATTTTAATTTAATTTACTGCAATATTACGTTTTGTATACCCCATTGTATAGAAATTATGTTTGCTACATAAAATAAAAACATCATCGTTCGTTTAATTAATCATTGGTAACGTATATTAAACTAAATACTTTTATGTTGCTTGAATATTTTCTACATTTTAATTTGCAAATAGGTTTTTGATATGAGAACTACATTATTGTGGTAATACATTATTTCATTGAGAACGCATTTAATAATAAGCTTAGCCTGATCACGAAAGCATTGTCAATAGAAAAGTTCACTATTTAGAATCCTATTAGTTGCATTACTCATGATTGTTGTTAAAACGCAACGTTGACTAAAAACTGAACCAATCCTTTCAGTTATAAACGAAAATCTATTAAAACTGCGTATAACCTCATTAAATTTGACAATTGTCATTTCCTACAGTTCATTGTAAACAATGTTGGTGTGCCTGAATTTGTTTCAGACGCTGCATACGTCATAAGCAAATATGACGTAACTACAAACATTCATGATCTGGCCTGTAGATGTAAGTTTTCTGATTGTATCTGAACAAATTGTGAATTTGGAATCTTCATTTAAAAAGGTTATTAATTTTGACAAATCGTACGTCACTAAAATGTCGGTATTGTAAGAAAACAAGCGGTACCACTATAGGACGATACATTATTCAACATTTTTAAGCGAAAATTATGATGGCATAGTATCAAAATCCACCCCCATCTCGCCTTTGTAAGAATCACCCCCTGAACAGAATAAATAAAAAAAAAAACCCCGAACACAAAAAGAAACCTACACGAATAAAACCGGGTTCACCGAACGCATACACAATACCCCTCTCCCTAACCCCCCACTCCTCCCCTGGCAGTTCTCCCCTCCGAAAAACATCCCCAAAGTGAAATCGTAACTTTCCCAGTCGGATCACGTGTTTAATGAAAGCGTCTCAGGGCAATGAAGTTCGCACTCACTGTGAAAAAGCGCCGAAAACAACCGCCAACAATGGGGCCGACGCTGACGGAGGGGGAGCGCCACAGAAGGGTGGGTATGTTGATTTCTGGAACGGACCTTTCTTTTATTTATCTTCGTTTTGTTTACCCGTAAGCCCGGGGAGATCAGGTGGTTAGGCGCCACACACGGAAAGGTCCGGTTAAATGCCCGGATTAAGTTAGCGATGTTTTTTTGGTGGAATGCAGGGGGTTGGAATTGCCTTTTTTGTTCGGGAGGGTGAATTCTGATATAGAAACGTAATGAGATTTTTGTTAATGAAAAAATTATTATGCAATCATATTTTTTTCCGCTAAAATAATGTAAAACTGAATAATGAAGCGTTAAAATCGCGACGATATGAATATCGCATGTGTACCCTCGGCTTTAATAATAATGAATCGCAAAAAAAATATTTGATTAAACTTTATCTTGAAATGTCAGCTTCATAGCCTCGATAAATACTATGGAAATAAGATTTGACATATACAGGGTGTAACAGTGGTAACGCCGTGGTCTCTGGTGGTCAAATTGTAACAATTTTTAAAATATTGTATATTAGGATACATGTAGGTGGATTAGATCTACAATTTAAAAATAATATGCAATATACAGGGTATTCCAAAACTTGGCAGTACATCAAAGTTATGTTTTTCTTAACGGAACGCCCTGTATTTTATGGCATTTTTGAACTGTACACTAAAAACTAGAACAATTTTATTTAAGGTTCCCTATGCCTAATTTTTATAGTTTATGAGATATTTCAAATTGTTTAAAAATGCAATGTTGCAAAAAGAGTCTAGTATCTCGGAAAAGAATTAATTTAGAGAAGTGAAATGAAAACTGTAAATAGCAGATCCTCTGGCTGATTGAACGCGATATTCAGCGTTGTCCAGTAGTCTACAGGATGTTCAAGTACCTAAGTCAAACTTTGTGAATTTTACTTGCGCGTAACTTTGTTATTTTAAATGGAACACCCAGTATATCTTTACGTTGATAGATAGGAATTTTTATTTTCTTTAAATAAGTATTAGGAATCTCTATACATATCTCCACTAGTTTTGAAGTTATTTGGTTTTTTGTTAGGTGGTCTAAGTAAATTGTCATTACCTTAATTTAATCTAGGTAGCTGGTGATTTTTTTTAAATGTGTCAATTTGACGTGTATCCCGTTAGCACTATGAAAGCATACTAGTCGCAAGAAACAACTGATATGGTTTTTGTTTCTGGAGAAAAAACTTTGTGAATTTTATTCGTCTCTAATTTTGTTATTTTAAATGGATCCGGTGTATCTTTACATTGATTTAATTAATTAATTTTATTGTCCGAAGAAACATAATTTACTTGAATATCATAAACGCTAAGAAGTAAATGCAAACTAAACAAAACAACAGTAAATATTTTTGTATAAAAAGATAATAACAAAGGATTTTTTATGTATCTATAAAATAAAGGGGAAAGAACGCAATAAAATTAACGAAAAGGCACTAGCATTCAACATAATTGCCATTTTTTCCAATGCGCAAAATAATTTTCTTCAAATGCTCTTCTAACGTTCCTCAGCATATTTGGTGTTATTGAGCTGAAAGCGTTTCTAATTTCATTTTCCAAGGGCGTTCCATTAAGGAAAACATAACTTTGATGTACTGCCAAGTTTTGGAACACCCTGTATATTGCATATTATTTTTAAATTGTAGATCTAATCCACCTACATGTATCCTAATATACAATATTTCAAAAATTGTTACCATTTGACCACCAGAGACCACGGCGCACAGTGGTGCAAAAGTTGAAAAAACCCTATTTTGACAAGTAATGAATGTGATAGTATATTTAACGAAAATCATTAGCTAAATATTGAAACTTTATGAAAAATGGCATTTTGCAACATTTGTAGCCGGTTAAATATAAAATATCAGTGCTGAAAGTCGTCATATGTAGAAATTCCGAAACGACTTCATATTTCTCATAAAACTAACAACATTTTTATTTTTGAAAATAATTATTTAAACTAAAATATATATCTTCTATTATGTTCGGTAGTCTTATAGTTTACATAACTACAAATAAAAAATAGTTCACTACCTAAATATAGTTTGTCTTTATTAACAATTATGTGACTGCTACCATTATACGTAAATTTAAAATTCATGTAGATTTTTAACATATAGCTACAGCTACCTACACGTTCATATTTGGCTTTCGATCTTTATTAACACCTCTATTTATAATCTCTAAAAGAATTAGCTGCTAGTTTTTGCTGTTTTCCGAGAAAACGGCGATTAATTGTATGGGTGTAATAATCATTAGGATCCGCCATTATACACATATCATCGGCGATAAAGTAGTTAGATATATATACTGGTATTTAGAGTCAGGAACAATTGTCTTTGAACTTACTATAATTTTCCAAGAATCGAACTTAACCCGGAAGCATCTGTATGAGGAAAAAACAACACGAAATTGTTTAAACAGGTATACTAAAAAATTCTTAGAGTAAAATAAAGGAAGATCAAAGGGTTTTACTAAAATAAATAGATGTTTGTGTTTTGAGTTGACATAATTTAGTAATACATTTTTTCTTGTTAACATGTACTTCAGAACTAGACTTCCTGGAAAAAAAATATATTCTGTTTGCAATTTTTGTTTAAAATTGAAAATAATAAAATGAAATTATGGTGACGTAAATTCCAAGAAATATTGCAAGAAAGGATATTTTAAGTTGAAAAAAATATATAAATCTAAACACATTTGTATCAAACCACCAGTGTTTCTTTAGCTTTCAGTAAACACGTTGTGTATCCAAGATATTGCTAAAGTGTAGAACCATGAGATCTTTTGAAATGTCGTACAAACTGTTATGTGAGGTGTTGATGAATCCAGAATATCTGCTCCTAGAGCAATTTTTAAGTGAAAATTGGCCCTCACTAAGTGATGAAGAAATATCATTCATTATTTCATCCATTACAAAGAGGTTTGTATCACAATTTAAACGCAGATTAGAAAATGTTTGTAGAGTGAGGGCCCAGTTTTTCTTGAAATACAGTGATTGGCTAGAAGGAATATTCAAAGTAGACTTGCCTGTTGTGAACTCTTCCAACGAAGGTGCAACAAAAAACAAAGTAGGCAGGCCAGGAAAAAGTTATGACGATTGTGCGTTTCGAGCTCAATCGTATGAAGTTAAAAAAATGCGAGCAACGTACTCCCAACCTTTAATTGATGCCGCCTTTTCACTGCCTGATACATCTGCATCTAAGTTCGACACAGATTCTCCATTAGCTCTCATAGTTCAAGCTAAGTTGTCAAAATACCAGTATGAGGTGATTCCAGCAAAAGCTTTATTGAAATTAGTATAGTCACTACTATTATCTATTTTTTATTATTAATCTTATTAATTAGAAGTGCTAATTTAAGCTTAAAAAATACTTAAATTTTGTTTTAAAACATTAAATAATGTGAAAATATTTTAAATTTCAAATCAAATTTTAACATGGAATTAGCGTAGTTTTTAATTCATTTAGGTGAAGCCATCAGCGCGTACATTAGCGAAATGTCAATAAGATATTTAGTTTCCCATCAGAATTTTATTTTGCATCGTCCGTCACACCATAAAACTTTAGAAAATTAATTAGGTACATTAGTTCTTACTTCAATACTAGTTATATTCAAAGTTAAAACACAATAATAACAGTGTACTGAAAACGGTTTAAGTTGTCGACTTGGTTTTGATTTCATTCAATTTAGAATGAAAAAGTACATGGGGGTAGGTCCCCAGTATGGCTTAAAAGTCGTATATCTGAGATAGACAAGGTTTTTTCCGAAAATCAAGCGTTTTGCACTACTGTGCGGCGTTGCCGCTGTTACACTCTGTATACTTGATTTCGTCACCAGCATTTTGTTTCTTTCCCACAATGAACCTACACAAAAACGATATCTTTTCACGATACCTAGAGAAATCATATTGAAATCGTCCATATTCTGCACTATACATGCACTTCTAGAAACCAGGATTTTACTTCCCCTTCGTGAATAACCCACCCCTTCTCTACCCATACAAGATTCCACCGAAATGAAAGGACTACATTTAATCCAGACATCAGCAGTCGGATATACGCGAAACACACATGCACCATGCATCCTTGGGACTTCTTATTTCCATGACAGGGTAACCCCAGCGCGCGGTATATCTTCCGCTCTAGCGATTACGTCTCGGTGTCATTATCTATATGGGAGAAGACTCATTTGTTGTAGTGGCAGAAAGGAAATTAGAATGGAGGCATACGTTAGAACCGCGGTTTTGGTGTGGGGGTTTCATACAAATTGGTTTGAGACGTGATGAAGTTTATTTGCATTTAACGAGAGGTGATAATTTTGACTGTTTCAATATTTGCGAATATACAGGATATTTTATATGTCACCGTTTTTCTTTCATCGAACGTTTTAGTGCTACATCAAATATTTTCTTTTCTCAGGTGTATTAAAAACGCGACTTAGCGCTAATAACCTGAAATCTTTACACCAAAAAGATTGTCTTAGAAAAGTATATTGGATAAACTGAAAGACCCTATAAGTAATGGAATCCGGCCACAATTTATTAGAAATGATCTGCTTTCTTTTCAAGGCCAAACAAGAGTAGAAATAACGCGCTCATTTTAAAAACTTGCTGTGAAACAAATCTTTATTCTAGTTATGTTATTGTGTATGTCTTAATTCATACTGAATGAAATTAAGTACACTGAGAAAGATGGCCCAAATGAACAAATATATTTAGCATTTTATATTAATGGCAACTATATTTTTTAACAAGTACGATTAAATAGTTATTCGTTATTAATCTGCAATGCATTAAAGGTAAGTAAAGTAAGTTTTCTAACACTGTGATATAGTCTCAAGTACTAAAATATGGATATTAGCAGGTATTAAATATTTATTGCTCAAATCACAAAATATATCTACAACTAATAAACGCAGTTATTTGACATACTATTAATTAATGTAAATAATAACATTAATAGGCATAAATGAAAACTAATTGAAGAATAAAATTTTGTACCATTGGTGTTCAGGTATAGTCGATTGAAACCGACAGCACTTCTAGTGCATGTTGGTTTATTGGTTATGTTGTGCTTGTTCCTTGTTCGTATAAGTTCATTAAACGTTCATACGTGTTTATTTGTCTTAGAAAGGTGCTGCTACACTGAAAAAAATTACAGTAATTTTACCATGGTAAATCAGAATATTACATGTAATAACGTTGTGAATTTACCACAATAAATCATGTAAATTTTGTTTTACATGTTTTTTCTAGGATATTTAAGATGGAAAAAGAAATTTCGGTAAAATTTATAGCTTTTTCATGTAAGTTTAAGATGTAACAAAAATTCAAAAGGAAAATACAGGGAAAAACATGTACAATTTTGTATTTACTCTCAAAATTTACTTAAAAGTGTAAAATTGACATTTTTTTGGGGGGTATTTAGTGCACTTTAAAAGTAATTTTACTAGTGAACTATTAATTTTGCTGTAAAAATAAGAGGATCTTTTATATTTATTTGTTTTTACTTGAATTTTCGGGTAAAACTATAGATATCATGGAAAATACGAAATTCATACGCCGCAATGTGATTGGTTATTGGATTATTTATCTGTGCGCGTAGGTAATTCTATTCGTTTGTCGAACTTATTATTGGCTCAATGATATCATGTACGTCACAAACAATCGTAGGTTTCGCGTAAGCGTGTTCATTTTTGATTCCTGGTTGAGTGATTCAGTATGACCTATTAGGTGCTATAAAAGAATTAGGTAAGTTGCTTGCTCTTTTTATAAAATACACATGAAAATTACTTAGTGTTCGGTAAATATAGAGTTTATATAAATATTACATACGAATTTTACAGTACAATCTTTAAAAAACACATCAGCATGTAAAATTTACTAGATGGTAGAAATTTTACCTTACGAGGCAAATTTACCTGTAAAATTGTAGCCAACCTTGTTACCAACGATTTTACATGTAATTTTACTGCAACTTTTTTTACAGTGTAGCTACCATTTATTTATCTAATTCATCGAACAGTGACAGTGTACGGAATTACGGATTATCTTTTACGCTAAGTTGTAATTATCCTAAGTTATATTTTTATAAAGATGGTATCCTTATTTTTAGAGTATTTATTATTTATTTATTATATTTTTATATTAATGCTCTTCTAAAATTTTTAGGATATAGCAATATTTTTTGCATGTATAAATTTATATATCTAAAAACAATAAAGTATGTTATTGTTTAATGTAGCTGTTTTATATTAATTTTACACACCTCAATAATTTTAGTACCTAAATATTATAAAAAAATTATAACACGATCGCCGCTGATGAAATATTAGTCCTTTTGAGGTGAACAAAACAACTACTATTCTACTTATTGTAAACTATCTACAGTGTATTCCTGTGTAATAATTAACTAGATTTTATTCTTGTATTTCATCTGAAGAGGACTAATACTTCTTGAAAATCATTGAAGCCTGGCAAAAATTAGTTACAATAACTATACAAATAAATAATTTATTTCTAGTACGTGTTAATCTACCATACATATCACAGTTTAGTTGTGATAAGTAAATACAGTCAAGTAACAGTAGTAAGACAAAGCATTCACTGTAAGTAATATAGATATTTACACCACACACAAGTAACTACAGTAACTAACACCAGCAAAACAAATATTAACTCCAAATAATGCAACACATTTGGAATAAATGATGTTTTTCATTTATCAGGAAAACTAAAATTATTTAGTGCCAGTCATTATTGTTAGAAACTTGACTTTACTTGCTGCAAACAGTTTGATCATTTGTCACATATACAAATGAATTTTTCAGTTGCCAATACTAAATTTTCACTTACGGTTTGTAAAAATTTTTCTCAGTGTAAGAAATAATTAATAATCGAAATGTCAAACGTCAAATGACTAGTGTAATTGGTTGCCTACTCGGCAGTCACCAATGCATTAATATTACGGTTAGTAAACATTTTTCTCAGTGTAAGAAATAATTAATAATCAAAATGTTAAACGTCAAATGACTAGTGTAATTGGTTGCCTACTCGGCAGTCACCAATGCATTGATATTACGGTTAATAAACAATTTTCTCAGTGTAAGAAATAATTAATAATCAAAATGTTAAACGTCAAATGACTAGTGTAATTGGTTGCCTACTCGGCAGTCACCAATGCATTAATGTTACGGTTAGTAAACATTTTTCTCAGTGTAAGAAATAATTAATAATCAAAATGTCAAACGTCAAATGACTAGTGTAATTGGTTGCCTACTCAGCAGTCACCAATGCATTGATATATATATTTTTGGAATCGCACAAAGCAAAAATGTATGTGTAATGAAAAAATATATTTAGAAAAGGGTTTAGGCTGTTGGAATACAACATACAGTACAATTAAAACAAAAAGAAATCAAATTATTGTTCAGCCTGCATAGAACGAAGTGATTTGGGAATGTTTTTTGCGAGCTTTGTTATCGTATCTGGGCATATTTACCGCGTCACGAGTTGCTACGGATTTAAAATCGAACTTTGGGGGGTTGGAAGGGAGCAAGCAGGCGGGATATAGGGTGAGGTGTACACGTTGACTGAGTGTCGCTGGGGTTCCGACTGCGCGATGCTTTTCCAGGAGGGGGAATGCAATAAAGGGTTTTGCCGATATTTCTGTGATTTTATTTATAAGATAGTTTTAAGGGAGATTTGTTCTAGGTTGGAGTATAAAAACAACAAATACGAGTTACAGGGTGATTCAAAATGTTGAAATGAAATTAACATTATTAGCATTCCGACGTTGCGTAATATATTTCACCCTTCTGCATTCTTGTCGTCGGCGTCCTTTTGTAAAACTAGCCCCTCCCTCCTCACACCATTCCATCTCCCTACTTCCCTACACTATATACAACCTTTGTCCTCAGCTTCTAGACCACAACCCAGCAATTTATATTAGATTAAACTGGACGCACAATATCTCATCTAACTTCCTCCTTCTACCATCCAGCATATTTACGATCCACCCCTAGTTGTACTACAGTTCGCAGTCCGAAGACCGTATTTTGTCTTTATTGTATTTTAATTACTGTACTACTGGGTGAATCAGTTTTTCATTGTGCTATTTTCTGTTTCAGGTAAGCCGCTTCGTCCACCAAACTCGTTGTTATATGGTAAATCGGGGATGATATTCAAGTAGGTGGTATTGTAATAATAATATAAAAAAAGGTAGTATTGACCTTATTCTGTGCGCACGCGGATGGAATTGATAATATATACGATTTTTCGAAACCCTAAAGCCTCTTGGCTTTTTTTGTATGTACTCTTCAATCACTCCTGATTAAAAAGAAATTGCTGTGAAGAGAATTAGAAGCCCTTTTGAATGAGTGATCACAAGATCCATCTTCCCATGGTGAATTTATAATTTGGCTTCTGTGCTGGGCTTTCCACCAACTGACTGAAACCATCAGGGATGGTTTTGAGACCACTGCGGCGGTCTTTGTGGACATCGAAAAATCGTTTGATTCGGTTAAGCATGATATTCAGGATATTATTCAAGATGTCCCGCATTGGCATAGACCCCAGCCTGATAGAGTTGATCAGCTCTTATTTGACGGGGAGATCCTTTTCGGTGGTCTCTAGGGTGGCGTAATTCTTTTCCACCCGGCGTCCCTCAGGGCTCCTTATTGGGCCCAAAGCTTTTTTTAAATATATATGTATGACATTTCCCAAGCAGTTTTTTTGCAACTTGCCAATAACAAATATCGATAATCACAGATAATCGTATGCATTAAAATGTAGTGTTTGCTGTTTACGGGTAGATGGCGCCGTTATTTATTTGAAATTTAATTTATTATATGACATTTCCATAACCTCATTTAATCTTTAAAAATGCCAGGAAAGTTCGAACAAGTATTTCGTATTAAAAGATTGTCTTATATAGTATTTTACTGATTCCCAATATACGTACCTTGTGATCAAAGAGTCTCAATGACGATGAAACATAGCATTTGGGTAAATAAATGAAGATTGAAGCTTGTTTCGGTTTGAAACGTTGTTTTTATTTGAACAGTTAGTGTCTTACATCGATTTTCGATATTTTACTTCATTCAAATTTTAATAAACCGAGAAGGGGCTTAAGCATGATATTCAGGATATTATTCAAGATGTCCCGCATTGGCAATAGACCCCAGCCTGATAGAGTCGATTAGCTTCTTATTTCGATGGGAGACTCACTTCTCGGCTGGTCCTAGGGTGGGGTAATTCTTTTCCACCCGGCGTCCCTCAGGGCTCCTTGTTGGGCCCAGAGCTATTTTTAATATATATGTATGACATTTCCCAAGCAGATTATTTGCAACTTGCCGCATGAGTCGCTCTTGATGCGCAGAATGCATGACCTATTGACATCATGCCAATTACACATAAACGCCAGCAAAACCGTGCTTGTCAGATCTACAAAAAAAAGACTAGTACCCGATTCCCAGCAAATTATTCCCTGGGCCAATGAGGCTAAGTACCCTGGGGCTCACCATGGACCGTGGGTTGACTTTCCGTCAGCATGTATGTAATTCCAAGATCAAGTTCCCCAGGCTTATGCCGTTAATATCAAAGCGAAGTCCATTGGATTTTTGATCCAAACTCCTTCTTAATACAGCCTACCTGAGACGGCTATTGACTTATGGGACGCTCTCTCGAATGTGCACTTTAACACCCTAGAGATCCCCCAGAATCGTGTTCTGAGACAGATAGTGGGGGCCCCATGAATGGTTAGGAACTAACAGATTCGAGACGACTTGAATATACCGTCTCTCCGAGAGCATATGCAAGATCTCGTGTCGCGGAAGTGGTTGAGGGTGAGCGCCTTATCATACAAGCTGGTGACCCGTCTGCTCAAGCCCCAGGACAAACCACTGCCCAAACTCTCCATTAAATGGGTTCGAGATTGCATAGATACTTCCATCGAAGGGCCAGCAAAACATAGAAGGTTGTCAAAAGCCAAACAAAAACAATAAAATAACTAGGGAAAATAATAGCGAAACTATTATAATATCAATTTATTGGCATCACATAGGTACATGTATATTATGAACAGAAATGCTAAACAGGCTAACCGCCATATTCATAGTGCTTCCTTAAGGTATACTTTTCCTTAAGGTTCTCCTTGATATAAACATTTTGGTTTCATAGACCACATTTTTTCCTTAAGGTTACCTTACATAAGGGAAAAATTTAAGGTAGCTCTGTAGCAGTGTTGGGCAAGATAGGAGAAGTGAATAAATTTCTACAGCGACTAGATACACTCGTGTTTATTCGCGTCATGAGTGGGGAGCAGTGTTAACTAGTGATGTACTGAGAGCCAACAACACACGAGTATGTCTAATCACTGTAGAAATTTATTCACTTCCCCTAGCTTGCCCAGCACTGCTCTGTAGGTACCTTAAGGATACCTTAGCAAAAAATACTTGATATAAATTTGACACATATTGTCATTTTGGATGTCATTAATCATTTATTAATTAATTAATGGAATGACAGATATATAGGATTTTTTGGATTATATAAATATAAAATATGATACTAATAGACAACCGAAACGGTAGATCAGGAACGCACAAAAATCCCGTGAAATACTTTAGTAATGCAGAATTTAGAAAGAGGTATTGTTTTTCTAAACAAAGTATTCCATACATTTTATTGCGGCTTGTTAACGGACGATTACCGAGCATAGAACATCCTGATAGTTTATCCATATCACTACTTTTTTTGCACTATTAATTCCTTGTGCTTTTTTTTGTCACCGATATACAGTTTCAAGATAAGTAAGTAAATTTTTATGAAAGTCCTGCAACATTGTATTACCAAATATTATTTGCCTAACATACAATAATAGTTAATACATGTAGATTCGAGGTTTATCCGCATCATT